>CM060070.1:46282884-46765384 GCA_030533445.1 Cyprinodon diabolis | reverse complement strand
TGGCTGGTCCCTCTCAGCTCCCTCTGTGGCTCTGCTTAAAGAGATCAATCAGTTGACACACTGATTATCTTCAGAGTAGCTGCCATCACAGTTGATCTCATCATCATGTTTGCTTTCTGTTTGCATTGAGAATGAAATGGGAATTAGCATCAGGCCACCATGAGAGCGCCACTATGTCAATCAGCGGTTATTAAAAGTGAAAAAGAGAATCTCCTTTCTGCCTCTCTGTCAGTGATGAATCCGTCCCTGTTGTCTGTGTCTCTGTGTGTGCGGCGAGCTCAGGTGCGCAGTGTGAAATTGGAGCACGAGGTGGAGAAGAACAAGATCCTCTCTGAAGCACTGCAGACTCTGGCCACGGAGCACCACGAACTTGAGCAATCCGTCGTCAAGGGATCGTCACCGCGCAGCGCCCTCAGCGAGGATGAGTTCCACGACGCCGTGTCTGGTGAGTTGACAAGTTATCGAACACTCTTGGGACTTGGAGGGGATTCTGTGACAGGCCGCCGTTCACGCTCGCTGCACTCTCATTCACCTGTGGGACACCAATGCTTTTTTGCTGCCAGTGAATTCCTTTGGTATGTTTGAGACTCCAGTGTTGCCTGGTTTTGTTCAAACTCTAAGTCTGACTGATGTTTTAGGAGTTTTGCTCAACTTGTTGCAGTTTGCATGAGTAATATCTGTCCATTAAAGCATTTTATCTGCGCAGTTAGACTGACACCTCCTCTAATCTGTTTTATAGATGTAGGAGTGTAGATCACAGCTGAGTGATCTATGACGTGTTTTTCTGCATTCATTACAGAAAAACAGGTATATTTTAATAATAATGAACCTTAGGAAAAATGTTTTTTTTTTTTTTACTCGAGTTTGAGTTTCTTGCCAGAGCTTAGAATATATTTGCAAATATTTACCTGTGGAAAAAAAAAATAAAATTCACACTTTAATGATGCTTTATTTTGAAAAACTAAAGTTGTTTCTTACCGGTGACTTTTGATTGACTGAGTTTTTATAAACACCTTATGTCACTATTTGTGTTGATTTGGTGCAAAGCCCGCGGAATAGATGGAATTTAGATTATTTTGGCTTTAAAGCAGAATGATGTGGCCTGAAAAAGGCGTTTTTGTTGGTTTTTCCACTGAAAGATGCTGAAAATAAATAAGAGTTCAGATTAGTTAGAACAGACCAGACCTTTGCAGCTAGTTAAGACAGGATTGTTAGAATTGGGGGATTTTGTGCATGTTTTATTCTTTCTAAACAAGTAATTGATCAAATCAAGAACAAATTTGTCTGATCCAACATAAAAAATTCATTAATTCTTGCAAGTAGAATCAGCGTTAACATCCCAGTGTGTCTGAAAGAGCAGCCACTGTAAAATAGGGTTTTGCTAACGACAAAGTTGCCCAAATTGGCCTCACTCCTCCGCTGCCTTCAAAGTCAAACTGCCTGTGAAGTCTACATTTTAAACAACTGCCTTATATTATCATAGTCTTACCTAATCTTCAATTTAATATTTGAAAAAAGACTCCAAGATCCAGCGTGTTTAATGACAGGCATGGGTGAAAAATCAAAACAGACAAAACAGAGAAATGTTTCTGTCCTCCGTTCGTCCTGTAGTCAGATGAACGTTGCATCCTCTGGCTAAATGAGAGAGAGATATGGCAACCTGCAGATATAGGAACCCCCAGATATGGCAACCCGCAGATATAGGAACCCCCAGATATGGCAACCCGCAGATATAGGAACCCCCAGATATGGCAACCCCCAGATATGGCAACCCCTAGATTATGGCAACCCCTAGATTATGGCAACTCCCAGATATGGCAACCCCCAGATATGGCAACAGCTCTTGGTGTTGTAATAATGTGAGAAAAACCAAGCAGAAGGGAGGTGGCATCCTATTTCAGTCTGATTTATGATTGCCATGACCCAGATGAGCAGGAATTTGCAAAGACCCCCTCACCGCTTTATAAATCAAATTCCACGATCAGAAAGTGCAGAAACCTTTGATCTCAATAGACTCACACCTGAACAGACAAACATAACAAGGATTTGTTGTTGCGTATTGGTGAAGCTGTTGCGTATTTCTAAGGGGTTCGAGCGTCTGACTGTCTGCTCTGGGTTCATACGCTGCCCTTTAAGCAATGCTGGGTTTTCTGTGCTGAAACTTGAAACAACGCAGAGGTTCATCCACCCTTGATTGAACTGGCAAACTATAAAGCAAAAGAACATTTTTTTGGGTGCAACTTTCCGATCGTTTGCTTTTGTTGTTCTGGAAGTGCATGTTTCACCCTGTGTGGTTATACAGCATTAAAATCTGCAGCTAGGAGCATTAATAGAAAATTATCTTGATTGATTAATTGATTTGAATCAAAATTCAAACCATTATAAATAAACAACAATTAAATGATTAATAAAGTGCCTTGGTGCTGTCCATCATACTTATGTTATACATGTTTTTTCTTCTATTAATTAAAGTAGGCTTTCTGCTTCTCGGCAGCCCTTGATGTCAGCCTTTATAGCTCCGTCTGTGAACCCGGTGAATCATCACCATGTGTCCTCGTTTCCCTCAGAGTCCGGCTCTGAGCTCTCCCTGAGCGGCTTTGAGACGGTGGCCAGCAATTCCTTTGAAGAGGACGAGGAGGAGGACGAAGGCTCTGTCATGCTAAGCAGTCCCTGCAGCAGCCCCACCACCAGCATGTTGCAGGAGGATCACCATGGAGACAAAGATGAGACTCGACCCAATGGGATAACAAAGCACAGGTCAGAAGTGCAATATGCCCCTACAGTTGCCCAAATTGGCCTCACTCCTCCGGTGCCTTTCATCTCTGGCTTAAAAATGAACAAACTCTGCAAAGGGACCATTTTTCTCTTATAGGTCTGTTATTGTTGCAGATACTCTAGTTGATCTGAGAGGTTGGGTACTTCTCCCCCCTCCCTTATCCTCCCTCAGCTCTTTCCACTTGGTAGTGTGAATAATTTAGAAAGAGGAGCAGTCTGGTAAAGCCATGGGAAAGGGTTGTATTGAGCAGGCCTAGCTCCATGTCACTCTGTTAAATATTGATGAGGTCACAACAATCAGGAGGGTGATCCCATGTTTGCTGTTCCTCCATAGCTCAGATAATTCACTTATCCTATAAGTCAGAAATATTAACCTCTTCAATTTGAATTGCATAAAAAATTATTTTTTGTAAGTATCAGTTGCCGTAGATCAGGTGTCTGCAACCTTTAATATCCGTGGAGCCATTTTGCCCTGAGTCCGGCTAATTAAACCTCCTTTACATGATTTTATTTAGTTAAAAAAAACCAACCTATTATTTTTTTTTGGTTAAATATCTGCCATAAGAAATCTATTCCCATTTTAAATAACCAAGAACTTATTTGGATTCTTTGCTTTCAAAATAAAACATAAAGCGATTCAGAAAACTGAAGCATTGATTTCTTCCTGTAGGGTAAAAAAAAATGATAATAATAAAACACCTATTTTACAAACTAAAAACATATTTCTGGTGCTTTCCAATATTTTTTATAAAAGCATCTAAGACATTTGTTGTTATAGTACATTATTTAGCTCTTTAAATCATTTTCAGACACTATTAGGAGCCATGGTAGAGGGTCCATAGAGCCACATGAGGCTCCGGAGCCGCAGGTTCCATACCCTGACATAGATGAATAATTGCAGCACCTCTGATTATTTTAGCTTCATCTTTGTGGCGTTTGCCCGCTTTGTTCCAGCACTGTCCCTCTTTGCTGCAGCTTTTTTCTGGTAATTGGAAAATATCCACCTGAAGTGGCACCTGTGTCTTTTCTATCCCTGATAGCGCAGCTCTTGTGAAATGCACCGCCTTCCAAAGCACTTGAACAAAGCAAATAAATGATACCTGCATATAGAGGACATGATAATTATGTGAGCTATTTTTCAGGGCGAGCTTACCGGCGCCGATGTTCTCAAGAAACGACTTCAGTATCTGGAGTATTTTGAGGAACTGCATTGGAATGGTATGGATGATGTTCAGATGTTATTTTGATAAGCTTCAGTCATTCAGCTCATAAAGCCAGACTTCTGCTCTACTATTAATATTACCTTCCTGTTATTAACACTGAGGGGCAGCAATCTAATCATAAGAAAAATACAAAATCTAATCTTAACATATAAAGACAGATTATCTCCTGTAAAGTGAGAATCTCTTTGAATTAAAAGAAAATTTTGACATTCCAGCTGTTTTCTTGCATAATGAGGATATACAAGAATAAAAAAACTGTTATTAATTGGTTGTTATTCAGTGCAATAACTGTCTTTGGTTAAAGGTATATTTGAAAACAAATTCCTTATTTCCGTGCGTTGGGGAGATTCAGGTGTATCAGCAGAAAGTAAAGGAAAACTGTTTGAAACAATAGGGGAAAAAATAACATACTGTTCTTAGAAATGGTAAACTTAGATTAAATTGAAATTTGCAACAAAGTAGGGGGGTTTAAAGTTAGAAATTATGTGCATGTATCATTTTGCAAAAAAGACAGGCTGCAAAAAATAAAAGTAAATCAGTTTAAAAGTGGTTGATGTAAAGTTTATTTAGCTCAACATCAAACAGCCTCTAGGAGCAGGGATCTGTGATAACACTCCTTTTTGCACCAAGGAGCTCCTCGGTTATAAGAATGATCTTTATTTGTCATTGCAGTAGTGCATTCTGCATTTAGCCCATTACTTTATGGGAGCAGTAAGCAGCTCACCGATCTATAGAGCATTCATGCACAGGGACTGAAAGTTTCAACCAGTACTTATAGAACAGAAGCTTTCTGCTCTAAGGACCAGGCCATCGCTCCCTTGCTGTTCTGCATAAGCCTAATGCACAAAATGGAAGACATTGTCCAACACTGGTATCATCCTTCTGTCTCACATCGGTGTTTTCTACTTTAAAAGCTGGGCCTAAAATATTCCGTGTAAAACATCTGGTCCTCTATGAAGAAACATTGTTATCAGATCATCGTTGGTTTAGGGCAGAGGCCATGGATTAGCAGCCCAGGGTCACGAATCCGAACCCAACCTGATTTAAAACATTTACAAATTAACCCATGTTGTCCAATGACAGCGTTTAATTTTACGTGCGCCTCTTCTCCTGTTAATACGGTAAAGCCCTCTGGAGCGTCCGCCTCCAAGCTGCACGTGATCCAATGGGCCAATGAGCTGTCAGTCTGGGTTGCTGCTGCTGCTACTTTTAGACACAGCAGGCAAACCTGTGGCAAGCCGGGCGATGGGAAAGAAGGACTTTAATACTGTTTTGATGTTATTTTTTTATTTTAATTTATTCTAATGGAACAATGCATATTGATAAACAGATAACATGATGCTGCCATTTTCTGCCATATTTGGCTGGTTTCCAAATCTCTGAGATTTAAAGTTTTCCCTGGAGGATGCGATTTCTCAAAACTTTCTATTTAGATCTTTTTCTCTTGAACTTGAAACTTAAAATTTGGCCCAGAGTGGAAAAACAGTCAGTGTACAGCTTATCTGAGCTTAGCAGTGATCCTTAGTGTAGCTTATTACTGTCTACAACCATTTCTGCTTTTAGTTTCAGCTCCACCCTCCTTTTAATGATGAGCACAACCTCTCCACATCGCATTACACGCTGCAGACGTGTAATCTGTTCAAATTAAATGTCAGAGCTGAGCTCAAACACGGGTCATGACGCTGCTTGTGTGAAAAGGCTTGAAAACCTAAAAGCTTCGTTTCATTTCGAAAAAAAGGCTCTAATCCTTTTGTCCTGAATGCTCTGGGTTGATGACTATCTTTATCTAAAACATTCACTTCTGCTAAATCTGTTTAAACGCCTAAATCATAACACGGCCACGATAAAGGTCCTAACTGTCCTTCCTCCTGGCACTATTTCCATGATGATAAATTAGTTTACAGAAAACGGAAATAATGCGTGCATGTAGAGAAATGAGGAAGGCAAGGAACGGGAAAGGAAAAGCAAGGCAAGGGTTGAAATTACATCCTCTAAATTGACACGTTTTTTTATACTAATTTTATACCAGAAGAACCAAATAACATCGTTTTTTTTTTTGAAGCAAGTTTTTGCTGCTTTCATTCTGATGCGTCTTCTTATCAAATCATTTTTTTTGTGGCGTCTAAAGATATTTATTGGATGTGCAGCAGTGGGACGGAGCTAAACGGTGTGAGTTCTTTAGTTCCTGTGAAATATAAAATGTCCTTTATTGGGAGAACTTTGTCTTTGCCGACCTTTAGGTATAAGCACTAAAGAAGTGAAATAAGCTATTAGTCTTTTCCCATGGACTATCCATAAGGCTTCTAAGATGACATTTGTATAACATTCATGCTATAAGACATCAGACACATGCTGCCAGCTCTGACACTGCTCCAGTATTTTATAAAGAAATCAATATAGTTTATGTCAGCACTGTGCTCACTGATTAAATCTCCCCTCCAGGGGTCAGTTTGAGAATGAATAAAAACCTGTTAACATTTTTATCACTTAATACTTTCTATCACGCAATTAGCATTCAGTGCTCAGCTTGTTTAGTTTGATTTTATTTCAGTTTGCCACAGAGAAAACATTACAGCATGGTAGAAAATCCAACAAACAAGCACTGCAGAGCTAACAGCAGCGCCCCCTAAAAACCCTTACAGAGTTATAAAACACAACATTTAAATCAAATAAATAAAACTCCACTGCATTTTTTTATTTTATTTAGTCAAATAGTGATCAATTTATGTAAAATATTTGACCTATGCACGTGAATGACATTCACAGTGTTTCAGCCTTTATCCTTGCAGCAGGGTTACATGAAGATGCAAACAGGAAATGCATCCAGCATTGAATACAGAAAGAAAACAGCCACAGAACTTCAGTTGAATGACTACTGTGATATTGTTTTTATTCAGGGGGTTTTGTTATTAAAATAACTTGCGATAGTACTTCCCAGCCTAAACCTGAGAAGAAAAATGATCTTTGCAGCAACAGGGGATCAACCTTAAAGCAGCAACAAGCAAACGCTCTGGTCGTTTCAGGGTTAATCAAAAGGATTACCGCTAAGAAGCTCAGGAAAGAAAAATAAAATAAAAAAATAAAAAGCTGTAAAAATTACCAATACCAATTACCATAATAAATCAAACTGGTCCTGAAATAGATCCTTGAGGGATTCCACTTATATTAATATTATCAGATGCACTTCCTTTAAGCTCATCATTTAGATGACTGTAATGCCTTCTGCATTTCCCAAATATCAAGGAAAATATATCTGGAGAATTTTCTTTACAATAATAATAATTATTTATTGGTGATAAGATTTAATAAACCAACTTTTCCAGTTCACCAGATCATCCAGTCGGATTGATTCAAAGTTTTCTATCTAAGGAAAACCAGCTGATTGCATCGACTCATTGACTCTTCAGCAATCCCTCACACTAAGCATGCTTGTAGCGACAGTGGAGAGGAAAAACTCCCTTTGAACAGGAAGAAACCTCCAGCAGAACCAGGCTCAGTGTGAGCGGCCATCTGCTGAGGCCGACTGGGGTTCAAGGAGACAGAAGCAGACATAGAAAAAGAAGCATAGATACAAAAGGCAACTGTCAACCAGCTCCACAGGCGGCCCCGTCCAGGAAACACACAGCCAGGCAGACGAGCTCCGAGCCAGCTCCCATGTCAGAGGATGAAGAGAGCACATCCAGTTAGTCACAGTCAGAGAAACAGGACCACACTGGAAAACAGGCCAATCTCCAACATCTAGAAACAAGGGTGTTGATGGCAGCAGCAGAGCTGATATTTCTCTCCAGGATGGAGTCACAGCCAAACAGGAACATCAGAATAAAAAGTTTCTAAATCTATGACTGGAATTTATCTGGAGGGAAAACCTGATTTGTTTATCATGATTAGAAAGCTGAATAAAAAGGATGATATGCTTGTTTAGCATAAGTTTGGGAATGGAGCTTATCCAAATGGAGACAGACTCCTGTTTATTAGCATTCTGAGTTAAATCCACACAGTTGATTTAGTGTTTTCAGGTTTGCAATGTAATTCCAGATTAAAAAGGCTCTATAATCCCAGCATGGAATGTAAAATTCTTATAATTCCTCTTAATCTCTCTACTTCCAGGATGTTTTTATTTTCTATACTATGTTTTATCACTTTGGGATGTTTTAAATAAATTTACTGCATGTTAGATGACTTTTTAAATTGCAGCATGAATACGCTTCACTATCTGAGACGCTGATGCGGAGGAACTTCTTGTCCGTTTTCTGATGAATCCTCGTCCCCATCTGCTCCCATGTTTCTTTCAGGAGCTCTCCAAGATTACGATGCCCGTTATTTTCAACGAGCCTCTGAGCTTCTTGCAGCGTCTAACGGAGTACATGGAGCACACGTACCTCATCCATCAGGCCAACGCAGCGTCTGAATCCATTGAGAGGATGAAGGTGGAGTCATTTCAAACGTCCTTGAACTTGGAATGAAAACATAGCTTTTATGTTCGCTTTAATGAGGCTTTTACTTTAGAAGGTTAATGTGCTTTAAATCCTGTGTTCTGCAGTGTGTGGCTGCGTTTGCCGTGTCTGCTGTGGCCTCCCAGTGGGAGCGGACTGGTAAACCCTTCAACCCGCTACTGGGAGAAACCTATGAGCTGGTCAGGTGGGTGGAATGGCAGCACAATGTTCCTCACAGGTTTTAGCCTTTTTAGATACTTGTTTATGTTTCTATCTGCCAATTCTTTTGCACATTAATTAAAGTTGAGCTTTGGAGGCTTTGTTTGAAATATTTATTTTCCTTAGGGTTTCATGATTTAATGAATATTTAACATATTTAGATGCAGATATTTGAAGTCATGTATATTTTCTCTAATCACCAAAGGCTCCAGACTTTTAATTAAATAAATTAGTAAATAATTAAAGTTAAGTTTAAATTTAATAAACATACAGCTCCAACATTATCTGGATAAAAGTAGCAATATACAGAAAAAACAGATTTATCAACAAGTTTCCATCTAAATTCTTGACTACTCTTCTTTATTGAAAATAAAAACAACGAATGTTTTGATTTCTTGCCGATATCCCAGCTTTTAAGGAGAAGTCCGGTCAGCAACAAATAATCAATGCATCATTATTTATACCTAAAACTAATATGCTTAAAAAACGGAAAGAAAAAATGCCTTTGGCATGTTTGTTTAGACTGTGTCTTATTTTAACTTATTTGCATCATGCTGTCCTCTCTGATTAGAGCTTTAGGATGGTTAGGTACAACCCTGCACAAAGCTCAGCTTACACAGAAAAGCCAAACATGGTGGTGGTTGCATCATGCTAAGGGACTGCTTTATTCCTAGTGATAGAGTTTTCTGAAGGATCTTTAATCAAATAATAGTATAACCATTTGAGCCTACACATATTAGGAGGAAAAAGATCAATGTTTGCAAACTTCTGACCATCACTTTGTTTCTCTTGATTTATTCACATCCTTTGCTTAATAAATCTCATTAATATGCCAGCTGATCTTAGTGAACTCTGTGTTTTCCCCAGGGATGATCTGGGGTTCAGGCTCATATCGGAGCAGGTGAGCCACCATCCACCTGTTAGCGCCTTCCATGCTGAAGGTCTGAAGCAGGACTTTGTGTTTCATGGATCCATCTACCCCAAACTTAAGTTCTGGGGCAAGAGTGTGGAAGCTGAGCCCAAAGGCATCATCACACTGGAGCTGCCCAAGTACATAAAAAATAAAATCTACTGTTTGTCTCTGTTGAAAATGAAATGGAAACATCACAGCTTTTCTCTTTTTCTTTTAGGCATAACGAAGCCTATACATGGACAAATCCTACCTGTTGTGTTCACAACATCATTGTGGGTCAGCTGTGGATTGAGCAGTATGGAAACGTTGAGGTGATCAACCACAGGTTAGATCCATAGATGTTTGTTTCTCTTCAGAGCCGTTTGCAAAGGGCAGTATAAGGCAAATATCTCTAGAAATGTTACCCGCATTTTGTTAAACACTAATCAACCATAACGTTATGAGTAATAATCTAATAGTAAATGTTTTTGCGGGAAAAACTTAGTGTGCACCTGGATTTTTCAATGACTCTTAACTGAGAAATTTACAGACATCCCAAGTCTCCCGGTGAAGGTACCAGATCTGCTCGGGGCCCCGCCCTTTCTTGTGACATCAACATATGGCAACTCCACTCGAACAAACTGTATTGCACCCATTTCTTAAAGTTGTAGGGAAGTCATATTTGAATGTCAAATCATTCAGGCTTAAACATGTATATAAATGTTCTGTTTATCAGATCATATTGTCCCAAAATTTAGAAAATTTATAAAAAAAAAAAAAATCCTATCTTAAAATCTGTGTTTTATCAGACCATTTTGTCCCAAAATTTAGAACATTTTTTTTTTTTTTTTTTATCCAGTCTTAAAATCTGTGTGTTTTTTTTCGTTATCCTCTACAGGCCAGTTAGTTCTACGTCAGCCTGAACACCTAAATTCGGCCAATCATAAATCAACGGTCATCTGTCAATCAAAGTTTTCGGTCATAGCATCTTGATTCATGTGTTGCAGCTAATATACGCAACGGTTGAAACCAGAATCCTTTCCTTTCCTATTGAGTTGCGTCCCAGTGTTCACGGGGATGGACGTCTGTGTCTTCGGCAGGCGTAGAGCTAACAGAACTGGCAGCGTTGCGAGGCAAGGGCTCAAACATCTACGGCTGGAAGCCTTCTACACCAAACCAAGCTTCTGCCGCCCTGGCGTCCTCTTCCACAACATCTTCGTCCCCGCTTTCCTCCTCTAAATAAAAAATGGATGACGGAGGAGACTCATCCACAACCTCCGACACTAAACTCTCCTCCTCTTGCATGTTTCCGCCGTCCATAGCGTTCCTTGACAGCGTCGTTTCCAAGTCACCAATGTAGTGCTACTTGGTCCTAAAGGAATTTCCCATTGGGAACCTACTAGCACTAAGATGCTAACTGGTTAGCAAGATGCTTCAGAGAAACCGACCCCAACCAAACTTGCTTGGGAATCTTCTGCCACAACAATCCCGCCCCCTTGATAATCGACCAATCACATTCACTTTATTCACTCGTGTAAAGTCGGGCACCACTCGGGAGAATTCGGAAATGCGACAGTTGAAACAGCCGCTTCCCTACGACTTTAGGAATCAAATCTCTTTTGGAGTCTCAACATATTTTTCCTCATATTTGCTATTATTTTACATTTCATTGGCGATCTAAAGTAGCCGAAAGTAGAAAACAATCATTCCAAGTCTGAGGTCAGATGAGGACAAATGGAACAAAAATGACTTTCGTATAGATTTTAGACAAATAATAGAAAACGATCGGTTGTTGTTGACACGAAGTTAAAAGTAGTGTAGCTTAATATGGCTAACTGAGCGAGCTAAAAGAGGCTAACCAGTTAGCGACTGAGCACAGCTAGCCACAGCGCTACCCAGCTCTTTACATCATGGTCTAACAGTTACTTTGTTCACCAGAAACTGCTTTTTTTCAGTTTTGTTATCGATCAGGTAAAACTTCATCAGCCATTAGTCTGCATACTGTAGCGTTAGCTACAGTATGCAGACGCAGCGTAATTTTCGTTGTCTGGGCAACCACAGCGTTTTACATCATGTGGCAACGTTTAGCCAATCATGTAGCATAACGTCACTGGCAGGAAGCAGGACCTGAGCAGATCTGGTTCCCACAGCGGAAGTTCCGGGAGTCTCCCTGATATACACTCACCGGCCACTTTATTAGGTACCCCATGCTAGTAACGGGTTGGACCCCCTTTTGCCTTCAGAACTGCCTCAATTCTTCGTGGCATAGATTCAACAAGGTGCTGGAAGCATTCCTCAGGGAGTTTGGTCCATATTGACATGATGGCATCACACAGTTGCCGCAGATTTGTCGGCTGCACATCCATGATGCGAATCTCCCGTTCCACCACATCCCAAAGATGCTCTATTGGATTGAGATCTGGTGACTGTGGAGTCCATTTGAGGACAGTGAACTCATTGTCATGTTCAAGAAACCAGTCTGAGATGATTCCAGCTTTATGACATGGCGCATTATCCTGCTGAAAGTAGCCATCAGAAGTTGGGTACATTGTGGTCATAAAGGGATGGACATGGTCAGCAACAATACTCAGGTAGGCTGTGGCGTTGCAACGATGCTCAATTGGTACCAAGGGGCCCAAAGAGTGCCAAGAAAATATTCCCCACACCATGACACCACCACCACCAGCCTGAACCGTTGATACAAGGCAGGATGGATCCATGCTTTCATGTTGTAGACGCCAAATTCTGACCCTACCATCCGAATGTCGCAGCAGAAATCCAGACTCATCAGACCAGGCAACGTTTTTCCAATCTTCTATTGTCCAATTTCGATGAGCTTGTGCAAATTGTAGCCTCAGTTTCCTGTTCTTAGCTGAAAGGAGTGGCACCCGGTGTGGTCTTCTGCTGCTGTAGCCCATCTGCCTCAAAGTTCCACATACTGTGCGTTCAGAGATGCTCTTCTGCCCACCTTGGTTGTAACGGGTGGTTATTTGAGTCACTGTTGCCCTTCTATCAGCTCCAACCAGTCTGGCCATTCTCCTCTGACCTCTGGCATCAACAAGGCATTTCCGCCCACAGAACTGCCGCTCACTGGATGTTTTTTCTTTTTCGGACCATTCCCTGTAAACCCTAGAGATGGTTGTGCGTGAAAATCCCAGTAGATCAGCAGTTTCTGAAATACTCAGACCAGCCCTTCTGACACCAACAATCATGCCACGTTCAAAGTCACTCATATCACCTTTCTTCCCCATACTGATGCTCGCTTTGAACTGCAGGAGATTGTCTTGACCATGTCTACATGCCTAAATGCACTGAGTTGCCGCCATGTGATTGGCTGCTTAGAAATTAAGTGTTAACGAGCAGTTGGACAGATGTACCTAATAAAGTGGCCGGTGAGTGTAGATAGTTGTTCCACAAGTGCCCACAAGTCGAATAAATTATCCCAGATTTTAGACAATGCAAGGTGGTGTTTTTTAATGCAGTATGATAATTTGTGCGCCATGTGCAGATTAGAACTACTTTGATTGCACAAACAACAAAAGAGAGCGGTGTGAGGTGGAGGTTGCTTGTAAATACTGGTTGTCAGAGAGAGCTAATTGGATTAGTCAGAAAAATAAGCCAATAAGTTTCGGTTTACTCTCTCACCTAGTTACCACTCAAAGCTGTGCATCCTGTGAAATGGCAGTGGTTAAATCCTCGAGTAAAAAAACGAAAATGTAAAATTCATTTTACAGCAGAATATACTAAAGTATATCGACGTCTAGTGAAGGTGCAGAATGATGAAGTGTGTATGTATGGGGCACGGTGCGGGTCGCTTGTCTTCAGCGGGGAGGGGGGGGCCTTGGGGTGTTGTCGGGGGGGTTTGATAAGCGTCTCCCTGAAATTTGTTTTTGGAACCTGGGATGTCTGAATTTACCACATTTAGGGTCACATTTCTTAACTAGTTAAAGGAGGACATTTGTTCCTAAAAAGTAAAAAAAAATCAATCCACTGGACTTTGTTTCCACGTTTGAAGACGTTTTGCTCCCATCCAGAAAGCTTTTTCAGTTAAAAATGTCAGAAATAGTTCCAGGCTTTATAGAGCGGACCAAAGCAAAGCCTGGTTTTAGTTTAGAAAACATGCAAATAGAAACGGACAAACAGGTCCCCCCCTTTGGAATGGGGGTCGTTTGGCTTCGTTAGCCTGCAATGCCCCATACCTGTCTATGTCTCTGAAAGGGGGGTTGTTAGAGGGAATTGTTGGCCTGGTTGAATAGGGGAGGTCTTCTGTTCTCCTGTAAAGGGTTTGGTGTTGCAATGATAGCAGGAAGGAATCAACTCTATCGCTGCATTGTAGGTTTTTGAAAGCTGAAATCTGAACCCCCTCTGTTTAAGGTTGGTTTTTCTGTCTTATCATCGTTCCTCCATTTCAATTTGCATGTTTTCTAAACTAAAACCAGGCTTTGTTGGGCTGCTGGATAAAACCTGAAACTCAACGCTATTTCTGACATTTGAATTGAAAAAGCTTCCTGGATGGAAGAGAAACGTCTTCAAACATGGAAACAAAGTCCAATGGATTGATTATGACCTGGATGACTGAGAATCTTCACCAGGATAAGGACATTTGTGTTTCTATTTCCAACATGTTTGGAAAACAAAGTATCTGAGGTGTTTAAATGGCTTTAAAACTCCATCTGGTATGATCTGATAGAAAGGAGCCGAATGCAAGGAGATACTTTCTACTACAGTCCTTATTTATGCTCTAACTGGCCAGAACTGTTTAGGGAACAGACCGGATCACCATTAGGCGGCATAATCTGTAATGGCCCTTTGATAAATATGTATTTGCAGTCTGACAATTAAATGGAAAACAGCTTCTTGCTTTTAAGAACTAAATTGTTTCTTATTATGCCAAATCACATTGAAATTTAAATCCAGGACAACAAAGTAAAGAGGTCTGTTGCATATTTCATCGTTACTTTGTAGGCAAGCATAGAGTTTCCAACAATAAACACAAAGCAGTCTGTGATTTTCAAAGTAAGTAGCTCAATGACTTTATTTTTTAGAGATTATATAAAAAAAAAAAAACGTTAAAAAAACCTTTCAAATTAAATAAATTAGCAGCGATGGACATTTAAACAACGTGTGGAATTTGCAACCTGAGTACCTCAGTTCAGTTTCTGTTTTAACACACCAGTTCACTAAAAACTGTTACTGGAAGACAATACAAGTTGTACTAAAACATAAACTATACAATTCAATTTGGGAAAAATCATTTTCAAGTCTGTCTGTGTTTTACCAGAATAATATACTCAGGTGAAATAAGGTAGAGTCTAATTTACTGCAAAACAGAAGATAATACAGTCAGCTGATTAGTGGATAAAAGGGTTAAAAGCTTCAAGTCACTGCAGCAATCCTGCCTCTTAAGCTAACACGTGGTAACAGTGGGGAGGAAACACTGTCTTTTAACAGGAAACCTGCAGCACAACCGATACCTTCTGTTGGTTAAATAAAAAGATGATACTGACTGCAGGAGTCAATGATGGCTTCATCTAGGAAGGGAATAATGTTAAACACAGAATGACTGAGCCAGGTAGACTGTTTATTAACAAACAAAATTCATTTTGTTAACAAGATCAGTAAATGGTCACTTCCATTAAAGCGAGATAATTAAGCACAGAAGCTCTAGACGTTTAGTACCTTCTATGAGAAAGAAAATAAATAAAGGATGTATAGTCTGTAGCAGAAAGAGACACAGATACTTTCTATGAAAATAATTACAATTGTTGACAGCAGAAAAATCAGTGTGTTGACCGAGAAAGAAGACATAACTAAAGACAAAATAACTGGAGTACCTTCTATGGGAAAGGGAAAATAATGTGAGCCCATGAAAGAAATGACTTTATAGTAAGGAGTTATTTCTGTATAAGACAAATTAAAATTGGATTACTGGACCAGAAGTAAATCTACGAGAAAGGAAAACCAAGAAAGTACATATAGTTAGCATCAGATATCTTCTTTCAGGAAAGACGTGCAGCTAGAGAAGAACTGAGCCAGAAGTCCTTTCCATCCGAACAATCAAACAAGATTCCTCTTTAACCCGAGTTAAGCAACAAAGCTCCAAAGTTAATGGTCTTTTCTGCAAAGATCAGTTTAGGTATTATCACGGCTCGATAAACGCGTTGATTATAAACTGTCCTTAAACAATTTTCATCTGTCCCTCCTTAATTTGCTCTTTACGTGGTTTTTTAGAGTTTGACTTTTTTATTATGTTTTGTTGGATTTAACAAGAAAAGATTAACGATTGCTTGTTCTGTTTTTTCCAGAACTGGTGAAAAGTGCTGCCTCAATTTCAAACCATGTGGACTTTTTGGGAAGGAACTGCACAAAGTTGAAGGTTATATTCTTGATAAAAGGTACAGCAAGAACAGCATTTAGAACAAGAAAAAAAAAACTTCTAAAACTTCTTTTTTTTCCCCTCTGAAATTTGTGTGTAGAACTCTCAAAAAGCTCTCATTGGATTTAGCTATTCCACCATAATTCTGAGTTTTTGGAAAATAATTGTTTTTCTCTTTATCATTGGGAAGGTAGCCATTGTCAAATTGCTAATTAAATTACCTAAAAACCTGTAAAGACTTTGGCCGTTTCTCAATTCACAAGAACACAAGAACGGATTTGTGTTTCTCGACAAGTCTGTTCTTGAGAAGAACCCAGGAAAGTCTGGACTCTGGGAGAACGGGAGCATGCGGCATAGTCTGGGTCCATAGGAACAGAAGCGTACTGATGACATCATCACATTCAAAACTCGTCTGGAGCTGCATTTCACCTCCTGATTTCAATAGTCTCTAAATAATAATTAAATTATGACTAATTTCATTTATTGGGGGAATAATAATTAACAAAGACAGATAAACACAAATCAAATGAACATTCAGCCAAATAAATAAAAAAAAGCATGCAGTACTTCACACACGGCTCTGCAGAGAGAGGGCGTAGCAGACGGGCTAACGTTAGCTCTAGCTTCTGTTGGATTCAGAGGTCCGCTTCTTGCTGCGGTCCTCTCAACATCAGAACTTTTTTTTTTAAATCACGCACTAAATCAGTAAATGGGCCATACGGTGATGCTTATAGTCGTAAGACAGCGGCTGTTTCAACCGTTGCATTTCCAAATTCTCCCAAGTGGTGCCCGACTTTACACGACTGAATAAAGTGAAGGTGATTGGTCGTTTATCAAGGGGGCGGGACTGTTGTGGCTGAAGGTTCGCAAGCAAGTTTGGTTGTGGCCGGTTTGTCGGAAGCATCTTGCTAACCAGTTAGCAACTTAGTGCTAGTAGGTTCCCAATGGGAAATTCCATTGGGACCAAGTAGCACTAAATTGGTGACTTAGAAACGGACAAGTCTGGAAAACGGACAAGTCTGCTCTGATGCATGCTGGGTAAAGAGAGAGGGGCCAGAACATCATCCGGGGACTTTGTCCGTTCTCTACCTTCTTGTTCTTGTGAATTGGAACAGTGCTAGGGCTGAGCCTGATGACGTTTCACGAGGAAACAAGAACGCACAAGTACACAGATTGAGAAACAGCCTTTGACTTTCTGTGTTAGCAAAGTATCACACAGCAGATAAGCTATGATAGATGCTAAGAGTAACTTTATGCCCGGTTTTAACCTAGGATCTAAATATGAGATAGCAAGAAGGGGTTCAATTGAGTTAGAAATGTTCTATTTGAAACACATGTAGTGGTTATTTATTAAGTTTGAGTATGTAGAGTAATGAACCATTGAAAGCAGCAATGAACCCAAAAGTGAATATTTACCAATACGCTTTATGCCTGTTTACAGCACTCAGCTCTAACTTAGAAAAAGAAAACAACAGTTGTTTATGTAAAAGTGCAAAATGCAGCTGTGCTTAGAATAAACAGCTGGGTGATTTAGCTCGATAACAAGTTTTGACTTCTGAAAAAAGAAATGCTCATTAGAGAAAATTTCATAACAGGAAAAGTTGAAATTTGGAAGAGTCTCCTTTTTCTTTTTAGTGCAAATTTGTCAGAAACTATTCTTCAAAGCACTTGATTTATTGAACCGTGAGGCTTTGTTTCCATCAATGTTTTCATCTATTACCTTTAAAAACCGTCTGAAATCATCGGTGGCGTGTTTGTGCCTAAGGACATGTGCATGTCTGTGTGGGTCTGTGTGGTTCACAGCAAAAAGAAGCTGTGCGCGCTATACGGGAAGTGGACGGAGTGCCTGTACGTCGTCGACCCGGCCGCCTTTGAAGCTCACAAGAAAAGCGACAAAAAAGGAGAAGAGAAGAAAGCCAGTAAAGCGGTATGAACCACTCACAGGAATCAGCTGCAGAATGAAGTTAATTGCAAAGTTAAACAGTAGAGTTGGGTCTTCATTAGGGTTGCTAACTCCCTGAAAAAAAAAAAAAAGGTGACCTCATGTGCGTCCCAGCTGACCCGGTTGCTGTCACCCCTCCTGGCATGGTGATTTTTTTTTAGCCCCCTTTGTGTGTGAAATTATTTTTTTTCACTATTTGACTCAAATCTGCATTGAATTACATGAATACGTGTGAGGGACATGAACACATGGAAAACAAATTATTATCCAGCAACTCACTTTAATACAAAATAACAAACTTTGCTGAATAAAATAAGTATCTTAAACATAATCCTCTCCTGCTTAACTTCAAAGTGTAAAAATGAATATAAAATAATGCATAAATATTGCAAATTTTTGGTGCAACAGCAAACTTGTAAACATATTTGTGCCTTAAATGCAATGAATGTAGGCTACAGTTGTAAAACAGAAAAAAAATCATTGGCTAAATGCCACATTATGTGGTAATAGCCTAATTTTCCTGCCTTTAATTCCTCTAAGCTCTTGCAGCAGTGAGGAGTTGTTTGTCGAGTGCTGCAGAGTAAAGCTGAGTAAAGCAGCGTCAGCATTTAAATTACTACGTTCGTCCCCCATAATGCTCTGCTGTCTCCCGCTATCTTCTCCATCAATTCTATTCAGTTTATTTCTATAGCTCCAATTCACATCATGTCATCTCAGGTCACTTTCCAGTTCACCAGATCATCCAGTCAGATTGATTCAAAGTTTTCTATCTAAGGAAAACCAGCTGATTGCATCGACTCATTGACTCTTCAGCAATCCCTCACACTAAACATGCTTGTAGCGACAGTGGAGAGGAAAAACTCCCTTTGAACAGGAAGAAACCTCCAGCAGAACCAGGCTCAGTGTGAGCGGCCATCTGCTGAGGCCCACTGAGGTTCAAGGAGACAGAAGCAGACATAGAAAAAGAAGCATAGATACAAAAGGCAACCAGCTCCACAGGCGGCCCCGTCCAGGAAACACACAGCCAGGCAGACGAGCTCCGAGCCAGCTCCCATGTCAGAGGATGAAGAGAGCACATCCAGTTAGTCTCAGTCAGAGAAACAGGACTACACTGGAAAACAGGCCAAGCTCCAACATCTAGAAACAAAGGTGTTGATGGCAGCAGCACAGCTGATATTTCTCTCCAGGATGGAGTCACAGCCAAACAGGAACAGACCAGATGAAGCTACTATGAGAAAAAGCAGAGAGAGCAGAACGTTAGAGATTGAACTAACAGATTCTGCAGAGTGGGAGAATAGAGATAGAATGAAGCAGAATGATGAAAAAGGGGTCCCTATGTCCTCCAGCAGTCTAAGCCTATAGCAGCAGAACTATAGAGATAGCTCAGGATAACCTGAGCCACTCTAACTAGAAGCTTTATCAAAAAGGAAAGTTTTAAGCCTAGCCTTAAAAGTAGACAGGGTGTCTGCCTCACGGACTAAAACTGGTAGTTGGTTCCACAGGAGAGGAGCCTGATAACTAAAAGATCTGCCTCCCATTCTACTTTTAGAAATTCTAGGAACCACTAGTAAACCTGCAGATTGAGAGCGAAGTGCTCTGTTAGGAACATAAGGAACAATCAGATCTCTGATATCAGATGGAGCTTGGCCATTTAAGGCTTTATATGTGAGAAGGAGGATTTTAAATTCTATTCTGGATTTAACAGGAAGCCAATGAAGAGAAGCCAGGATAGGAGAGATATGATCTCTCTTTTTAATTTTCCTCAGAACTCTGGCTGCAGCATTTTGGATCAGCTGAAGGCTTTTAACTACAGTTTGTGGACTTCCTGATAGTAAAGAATTACAATAGTCCAGCCTTGAAGTAACAAATGCATGGACTAGTTTCTCAGCATCACCCCTGGACAGGAGATTTCTCATTTTTGCAATATTCCTCAGATGAAAGAAGGACATTCTACAAACTTCTTTGATATGGAATTTAATGATAGCAACACTTGGCTCAGCCAATGGGATGAGGGTCTTCTGGAACGTTAAATATGTTGTCAGCTCTTTGGTCACAACGCAGGACAGGGCCCAGGAACAAGTTTACCGTAAGTTTGGTATCTAAAGTGCCCTTGGTCCTTCATTTTCCATTAGCTTGTTACTGACTATGTTTTTACTCTCTCAGTAATACGGGACAAAGTGCGTTCCTTTTCCACTAAATACAGGACAGGTACTTCTATTTCTAAATACGGAATGATTCTGTTTTTCAAAGGACGGTTGGCAACCCTAGTCTTCAGCCCCTCTAGGTTAAAACCATTGTTTTAACTGAGATAAAACACCTTAAACACACACCTGAAATATGTGTATTCACCTTTGATGAAAAAACTAAGTAAAAGTAAAAGTATTCCCACCCTACTAAAACTTCCTCTTACCAACACAAAGTGATGCATAGTTGTGAAATGGAAGAGAAGTGATACACGGTTTATCACAATTCTTACAAATAAAACCTGAATTTGTGTAAGACTAGAAGATTGCCCCTCACAGACACTTTCCATCCATTCCGCCTGAGATTGAGCTATTTTTAAAAGAAAAATGGGTAAAAGACGTCATCGTCTAAATGGGTAAAGCTGCTAGAAAGCTGCCTCAGAAGACTTTCAACCAAGACTCCAGCAAAATGACCTTAAATAGAGAATTCCCTGCAAAAACAATGTAAAAATAAGAAAATAATTACTCAAATTCAGGGTATTTACCATTAATTTGAGTATTTAAATACGATGATTTGCCAATGGATTAGATTTTTTACCCTTAGAATAAGGGTTGTTTGTTCTTATTTTAAATGTAATCTGTCTTGATCCATTGGCAAAGTGTCTCACTTTCCTCCTCAGTTCAAGATAAAATGCTCTTATTTTAATAAAAAAAATGACTTATTTAGCTTTACATTTTGTTGCAGTGTGAGCTGAAGGACCAAATAAAAACACATTTGACCTGATTTTGTTCTCTGCTTGTTTGAGGACCTTGAACTTAAAACCCACTTGATTACATTTCTGTTTGTTGATTAGAAAAATATGAAAAAAAATACCTGTACAGTAAATATCAGGAGTCTGCAACCATACGTATCCAGCTAAATGAAAGTCATTTAGGGCCACGAAATAATTAAAAACACAACCTATGATTTTTGTTAGATTCCCGCCATAAGAAATCTGTTGCCGTCTTAAACAGCCAACAGTTCCTTTTCTATTTTTAGCTTTTAAAATTAGCAAAATTATAAAATGATTCATAAAGATGAAGCATGGATTATCTTCTATTGGGAATTATCTGATGTAAAATTAGATGATAATTTTAAATGAAAAGTGTTAATCAGTAAAAGAATAAAAACAACAATTTTCATCACGATCACTGAGTCTGGGAGCGGCCATTTTTGCCCAAATATAGTAGCCCCTCCCTCCTGCCATCTTCCAGCAGTGACGTCACGGTGCGGTAAGCCTAGCGCCATTCTCCCCGCTTTACAAGCTAAATCAATGGGAACTACTAGACACATCTGCAATCAACAACAATTATTGAAGATTTCCAGAGGACTTCACCATTGAAATTCACCAGAGCTATAGTGAAACTGACAATGCCCACGTGCATGGCAGCTGGATGCTGGAATACATCGGGTAAAAGTGAAAAAAAGAGTTATTCCACCTTTCTGATTCCTGATCCTCCACGGACGGGTTGGTCGTTGGATCGCCAACTTGAAGAGGGAGGATTTGCCATCGAACTTCTGGCCAGAGAAAAAACACGTAATATGTAGCCGACATTTGGAAGAAGAATGTTTTCAAGATGACTTGAATAATAGCGCGTTGTGACAAACACCAGATACAGCACTGGGACTTGATCAACAGCCGATACCGCACCGTGACAGTGTCACTAACCAGTAGGTGGCAGTAGTGTTCTTTGACAAACATGGATGCCTCCAGTAAAGCACATTCACATGAAAATTACTCTGAATTAAAAACACTGATCATTTATTGAACAGGATGGAATCATTTCAGATTTAAAGAACTTCCAGAAGTTTGAATTCTGAATATGAACTGACTTTTCATTTAAAGCCCATTATTTCCAACCTCACCTCGCTGGTGGGGAAGGAACCGGAGCTAGTGTGTGAGGCTGAGAGGTTCCGGCTAGAAATAGTCGGTCTCACCTCAACGCATGGTTCTGGTTCTGGAACCAGTCTCCTTGAGAGGGCCTGGACATACTTCCACTCTGGAGTTGCCCACGGTGAGAGGCGCCAGGCAGGAGTGGGCATACTTGTTACCCCCTATCTCGGCGCCTATACGTTGGGGTTTACCCCGGTGAACAAGAGGGTAGCCTCCCTCCGCCTACGGGTGGGGGGACGGATTCTGACTGTTGTCTGTGCTTACGGGCCGAACAACAGTTCAGATTACCCACCCTTCTTGGAGTCCTTAGAGGGGGTACTGGAGGGTGCCCCTCCTGGGGACTCCCTTGTTCTGCTGGGAGACTTCAACGCTCACGTGGGCAATTACAGTGAGACCTGGAGGGGCGTGGTTGGGAGGAATGGCCGCCCTGATCTGAACTCGAGTGGTGTTATGTTGTTGGACTTCTGTGCTCGTCATGGATTGTCCATAACGAACACCATGTTCAGGCATAAGGGTGTCCATATGTGCACATGGCACCAGGACACCCTAGGCCGCAGTTCGATGATCGACTTTGTCATTGTTTCATCGAACTTGCGGCCGTATGTCTTTGACACTCGGGTGAAGAGAGGTGCTGAGCTTTCCACTGACCACTACCTGGTGGTGAGTTGGCTCCGGTGGTGGGGGAGGATGCCGGTCAGACCTGGCAGGCCCAAACGTGTTGTGAGGGTCTGCTGGGAACGTCTGGCGGAGTCCCCTGTTAGGCGGAGCTTTAACTCCCATCTCCGGCAGAACTTCGAACACATCCCGGGGGAGGTGGGGGACATTGAGTCCGAGTGGACCATGTCCGTCGGATAGTCGAACCTCGGATTCAGGAAGAGCAGTGTGGTTTCCGTCCTGGTCGTGGAACGCTGGACCAGCTCTACACCCTCAGCAGGGTCCTGGAGGGTGCATGGGAGTTCGCCCAACCAGTCTACATGTGCTTTGTGGACTTGGAGAAGGCGTTCGACCGTGTCCCTCGGGGGGCCCTGTGGGGGGTTCTCCGGGAGTACGGGGTGCCGGGCCCTTTGATACGGGCTGTCAGGTCCCTGTATGACCGGTGTCAGAGTCTGGTCCGCATTGCCGGCAGTAAGTCGGGCTCGTTTCCGGTGAGAGTTGGACTCCGCCAGGGCTGCCCTTTGTCACCGATTCTGTTCATTACCTTCATGGACAGAATTTCTAGGCGCAGCCAAGGTGTTGAGGGGATCCGTTTTGGTGGCCTTAGGATTGCGTCTCTGCTTTTTGCAGATGATGTGGTCCTATTGGCTTCATCAGGTCGTGATCTGCAGCTCTCGCTGGATCGGTTCGCAGCCGAGTGTGAAGCGGCCGGGATGGGGATCAGTGCCTCCAAATCCGAGGCCATGGTCTTGAGCCGGAAAAGGGTAGAGTGCCTTCTCCGGGTCAGGGGGGGTGTCCTGCCCCAAGTGGAGGAGTTTAAGTATCTTGGGATCTTGTTCACGAATGAGGGAAGAAGGGAGCGGGAGATCGACAGGCGGATTGGTGCAGCGTCTGCCGTGAAGCGGGCGTTGTACCGGTCCGTCGTGGTGAAGAGAGAGCTGAGTCAAAAAGCGAAGCTCTCGATTTACCGGTCGATCTACGTTCCTACCCTCATCTATGGTCATGAACTCTGGGTCATGACCGAAAGAACGAGATCGCGGATACAAGCGGCCGAAATGGGTTTCCTCCGTAGGGTGGCTGGGCTCTCCCTTAGAGATAGGGTGAGAAGCTCGGTCATCCGGGAGGGACTCGGAGTAGAGCCGCTGCTCCTCCACGTCGAGAGGAGCCAGTTGAGGTGGCTTGGGCATCTGTTTAGGATGCCTCCTGGACGCCTCCCTGGTGAGGTGTTCTGGGCACGTCCCACAGGGGGGAGGCCCCGGGGAAGACCCAGGACTCGCTGGAGAGACTATGTTGCTCGGCTGGCCTGGGAACGCCTTGGGGTTCCTCCTGAAGAGCTGGAAGAAGTGGCTGGGGAGAGGGAAGTCTGGGCCTCCCTTCTTAAGCTGCTGCCCCCGCGACCCGACCCCGGATAAGTGGAGGAAGATGGATGGATGGATGGATGGATATTTCCAACCTAATTTTAAGAGAAATAGCTCTAAACAAATATTTCTGCTGCTTTTAATGTGAAACTTCAGTTCAAATGTTCTTTATACATTTAGAGGACCCAGAGAATCACATGTGGCTCCGGGGCCACAGGCTGCAAACCCCTGGTGTCCATCATGTTGAGGTCTTTCTATTGCTTGCCTAGGGTAACAGTGGGGATCAGGAGGGTGTTCCCTCACCTGCTGCAGACACTGTGGATGTGATTCCTGGAAGCCAGCTGCTGTGGAGGATTGCACCCAGACCAGCAAACTCTGCCCAGGTTTCATTAAATCCTACATAAGGTAACTTTCCCACGTCTTAAATTCAATATGCTGTTTTAACATTAAACTGCTCCATGGAACCAGATGTACAGCTTCACATCGTTCGCCATGCAGCTGAACGAGCTGAGTAAGGACATGGAGGGAGTCATTCCTCAGACCGACTGCAGGCTCAGGCCGGACATAAGGGCCATGGAAAACGGCGACATCGGTGACGACTTCATTTAAAAAAAAAACTCGAGCAGACTCTCTTATTATGAACATAAAAGATTGAGTGTAATGTCGCCAACAGACTTTGCAAGTGAAGAAAAGAAGAGGTTGGAGGAGAAGCAGAGAGCTGCTCGTAAAAATCGCTCCAAATCTGATGAGGAGCACAAGACCAAGTAAGGTTTAACCTTATCTTTTATATATATATATGTATATATATATATATATATATATATATATATATAGTAAATTTCAGGCTTTTATTCTGGCATAAACGAACCAGATGACTGATTGTGAACAGACGTAATCAGAGTGGATATCATAGCGTTTGATCATTTCTCTGGCTGGAAGCATCTTTTTCATTGTTTTTCGCTCTTTTGTTCTGAATCATTCCTGCTTAACTCCATTTTATCTCCATTTCTTCCCCATTTTGCTGCTGCCTAAATGGCTCTGATAAAAGGAGTCCCCCCCTTGGCCCGAGGTTAGCGCCGCTCGCCGTTTGACTCGCTCACTTTGACAACTTTAATGTGTTCATGTGACTCTCTGTGTTCTCATAAACATCCTGATCTCTTATTGTGAATGTTATCTGTATACTAAAGAGCCACTGATGTTAGCATGATAGCGTTTTCCTTCACTAAGCCGTTAATCAAACACTACAGGTGTCTTCCTCCACATGCGCATGTCTTCCTGATGTTTTTTACTGACCGTTAGCTGAGAGCAAACAGCCTGATCTCTCCACTCCTAAATAAGCCTCCATAAACCCTGCCTGCGCCTCATTCCTCTCTGTCTTTGATTTGTTTGAGTTTCGTTTCATGACGCTGCTCTGCTCTGCTCTGCTCTCTAAATGCCGCCGCTCTGTTCTCAGGTGGTTTCAGCAGGGGCCAAACCCCCACACCCGCTCCCAGGACTGGCTCTTCGCTGGTGGATACTGGGATAGGAACTACAACCAGCTGCCGGATATTTATTAATAAAAAAAACGCACCTGTTCTTTAAATTATCACCAATAGCTGTTTGATTTTTGTTGATTTTCTTTTTTTAATGAACAACTACACTATTTCTGAGCACTTTTGGAGGCGTGCACCTGAACATTGTTACCTTCTTGTAAATTATGATGGGGGGGGAAACTAGTCAATACTTGTTTGTAGTTTGAGGACACTTTGAGATGCATTATTCGTTATTATATTAATTAAATAGTTTATTTCCTGGTTTTCAGCACCATGTTCTGGGAGTTTATAGTTTTTTTAAACCTTTTATCTTCTTTTAAGGGTTAATAATTGTAAATCTGTGAATATATTCTGACTGAGCACCAACCTCAGTGATAGATGCTCTACTCCTCCCTCTTTTTAACCTAATATTTTTGCCTTGTACAGTAAAGGGATGCTTTTAAACCCTCCTTATATCTTACAGTGGATATTTTCTCGCTCATATACCCCTGTTAAATTAACTATAGCAATATTTTTTTAAATCGTCTGGTCAATGTCCTGTTTTTTTAAAAGCACATGGAAATATTTGAGCATTGTAAAAAAGTTAAAGTTGGATCTGATTCCTGCTGTGAATTGAAATATTAATTCCCTACATAAACTGGGCGATTTTTGCTTAAAATCATTTTGACAAACAAAGAAAAACCATGATTTGAGTAGAATGAAATGTAATGTTTACTGGATTTTTCTAGATGTTTTCTCTGCATTCATATAGAGCAATAGAGCTGTAAATTGCCTACATATCTAAATAAAACATTTCAGTGCATTTCTGTGAGTTTCCATGCTTCTGTTTAGAGCCATTAATAAATCACATTAGGGCTTCTTTACTCCCATATAGTTATGTGTTCTTAAATATATTGAACAGTCCTTTAAATCATTAGGCATGCAGACAAGGATTTATACATTCTGTATTTTAGCACTCATTTAAATTGATCAATTTTTTTTACTAAAGATATGCATAGAACATCTTGTACTCATATTTATCTCGCTATGTATCATCTGAAGATGTTAAATACAGATTTTTAGTGGTAGTTTAAGTCACTCGATGCACACAGAAGAGCAGACAGCTGGGACTCCAGATGAGCCTTTAATGCTTAATCTGGTGTTATTTTCATTATGAGCCTAATATTGTTATTTATGAGCCTTCTGCTCTCATGTGGAGATCAGTGTGAGACAAACTGGTTATGTTATGTAAAGCAAAGCGCTCCATCTGATGGGCAAATGTAGAGCAGCAGGCTGATATCCGGCCTGTTGGATAACGAGCTGCAGACAGAAGGTCTGAGTGTGAGCTACTGGAAACATAAACTAAACTTTCATTAAGATTTCAGCTTAAAAATAAAACTTTGATGTAGATTCACAAACAGAAGGAAAGAAACCCCTTTAATTTACTGTATGAAAGCTTGGAGGTCATTTCTCTTTCCTTTTGGATAAAGCTTATAGTTAGAGTGGCTCACTTTATCCTATTTCTTGCCTGAGTCGGTATCAGCAAATGATGTTTGGTTCATGAAGATGGGGGGATTAATGGAAGAATTGGAAGCTCTCTCATTGGTTGGTCGCTGACCACAAGTTATGCAGACTCTTTAAAATCAGAATCACAAATACTTTAATAATCCCAGAGGGAAATTACTTTTGTTACACGCTCCAGTTATATGTATATATATATATATTATATACATACACACATCCGACAACACAAGATAATAAAGATAAAAATAAAAAGAGATAAAAAATATGCACATATAGCTCTTCTGTATATATATCTATGTATGTATACAGTATATATATACAGTATATATATATATATATATATATATATATATATATATATATATATATATATATATGCATATGTAAAAACTAAATCCAAGTAAAGTAAAAATCCGGGTAAAGTGATACGTGGCGTGCAAAAATGGTGCATGAATGTCAATTACGGGGGGGGTCTGAATCACTTGAGGGAGGCGTTATAGAGGTTGATGAGCACAGGTAGGAATGATTTCCTGTGGTGCATCCGGGTGGGAGGAGTCATCTGCTGAAGGAGCTCGTCTGAAACCAACAGGTGAAATCTGCTGTTTTTCATGCTGAAATGAAGCAGAATGGTTTGCATAAAGTCATGCAACAGTGTCTCAATTACATTCTAATCTGGACAAGATTAGTTTAGAAACTTGATTTTGTTTTTTCGGAGCAATTTGGAGAATAGCTTTCCAGCAGAGGTGGGTAGAGTACCTAAAATAAATGGTACCTAAGTAAGAATAACACTAATAAAAAGTAACCTTTAAAGAAATGACTCAAGTAAGAGTAAAAAAGACTTTGGTAAAAAGGCTACTCAAGTAGTGAGTAACTGACGTACACAACAACTGATTTCATATTTTTTTGCGTTATAAAACTTATAAAATCAATAGTTACAGTAAGTAAGAATTGGTTAAGTTACAGTATACTGTTCATTGTATTATTACCGATCTCTGAATAAATACTTTATTACTTTAAACAATATAAATAAAGAAAAAGTTATAAATAAATAAAAATAAATAAAAAAAAACAAAAAAGAAAAAGTTAGCTGAGTTGAAAACATGGTTTGATTACAATAAGTTGTCGTTAAATTAAAGAAAAACTAAATTTATGGTTTATGGTATTGGCTGGAAATCGGGTCCAATAAAATGTAAAGTTATCTGTCAATTAAGGTTTGAAATTGGAAGAGCTTATGAGACAAAATTTTTAGGGCTTGTTATTGACAATAAACTAATTTAACAGCCTCACACAGAATATATTAGAAATAAAAGTTGCAAAAACTATTGGAATATTGTTTAAAATAAATGATTTAATAAATATCAAAGGCCTGTATGTCATATATTCCTCTTTGGTTTTATTGTTCAGAAATATTAATTAATAATAATAAAACAATTATTGAGAGATTAGTTAAGTTGCAAAAAAAAAAAGCTCTAAGGCTTATTAATAAGGTGGGACACCGTGAACCAACTGATAAACTCTTCATTCTGAGCAACACATTCAAATTCATAGATACTGTTTATATAAAAATACTGGAAATAATGCATAAAGCAGTGAACAAAAGTCTTCCCTCTGGTGTTCAGAAATGATTTAAGCTATGAGAGAATAAATATAATTAGTGAGGTTTGTTAATATTTGAATATGCAAGAGAGAAGATCCAGATAAAGTCTAGATGTTTCAGATCTTGGTGTGAAACTGGAATGAACTGAATTTAAGTTATGTCCTTTTTTTGGTGAATTTCAAAAGAGCTTTAAAATGTAAGCTTATGTTGTTATATAGATTTTAATATTTATATATGTACTGTGAAGAACCAGGTAGGTTGAAAATATAAAACAGGGTAGGCAAAATAAGCTTTGCTTCAGCCTGGTCCTTTTTTTGGTCAATTGTGGGTTTGTTTGTTTATTGTTGTTTTTTCTATTGTTTCCTGTGTTTAATGTTGGATAACGTACCAAAAATAAAGTAAAGTGAGTGAGTGAATAACATGACAGATACAGCATATAGGATAAAAAAGAACATTAACTAATAAACCTTGAGTAAAACTACAACAATGAGTCTCTCAGTTCTGCATATTGGTTTAAAACAAGCCTTTTTTCATGAGGTGAAGTTACCTACACTGCATGGAGAACCAGACATTTCACTCCGGTATGAGAAGTGGTGTCATCATATTTTCATCCAAGTAAAAGTAAAAAGTACAATGCCTTAAAACTACTCCTAAAAGTAATTTTTTTTTTCAAAACATTGCTCAAGTGAATGTAACTGAGTAAATGTCACTAGTTATTACCCGCCTCTGCCTCCCAGTGTGCATTGGATCATTGTACTGGTGCACAAGAACATTTTCCTTTGAGATTTTCAGGTTGGTAGCAAAGTTTGTGGCTTTCTTAAAGGAAAAGTCGCTCATATTCAGAATTCAAACTTCTGAAAGTCCTTTAAATCTGAAATGATTCCCTCCTGTTCAATAAATGATCCGTGTTTTTAATTCAATCTGAATGTGCTTTACTGGAGGCATCCATGTTTGTCAAAGAACACTACTGCCCCCTACTGGTTTGTGACGTCACGGTGCGGTATCGGCTGTTGATCAAGTCCCAGTGCTGTATCTGGTGTTTGTCACAACGCGCTATTATCCAAGTCATCTTGAAAACATTCTTCTTCCAAATGTTGGCTACATATTACGGCTTTTTTCAGTGTAGTCCTGTTTCTCTGACTGTGATTGGCTGGATGTGCTCTGGAGGATCAGGAATCAGAAAGGTGGAATAACTCTTTTTTTCACTTTTACCCGATGTATTCCAGCATCCAGCTGCCATGCACGTGGGCATTGTCAGTTTCACTATAGCTCTGGTGAATTTCAATGGTGAAGTCCTCTGGAAATCTTCAATAATTGTTGTTGATTGCAGATGTGTCTAGTAGTTCCCATTGATTTAGCTTGTAAAGCGGGGAGAATGGCGCTAGGCTTACCGCACCGTGACGTCACTGCTGGAAGATGGCAGGAGGGAGGGGTTACTATATTTGGGCAAAAATGGCCGCTCTCAGACTCAGTGATCATGATGAAAATTATTATTTTTAGACTGAAATTCATTAAATCAGCATGAGCTTATTAGTTTTTAGGTATAAATAATCATCCATTGATTATTCATTGCTGATTGGACTTTTCCTTTAAGGTCTTAAGTCTAAACGTTACGACGGAGTATTAGCGCCACGCTAGAGATTTTTTTTAATTTTTTATCCAGAATAAAGTCGTGATATTACGAGAATAAAATCATCATACAACAACTCGTTTCAGAAAGAAAGCTTGGAGCTCCGCCCAGCAGATGACGGCCGACCAGCTCCACCAATCAGCAACCAGAGTCCACTTTGACATCCTGCCCAGTTTGATGCTGCTGCTAAAAGATTTCCTGATTTGTCAAACCGATGCTAAAGTAGAACTTCACATGATGCTCCACATTCCTCATTTTAGGGAAGAAACAGCTTCTCGTAAAAGTTGTCATAAAATACAACTTGTTACTCGCAATTTTACGACTTTATTCTCTTAATATTATGACTTTTTCTCAAAATAGAAGAAAAGAAAATGTCTGGCCCTAAAACTCGGTCGTAGAATGTAGCCTTAGATTCGGTTACCCCTGTTGTTTTTTCCTTTCATTTAATCATTTTTTTACTGATTAACACTAAATTAATTAAATCATTGTGAATGTATTAGTTTTAGGTTAAAATAATGATCCATTTATCATTCCTTGCTGACCAGACTTTTCATTTAAAAAAGTCAAGATTCCAAAGTATAACTCTAAACCAACCATGCTTTACTGTAATATTCTTTTGAAATGTTGCATTAGCTTTAAACCATATTTTACTAGATACACACCTTCCAGAAAGTTCAGCTTTTCTCTTATCTGTGTGGAGAATATTTCCTTAAAGGTATAAAGGTCTGTTCTAGCAGAGGTGCGATGGGAGCTGTGCGTTCCACCTAGGGTGGCCATTTCTATAGCACCAAAAAGGAGGACATTGTGCGGCATATCAATAAATTACTAAGGTGTACATAAGAATCGGGTAAAGTCACATTTATAGCACAATTCTTAGTAGTTTAAAGAGGATGCTTGTGTAGCTGAATAGAACAAAATATTAAAGAAATGTAAAAAAGAATTGGTTCCCAGCATTTGTATTTATTTAATACATTGTGGTGTTTAAAAAGTGACCATTTTTTAACACGATTAATTTGCGCAGAACTGCTGCAATTGATCATAAAGCAGTTGTTTGGAAAAGAAGCTCGAGAAAGAGCTAGAGAATAGGACGATGCAAACTGCAAAAAGTGGCTGGAAAAGAGGAATTCATGACATGGCTGCAGCCTGTCGAGAGTAAAGATGATTTCACCATGTTCTCTATCTATCCATACCTATATCTATATATATATATATATATATATCTATATATATCTATCTATCTATATATATATATATATATATATATATATATATATATATATATATATATATATATATATATATATATATATATATATATATATATATATAAACTTGAGTCATGGAACTGTGCTTACAGCTCCTTATTTCATGTAAACTAATAACTTGTGTACATGATACTTGTTGATGGCATTAAAATTATTTCTAATAGCATTAAAAGAGCATTAAATTAGAGTTCCTCATTCCTGTATAAAACCTGTGAACGCTTAATTTAATCTGACATATTAAAAAAATCCCTATCATCATCCAGCAGATGTTCAGTTTCTGCCCAAATATTTTCTTTCTGTTGTGGATTTTTGTAACAGGAATAACTAGGATCATACATAGTTTGTATGAACTCTGTTTATTCTCTGCTTCCAAACTCATCATCTCTTCATCCATTCCTGCAATAAGAATTTTCTTTTAAAGTTGTGAGATTCACTCTAGAATCTCACAACTTCTTCCTGGTCTGTTGAAGCACCAATAGTCTGCATCCAATTATTTAATTAATTGCTCTTAGTTTTTGGGAATATATACAAACTATGCTCTAATTTCTAGATACCGATCTGTTTTTACTATAATTTAATTTGACAAACCGGGTCTTCTCTACATTCTTTTTTCTGTTTGGTGCGATTGCAATAGCGGGTCTTGATCTGGACGGACCGGAGGGGAGCAAAAAATAGCTCAGCTCCGTATTTTGACGGTGAAGGACGGAGAAGACGTACGTGGGCGGTGACGAGCGGAGGATGTGGAACAGCTCTCATTGATTTACATGACAGACAAGTACTCCATACGTGAGCGGGGCGGAGCGCTGACGGAGTATGTGGAATCTGGGGGTAAAGGAGGACAAATACACGTCCGGCTGGGTGCAGCGCCGGACGCCGGACAGTGCAATGAAAATCCGGACTGTCCGCCCTAAAGCCGGACATCTGGCCACCCTAGTTCCACCAGAGTATACAGACAGAGAGAGGGAACGTAAGCAGATAGCTAACAAGCCACATTAAAAAGCACTCTCTGATAAAAAGAAGACATTGATGGATTATATTTTATATCTTGGACTTTGATCTTTCTTGCTGTTCACGACCCAATCCAGCACTGCAATAGATTCCAAAATGAGGCTTGCTGTGATTGCTCCTTCATTGCAGTTAACCCCGCTTCTTTTCTGGAACAGTAAGACTCATCTCATTGGACTCGTGTTTAGTTGAAGCTGCCGCATATTTTGGAGGTGGTGCGTCCATCTTGGTTTGATCTCTTGCAAAACAAATTCCAGTTTCAGTGAGCTGAAAATCTTTATTTTCATTTTATTTGTAATCTGTTACAGTAAGGTTGTTGTTATTGCACCTTATTCTGCCCTCCTTTTGTTACAATGACAATGCCAGCCTTTGCCAGACAGTTGCCAGTCTGCTTCTTTTTGTATCTATGCTTCTTTTTCTATGTCTGCTTCTGTCTCCTTGAACCCCAGTGGGCCTCAGCAGATGGCCGCTCACACTGAGCCTGGTTCTGCTGGAGGTTTCTTCCTGTTCAAAGGGAGTTTTTCCTCTCCACTGTCGCTACAAGCATGCTTAGTGTGAGGGATTGCTGAAGAGTCAATGAGTCAATGCAATCAGCTGGTTTTCCTTAAATAGAAAACTTTGAATCAATCTGACTGGATGATCTGGTGAACTGGAAAGTGTCCTGAGATGACATGATGTGAATTGGAGCTATAGAAATAAACTGAATAGAATATGCATTAGGCATTTAGAATAATAAGCTGGTGCTATAGCATACCCTGCTGACCTCTTCTCTGCGGAGAGGTTATGCCAAACCTCATCTCATTAACCTTGCACATAAAGGCTTCATTATAACTCTTAAATACTGTAAAGCCATCGACGAAGGAAAGCCCTGTGGAGAGAATATTACAAACATCCTGATTTTTCATAGAAAAGCTCGATGCTGGAGATGTTTACCTCTGAGTCATACTGTTTACCTTTGAAGGTCATTGAAAGTCATACAGCCTAGTTTTGAAGGTAAACAGTATTACTGGATGTGTTCCTAAAACCTAAAGAGAATCTTGACTGTTTATTCCAGAAGACCAATAATTCAGTGGAGAGAGGTGAATCAATGTGATGTTTTACTGAGTCATGCAGGGAGGCCTCCGCTGTTACACCACATGCAGTTGGTCTGAAAGTATTCCATAGAGATCTGCTCTCGTCCAAATCACTCCACAAATCTGTTGACACTCATAAACCACAAGCTGGTTATCCTAAGACAGATGACAAAGACATCATGAGTAAATAGAAAGTGTGCTGATGCTACACAAGGGTGGTCTTCCAGAGCCTCAGTCCAAATCCCACAAGCAGAAGATATTTCAGCTAATCTCTGATTCCTGAGCTCTGTGTCTGCTAGATCACCTTCAACATGAATCCAAAAAGCAAAGTTTGCAGATCTCTTCCTCTAATCCATCCATCATCCATCCATCCATCATCCATCCATCATCCATCCATCCATCATCCATCCATCCATCATCCATCCATACATCATCCATCCATCATCCATCCATCCATCATCCATCCATCATCCATCCATCATCCATCCATCCATCCATCCATCATCCATCCATCATCCATCATCCATCCATCCATCATCCATCCATCATCCTTCCTCCATCCATAATCCATCCATCCATCCATCATCCATCCATCATCCATCTATCCATCCATCCATCCATCATCCATCCATCCATCCATCTCCCCATCCATCCATCCATCCATCCATCATCCATCATCCATCCATCATCCATCCATCCATCCATCCATCATCCATCCATTATCCATCCATAATCCATCATCCATCCATCATCCATCCATCCATCCATCCATCATCCATCCATCCATCCATCCATCCATCCATCCATCCATCCATCCATCCATCCATCCATCCATCCATCCATCCATCATCCATCATTCAATTCAATTCAATTCAGTTTATTTATATAGCGCCAAATTCACAACACATGTCATCTCAAGGCACTTTACAGTTCAACCAGATCATACAGTCAAATTGATACAAAGTTTTCTATCTAAGGAAAACCAGTTGATTGCATTGACTCATTGACTCAAATACAATCCCTCACACTAAGCATGCTTGTAGCGACAGTGGAGAGGAAAAACTCCCTTTTAACAGGAAGAAACCTCCAGCAGAACCAGGCTCAGTGTGAGCGGCCATCTGCTGAGGCCGACTGGGGTTCAAGGAGACAGAAGCAGAGATACAAAAAGCAGCTGTAAAAGGCGGCCCCGTCCAGGAAACACACAGCCAGGCAGACGAGCTCCAAGGCAGCTCCCATGCCAGAGGATGAAGAGAGCACATCCACCCAGCCACGGCCAGAGAAACAGGACCACACTGGAAGACAGGCCGATCTCCAACATCTACAAACAAGGGTGTTGATGGAAGCAGCACAGCTGATGTTTCTTTCCTGGATGACGTCACAGCCAAACAGGAACAGACGAGGCAAAGCTACTCTGAGGAAAAGCAGAGAGAGCAGAAGGTTAGAGATTGAACAAACAGATTCTGCAGAATAGGAGAACAGAGAGAGAATGAAGCAGAATGATGAAATGGGGGTCCCTATGTCCTCCAAAAGTCTAAGCCTATAGCAGCATAACTATAGAGAGAGAGCTCAGGATAACCTGAGCCACCCTAACTATAAGCTTTATCAAAAAGGAAAGTTTTAAGCCTAGTCTTAAAAGTAGACAGAGTGTCTGCCTCACGGACTAAAACTGGTAGTTGGTTCCACAGGAGAGGAGCCTGATAACTAAAAGATCTGCCTCCCATTCTACTTTTAGAAATTCTAGGAACCACTAGTAAACCTGCAGATTGAGAGCGAAGTGCTCTGTTAGGAACATAAGGAACAATCAGATCTCTGATATCAGATGGAGCTTGGCCATTTAAGGCTTTATATGTGAGAAGGAGGATTTTAAATTCTATTCTGGATTTAACAGGAAGCCAATGAAGAGAAGCCAGGATAGGAGAGATATGATCTCTCTTTTTAATTTTCATCAGAACTCTGGCTGCAGCATTTTGGATCAGCTGAAGGCTTTTAACTACAGTTTGTGGACTTCCTGATAGTAAAGAATTACAATAGTCCAGCCTTGAAGTAACAAATGCATGGACTAGTTTCTCAGCATCACCCCTGGACAGGAGATTTCTAATTTTTGCAATGTTCCTCAGATGAAAGAAGGAAATTCTAGAAACCTCTTTGATCTGGGATTTAAATGACAGGTCCTGATCAAAAATAACACCAAGATTTTTTACTTTATTATCAGTTTAATCCCATCCAAATGAAGTGACTGGCTAATCAGCTTCTTTTTCAGAGACTCTGGTCCAAAGACTATAACTTCTGTTTTGTCTGCATTCAGAAGCAGAAAGTTAAGAGTCATCCAGGTTTTTATGTCTTCAAGACATGCCTGTAATCTATGTAATGGGTTAGCTTCATCTGGATTTATAGACAGATATAGCTGGGTATCATCAGCATAACAGTGGAAATTAATCCCATGCTGTCTAATAACTCTACCGATTGGGAGCATGTATAAAGTAAAGAGAATTGGTCCTAGCACTGATCCCTGTGGTACTCCACAGGTAACCTTTGAGTGTGTTGAAGATCTATCATTAACATAAACAAACTGAATTCGATCAGATAGATAGGATTTAAACCAGTCTAGTGCTGTTCCTTTAATTCCAACAAAATATTCAAGTCTTTCTAAAAGAATATTATGGTCAACTGTATCAAATGCAGCACTAAGATCCAACAGGACGAGCACAGATACAAGTCCATTATCTGAGGCCATGAGAATATCATTAGTGACTTTCACCAGAGCTGTTTCAGTGCTATGATGAGCTCTAAAGCCAGACTGAAACTCTTCAAAAAGTTCATTATGGTGTAAGTGGTCGCAAACTTGTTTGGCAACTACTTTCTCAAGAATTTTGGATAAGAAAGGAAGATTGGATATAGGTCTATAATTAACCAAGTCATCTGGGTCAAGAGACGGTTTCTTAAGCAGAGGTTTAATTACAGCAACCTTAAAAGCTTTAGGTACATATCCCTGTACATCATCCATCCATCCATCATCCATCATCCATCCATCATCCATCCATCCATCCATCCATCATCCATCCATCCATCCATCCATCCATCCATCCATCATCCATCCATCCTTCCATCCATCATCCATCCATCATCCATCCATCCATCCATCCATCCATCATCCATCCATCCATCCATCCATCATCCATCCATCCATCCATCCATCTCTCCATCCATCCATCCATCCATCCATCATCCATCATCCATCCATCATCCATCCATCCATCCATCCATCCATCATCCATCCATTATCCATCCATAATCCATCATCCATCCATCATCCATCCATCCATCCATCCATAATCCATCCATCATCCATCCATCCATCCATCCATCCATCCATCCATCCATCATCCATCCATCCATCATCCATCATGCATCCATCCATCATCCATCCATCCATCCATCCATCCATCCATCATCCATCCATCATCCATCCATCCATCCATCCATCCATCATCCATCATCCATCCATCCATCCATCATCCATCCATCCATCCTTCCATCCACCCATCCATCCATCCATCCATCCATCATCCATCCATCCACCCATCCATCCATCCATCCATCATCATCCATCCATCATCCATCCATCCATCATCCATCCATCCATCCATCCATCCATCCATCCATCCTTCCATCCATCATCATCCATCCATCCATCATCCATCCATCCATCCATCCATCCATCCATCCATCCACCCATCCATCCATCCATCCATCCATCCACAATCCATCCATCATCCATCCACCATCCATCCATCCATCCATCCATCATCCATCCATCATCCATCCATCCATCATCCATCCATCCATCATCCATCCATCCATCCATCATCCATCCATCATCCATCATCCATCCATCCATCATCCATCCATCCATCCATCATCCATCCATCCATCCATCCATCATCCATCCATCCATCATCCATCCATCCATCCATCCATCCATCCATCCATCTATCCATCCATCCATCATCCATCCATCCATCCATCCATCCATCCATCCATCCATCCATCATCCATCCATCATCCATCCATCATCCATCCATCCATCATCCATCATCCATCCATCCATCATCCATCCATCATCCATCCATCCATCATCCATCCATCCATCCATCATCCATCCATCCATCGATCTATCCATCCATCCATCCATCATCCATCCATCATCCATCCATCCATCATCCATCCATCATCCATCCATCATCCATCATCCATCCATCCATCCATCCATCATCCATCATCCATCATCCATCCATCCATCATCCATCCATCATCCATCCATCCATCCATCCATCCATCATCCATCCATCCTTCCATCCATCATCCATCCATCATCCATCATCCATCCATCCATCCATCCATCATCCATCATCCATCCATCCATCCATCCATCATCCATCATCCATCATCCATCATCCATCCATCCATCATCCATCCATCATCAATCCATCCATCATCCATCCATCCATCCATCCATCATCAATCCATCCATCATCCATCCACCCATCCATCCATCCATCCATCCATCATCCATCCATCCATCCATCATCCATCTATCCATCATCCAACCGTCATCCATCCATCATCCATCCATCCATCCATCATCCATCCATCATCCATCCATCCATCATCCATCCATCATCCATCCATCCATCCATCCATCCACCCATCCATCCATCCATCCATCCATCATCCATCCATCCATCCATCCATCCACCCATCCATCCATCCATCCATCCATCCATCCATCCATCATCCATCCATCCATCCATCCACCCATCCATCCATCCATCATCCATCCATCATCCATCCATCCTCCATCATCCATCCATCCATCCATCATCCATCATGCATCCATCCATTATCCATCCATCCATCCATCATCCATCCATCATCCATCATCCATCCATCCATCCACCCATCATCCATCCATCATCCATCCATCCACCCATCATCCATCCATCCATCCATCCATCATCCATCCATCCATCCATCATCCATCCATCCATCCATCCATCATCCATCCATCCATCATCCATCCATCCATCCATCATCCATCCATCATCCATCATCCATCCATCCATCCATCATCCATCATCCATCCATCCATCCATCATCCATCCATCCATCCATCCATCCACCCATCCATCCATCCATCCATCCATCATCCATCCATCCACCCATCCATCCATCCATCCATCATCCATCCATCATCCATCCATCCATCATCCATCCATCCATCCATCCATCCTTCCATCCATCATCATCCATCCATCCATCCATCATCCATCCATCCATCCATCCACCCATCCATCCATCCATCCACAATCCATCCATCATCCATCCACCATCCATCCATCCATCCATCCATCATCCATCCATCATCCATCCATCCATCATCCATCCATCCATCCATCCATCCATCATCCATCATCCATCCATCCATCATCCATCCATCCATCATCCATCCATCCATCCATCCATCCATCCATCATCCATCCATCCATCCATCTATCCATCCATCCATCCATCATCCATCCATCATCCATCCATCATCCATCCATCATCCATCCATCCATCATCCATCCATCCAACCATCATCCATCCATCCATCATCCATCCATCCATCCATCATCCATCCATCCATCCATCCATCCATCCATCCATCATCCATCCATCATCCATCCATCCATCATCCATCCATCATCCATCCATCCATCATCCATCCATCATCCATCCATCATCCATCATCCATCCATCCATCATCCATCATCCATCATCCATCCATCATCCATCATCCATCCATCCATCCATCCATCATCCATCATCCATCCATCCATCATCCATCCATCATCCATCATCCATCCATCCCTCATCCATCCATCATCCATCCATCCATCCATCATCCATCCATCATCCATCCATCCATCCATCATCCATCCATCATCCATCATCCATCCATCCATCCATCCATCCATCATCCATCCATCTTCCATCATCCATCCATCATCCATCCATCTTCCATCATCCATCCATCCATCCATCCATCCATCATCCATCCATCATCCATCCATCCATCATCCATCCATCCATCCATCTATCCATCCATCCATCCATCCATCCATCATCCATCCATCATCCATCATCCATCATCCATCCATCCATCATCCATCCATCCATCCATCCATCCATCCATCATCCATCCATCTATCCATCCATCCATCCATCCATCCATCCATCCATCATCCATCCATCATCCATCCGTCCATCCATCATCCATCCATCCATCCATCATCCAACCGTCCATCCATCAATCCATCCATCCATCATCCATCCATCATCCATCCATCCATCCATCATCGATCCATCATCCATCCATCCATCCATCTATCCATCCATCCATCCATCCATCATCCATCCATCATCCATCCATCTATCCATCCATCTATCCATCATCCATCCATCATCCATCCATCATCCATCCATCCATCATCCATCCATCCATCCATCATCCATCATCCATCCATCATCCATCCATCATCCATCATCCATCCATCCATCATCCATCATCCATCATCCATCATCCATCCATCATCCATCATCCATCATCCATCCATCCATCCATCCATCATCCATCATCCATCCATCCATCATCCATCCATCATCCATCATCCATCCATCCCTCATCCATCCATCATCCATCCATCCATCCATCATCCATCCATCCATCCATCATCCATCCATCATCCATCATCCATCCATCCATCCATCCATCCATCATCCATCCATCTTCCATCATCCATCCATCATCCATCCATCTTCCATCATCCATCCATCCATCCATCCATCCATCATCCATCCATCATCCATCCATCCATCATCCATCCATCCATCCATCTATCCATCCATCCATCCATCCATCATCCATCCATCATCCATCATCCATCCATCCATCATCCATCCATCATCCATCCATCCATCCATCCATCCATCCATCCATCCATCCATCATCCATCCATCTATCCATCCATCCATCCATCCATCCATCATCCATCCATCATCCATCCGTCCATCCATCATCCATCCATCCATCCATCATCCAACCGTCCATCCATCAATCCATCCATCCATCATCCATCCATCCATCCATCATCGATCCATCATCCATCCATCCATCCATCTATCCATCCATCCATCCATCCATCATCCATCCATCATCCATCCATCTATCCATCCATCTATCCATCATCCATCCATCATCCATCCATCATCCATCCATCCATCATCCATCCATCCATCCATCATCCATCCATCCATCCATCTATCCATCCATCCGTCCATCCATCCATCCATCCATCATCCATCCATCATCCATCATCCATCATCCATCCATCCATCATCCATCCATCCATCCATCATCCATCCATCATCCATCCATCCATCCATCATCCACCATCCATCATCCATCATCCATCATCCATCATCCATCCATCCATCCATCATCCATCCATCCATCCATCCATCCATCATCCATCCATCCATCATCCATCCATCCATCCATCATCCATCCATCCATCCATCCATCATCCATCCATCATCCATCCATCATCCATCCATCTATCCATCCATCATCCATCCATCCATCCATCATCCATCCATCCATCATCCATCCATCATCCATCCATCCATCCATCATCCATCCATCCATCCATCATCCATCCATCATCCATCCATCCATCATCCATCCATCCATCATCCATCCATCCATCCATCATCCATCAATTCATCCATCATCCATCATCCATCCATCCATCATCCATCCATCCATCCATCCATCCATCCATCCATCCATCCATCCATCCATCATCCATCCATCATCCATCATCCATCCATCCATCCATCATCCATCCATCATCCATCCATCCACCATCCATCCATCCATCCATCCATCTATCCATCCATCCATCATCCATCCATCATCCATCCATCATCCATCATCCATCCATCCATCCATCATCCATCCATCCATTCATCATCCATCATCCATCCATCCATCCATCCATCATCCATCCATCATCCATCCATCCACCATCCATCCATCCATCTATCCATCCATCCATCATCCATCCATCATCCATCCATCATCCATCATCCATCCATCCATCCATCATCCATCCATCCATCATCCATCCATCATCCATCCATCCTTCCATCCATCATCCATCCATCCATCCATCCATCCATCATCCATCCATCCATCATCCATCCATCCATCCATCCATCCATCCATCCTCCATCCATCCATCATCCATCCATCCATCATCCATCCATCCATCCATCCATCCATCCATCCTCCATCCATCCTCAATCCATCCATCCTCCATCCATCATGATAATCGCACTGATGTCTGGTCTGATTACTAATTTCACTCACCTGTCTAGTTCCACCTCCAGTTCTCATTACCTTCTTATCTGTTCCACCTACTTCGGTCTCTATATAACCAGCCTTCAGACCAGTCATCAGTGCCAGATTATTTTCGAGCCGTTGGTGAGAATTATTCTAGCGCTTCTGTATTCTGAAGGCCTGATCCTGACCTTTTCTGCCTCTCAACCTTGAGATAACATGATGTGAATTGGAGCTATAGAAATAAACTGAATAGAATTGTTCCCAGCAGTCAGTATGCTAGTCTTTTAAAGGGCATCACAGGGACACAGAGGACAAACAATGATACATGCATATACTTGGATTGTGGGTGGAAGTCCCGGTTCCAGGAGAGGACTGACATTCAGAAAGAGTCTAAGTCCAACACTGACATTTGTGGCAGACAAACTGTGTGTGTATAATTAGTCATGTTAATATGCGGTGATAAATCATTAGTGTGTTTTCTTTAGTTAATCAGATTATGTTATTGATATGAAACATGCTGGTCATTCATTCCTAAAGAAAATGGAGGGCATTTGTGTTAGACTGAGGTTAAATCTAAACCTTTTCTTATTGTCTGGCTCCTTTACGGAATTGATTCTGTTACCTGCTCCATCATAATAAACATTGCTCTGTCTGGAGAATTCATAAAACAAAAAACATCAGAATAATTTATTCATTTGTGTTTTTCAGGCAGTCTGGTCTGCTTGATGAAGCAGTCTTATTTAACAGTAAACTGCCTACACTGAGAAAAAATCAAAATCTTGATAAGTCATTTTTCGTGAAATAAGTGCATTTGTTCTTGACTTGAGGAGATAAAAGAGACATCTTGCCAATGGAACAAGACAATTTAGATTTAAAATAAGAAAACACAATTGCATTGTCTTATTTCAAGTGAATATGATCTAATTATCTTATTTTGAGAGTAAAAATACTGATTCCATTGGCAAACTATCTCATTTACCTACTCGAATCAAGGGTAAATACACTTAATTTAAGAAAGTTTTACTTATTGCTAGATCATTTTTCCAGTGCATGTTTTTAGTATGAGGTTTGCAGGACTGTCATTGATTTAGAAAACTTTCATCGCTCCTTTTAACTGAGGTTACTGAAGCTCCTCTAGAGGCTGCAAAGAAGGGAGAGTTTGATAAGAGGTGGAACAATATCTCGAAATATTAGAAATAGGCTTTTTAGACGTAGATGATTGGTTGAAGACATTTCCATCCTCCTGAGCAAAAACCCTTTCCTTCAAGATTTTTTTCCATTAACCTTTTAACCCAAAGAAACTGAAACTGCACGGGGCTCGTTCCTGCTAAGAGAAAACTGTCAGCTCTTAATTGTTCAATTTCAGCTCCTTACAATGACCGTCATAGCATGCCGGACAAATATGGAATCCCAGTTCAGCCAAAGAAACAGAATACAGCGATAATGGGAGAAAAAAAAAAAAGAGGTAAATGGGAAAAAGGCATTTTTGAAAACATAATGGAGAGAATTGTCTTTGATAATATGAGGAAACAAACCATAGGAAAAAGAAATAAGAAGGAATTTAAATATTTATGTAAATAGTTTTGCCACATAAATATCACATTTTGATATTGACTTCATCTTTTCGTTCCTTTTTACTTTAAATTTGGTTCTTAATCAGGCCTCCCATATAGGTGGCCCACCTGTTTAAGGCCTGCTTTATTTGCAAATGTAATTAAAACTCACATTTTCATGCAGCTCAATTGAGCTTTGGAGATACTAAAAAAAACTCCAACATCAAGTCTTGATGTTGGAGTTTTGATGCTGCACGTGATCCAAATGAGCCAATGAGCTGTCAGTCTGGGTTGCTGCTGCTGCTACTTTTAGACACAGCAGGCAAACCTGTGGCAAGCCGGGCGATGGGAAAGAAGGAGACTTCTGCGTAACTTATCCAGAACTTCTCTCCAACATATCAGCGTATCTGCCGTGTTCCAGACGAGCGCTGAACGTGTTTCTAACTTCCAGCTACTGTATAATGGCGTATTGGCAGCGTTTTGGTATAAAGGGGGTTCACAGGAGGAAACAGTCAGTTCTCCTCCAGACTTCATCCCCATCATAGGGGGAGCCAGAAGGTGAGTGATGACATGACGCTCAAAATCCATCTTTCTTTCTTTTTCTTTACTCTTTTTTTAGCGGGCAGAACAGCAGCTAGGTTAATACCGCAATCAAAGTTATCTCTTTCTGCAGGCCGGGCGCCTCCAGGCGCATCGCTGCCCCCCTCAGGACACCGGCTTGTGCATCATTTCCTAGGCATTATGCTCCAGTGCGTTATGCAGAAGTTAGGCCGTCGTTGGACAGAAGTTTTGGGCTCGTTATGAATACTCTATGCATTCACCCAGAATAGAAAAATCCATAGAAAGTTCAGCGTCTGCCAGAGTTTTAGGAGATTCTGGGACGTCAGGCAGACGATGGAGAAATCAGACAGGTGTGACAGGGGCCATTAACAATACAATGCTTTCAAGATGGCTAAAAATAAAGCCTGCTCTCCGCATCATCATCCGCCATGCATGTTGTTTTTCTTCCCGCTTCTGCGTAGCAAGACACAGAATAGTGACCTGTGTCGGGTATTAATGTCGTTCAGGTCGGATGAATGCGACCTGGCCGTTCAGACACAGGTCGCATTTAAAAAGATCCGAGGACTATTTTTATGAAAATAGTTTGTAGCACTTTATTAAAAACAGCTTGGTAAGCACTAGGACACCTTATTTATCACGGCCCTTTAGGCATAGATTTGCACATAAAGAATAATTTTCTCGCAAGGTTTTTATTGAATATTTATTGTGTATTTTAATAGTTAGCATGAAGCCTTTAGTTCCAGGCTCTCCACAGCTGCTCTCCATTAACAATTGGGGGTGGTTGTCTGTGGAAAAGAGAATGAGAAATGTTGGAAAATGTTTATGTAAAGTCTGTTGGAATTGAGTGCAAAAGAAGTGTTGAGGTAGGAAAGTGACTTACCTGTCCTGTCTGTGTTCTCTCCAGGGTGTTTGAACAAAGCGAACTCCATTTATAGGTTTTGGGACATACCATGGAAAATATAGGGGGGGTTGTGCACATAGTTTTCTGGGATTTCTATGGTGTTTGGGTGTAAGTTTAAATCAGAATATGTTCATTAAAAAATAACCTTAAATGTGTGTGTAGATATTAAATTTCAATGTGTATTTTTAGATGGAAGTGAGGAGGAGTTAGATTTAATGTAAATGGTTTAGTCCATCAGTGTGTCTATTTAAGGCAGTGTATTGTGTGTTTGATGGAAATGCTGTGAAGCTGAATAAACCAGCTGATACTTCCATTTCACTTTGCCAGACTATTTCATTTTCTCACTGGAATCCCAGCCGAGAGGTCGCCTGGTTACAATGTGCTTGAGAATGGCTTAGTCTCCATTCAAACCCAGGTTTAAAGCCTTGCAGGGCAGCCTAAAGCCCACTGCCAACATTAACACAGAAAAAAGAAAGAAAAAGAACAAACGATCAGTTCAGGTGTTTGAGAAAATATGGGAATTGTCTATAAACCAAACTGAATGATTGTTGTTCTCTACTTCAAAAAACACTTTAGATTTTAAAATGTAAATATTTTGTTGTTTTTTTTTATTAAAAAAGTTAATGTATAACATGGATGCATAAAAACCTCATTTTATTTCAGTTTTAAATTCTGCTTAAAGTAACAGATTATAATTCAAAATGTCTCTGGACCTTTACTGGTTGATGATTTTCTTTATTTGGACCCTGCTGGTTTTTAATTGGTTACCCCTGCTCTAAATGTTTTAATTGTTCTGACTTTATTGTTAAGTCTGGTAGCTGTTGAAATCTGACGTCAGAACAGATCTGCGTTCCCACGAAGAAAAAGTTAGGTATATTTTAAAGTGTTTATGGTGTGCTTCTAACAGTGCCTTTAGTGAGTTTCTAAAATAAGGCTTTTTACTTTTCAAGATATTTCCCCCTCCTAGTAAAATGCTCTCAATATAAAAGTTGTATTTCGCTCATTCTTTTGTAGAGTAGAACTGTACTGTGGCATTACAGCAGTACTTGATGATGTGCCTGTTTTCTACACTGAGAAACAATCTGAAAGTTTGACCCTTCTTATCTCCGTTGGGCCTGTGGTCGGAAAATTTAGCTTTCTATTATTTCATATATTGAGTTATGCTATTTATCCACCAAAAATGCTTCTACTGAGTCTCTTTCATCACAACATGTCTGAGTGAGGGTTGGTTGTAGACAAAACATTCTTATTCCTATAACCAGCCAAATTCTTTCTCAAGGTTAGTTATTGTGTAATTTGTTCTGACTCTCAACCTTCACAGCTTTTTCATCATTATAAGAAGAGAGACCAACTCTGTCTGGTGCAGAACAGAGCAGACCATGGAGCTGGTGGGACGTCTGGAATGTCTTTTTCTCGTTTACTTCTCATTTAAATCCATCCATCTCCGTTTATTTAACTGTATAGTTGAAAACTTTTTTCACATGACAGGCCTCTTGGTTTCCTGTTCATCTAGCCGACTGAATACTTTTACTGTTACTGTTGGATTATGTTTGTATAGGTTTCCCTTAGCAAAAAGTAGTTTATTCAAGTATACTAAAAGTGCACTAATTTCATACTTAAAATCAGGCAGTGGACTTAGAGTTTACTTATTCTAAACTATATTTCATATACTTAATAGTATAGTCAAGTGTACTTGACTATACTATTGTTTACTTTATTGTTTACTAAAGTATACTTTAAGTAAACTTTAAAAATGTCCCAATTTAGTTTGAAGAAGTATTACTTTAGTAATACTTCAAGTACACTAAAAGCACATTGTTTGGTATACTTTCTAAACTTATACTTATACTTAAGTATTCTTAATAGAATTTACTTCAAATATACAACTTTTTGCTAAGGGTTGACTATAACGAGGCAAGACAAGGACTCATTAAAGTTTAGCCATTTAATTTATTTTGGTAGTAAAATACATCTTTAATTTCAAAGTTTAAACTTAATTCACATTAAAAAAAAATCAAAAAATTAAACTGTGATTATACTGTTAATTAGTATAAGTTCATACAAAAAAAATCCCCATTAAACCGGGCCAGTTTGTCCTGGAAGTAACTCAGTTAGTGATGAGTGCCCCCTGCTGGACTGGAGGTCCCATAGAGAACCATTGGATGAAAGCATGAGGTATAAAAATAAAAACCTCAAAAGCTTTAAAGTTATGCTATCAGATAGTACTTTTTTTTTGCTGCTCCTTTTTCAGCTGAGAAAACAATGTAACCATTTAAACATTTTTACTGTCTATATGTTTGATGTTCATAATATATCTGTTGGGATCTGGAGGTCTGTCCACCCTTCTCCAGCAGAGGGCGCCCTAGGTCTCCTGGAGCTGAAGCTGACGACCACACCTGCGGCTCATTTGCTCATCAGGAGACCAGCATTTAAGCAGCGGCAGGACAACACTCCAGTGCCAGAGTGTTAAGCCAGTTACGGTTAGCAAGCCTGAGCCAACCAGCCTGTCTGATTCTCTGACTCCCCAGAAAACCTGAATCTGAACCTAACCAGTTTTTGTCCTCTCTGCTTCCTAGGAAGAACCTGACTGAACCCTGGAACTCTGGAAGAGTTTCTCAGCTGAAACCTGCCTGCCTGCTCTCTGAAGCACATCTGTGGATCATACTATCAGAACCTGCCTGTCTGTTCTCAAGAAGAGAACTGGAAGAAACTCAAGAACCTGAATACTAACAAGTCTGAAGTCGACCCCTACCGTTGCCTAGCCCTCTGCCGACCATCTGCCTCTGGACCCTCCTGGTTCCCTCTCTCTGCCGCTCAGCCTGAACCACATTACAGGTACAGACCTGCACTACTCCTCTGACAAGATCAACTGCATCCTGGCTAACCTAACTTTCCCTCTCTGCAGAGAACCCTGTGTGACCAGCCCCCGGATCTGTTTCTCAGCATCAAGTTTATTTAACTCTGTGTTTTCTCAATAAACAGTCAAACTTTTCATCTGACTCCGTGTGTGTTCTGCATGTGGGTTAGGAACCTAAATCCCATTATGACAGAACACTCTGGCCAACAACCTAACCCAGCAGTCTACCTCCGGAGGATGATTGAGGAACAAGGAGCTCAAATTCAAGGCCACGACTCCACCCTCCGTGAGGTTAACACACGTTTGGAACAAACAAATCAAACTTTACAGGAATTAGCCGGCTATCTCAGAAATGCTACTCCCAGAGCGGAGCCAGCTCAACTTCCGGTTCCGGAGCCAGACCCGCCTCAAAGGTCAGAACCCGTTCCGTCATTTCCGGAATTCCGTCCGTCACTTCCTGAGAAATTCTCTGGCATTACGAGTAAGTGCAAAGGAGTTTTATTCCAGTGTAAATTGATTTTTGAACACTCACCGTCCAGTTTCTCCAACGATAAGAGAAAAATTAGTTTCATACTCTCTCAATTGACCGGAAGAGCTCTCGAATGGGCTGAAGCCAGATTCCCCTCAGAATCCAGTTTCAGGTGCACCTTCGATCAATTCATTAAGGAATTTTCACAAGTCTTTAACCAAGACTCAGACAAATCAATTGATTCTCAAATCTCTGCTAAGTCTTAAACAAGGAAATCGGACTGTAGCCGATTTCTCGATCGACTTCCGGGTCAAAGCCGCAGCCTCCGGTTGGAATGAATGCGCGCTCAAAAGCACTTATTTCAAGGCTGTAGACGAAGAAATAAAAGATGAACTCGCCACAATCGATGAACCAGCTACCCTGGAGGAATTAATCAGATTAACAATTCGTCTGGATAATCGACTTCGAGCCAGAGCCAGGTCTAAACTAAGGAGCCATGTTTTCTCTGTAACTGCCCCAATGACTAACAGCTCTTCTGTTTTTTCTGCACCACCTGAGACTGATTCCAGGCCACGGAATCGTTACCAGTCAGCTTCTGTTCCTGCTTCTTTAACCCATGGCGTCTCTCCTTCCACAGAAACCTCTAATGTAGAGCCTATGCAGATTGGTCATACCAGACTCACAACTCAGGAAAGGCAAAGGAGATACAAAGGGAACTTATGCATGTATTGTGGTGAGCCCGGCCATTTTGTCTCCACCTGCCCAGCTAAGGTAAAAGCCGGGGTCCGCCAGAGGAAATGAGGAGTCTGGCGGACCATCTGCAATCTGAAAAGTCTCCTCATCTACTGCTACCAGCTACCTTGTTTGTTTCTGATCAGACTCTCACCTTATCTGCCTTTATTGATTCTGGTTGTGAGAAGAATTTAATTGACTCTAACCTGGTTCAACAGTTAAACATTGAAACCATCCCTCTGAAGAAACCTCTTAGAGTCTCAGCTATTGATGGAAAGAAATTACATCAAGTTACACACCAGACTCAGCCACTTGAACTCCTTATCTCCGGAAACCAGAGAGAGACTATAACCTTTTTTGTTTTTCCTTCTGCCTGTTCATCTCTAGTTCTTGGATATGAGTGGTTAGAGCTACACAACCCTCATATAAATTGGGCAAAAAGACACATTGAATCGTGGTCTGCCTCCTGCCATGTCTCCTGTCTCCGTTCCGCAGCACCTGCCATTCAGTCTCCAAGTAATCAAAGGAAGCCAGACCCACCCGATTTATCCTCCATACCATCTAATTATCACGATCTGGCACCAGTCTTCAGCAAGGTCAGTGCATTGTCTCTTCCTCCTCACAGACCATATGACTGTGCTATAGATCTGTTGCCTGGGGCTCCCCTTCCTAGCAGCCGACTCTTCAATATCTCCAAACCAGAGAGAGAAACAATGGAGAAGTACATTAATGAGTCTCTAGCTGCTGGAAAAAACCCGTCCGTTTGGTTCTCCAAAGACTTCTTGAAAACAAACTCTTTGTCAAGGCTGAAAAATGCGAATTTCATCAACCTTCGTCACCTTTCTAGGATTTGTGCTCGAGGGCGGGTAGGTGAAGCCATCGGAGGACAAGATTAAAGCAGTTCTGGACTGGCCTACCCCCGAGAATCGCAAGCAACTCCAAAGGTTTTTAGGTTTTGCAAACTTTTACAGGAGGTTCATAAGGAATTACAGTCAGACAGCCCAGCCACTCACTGCTTTGACATCTGTCAAGAGAACTTTCCACTGGTCTGCTGAGGCTGAGGCCGCATTCAATAAACTCAAGGCTCTTTTTTCCAGTGCACCCATTCTTATTCAACCAGACCCCTCTAAGCAGTTCATTTTAGAGGTGGATGCATCTGACACTGGAGTGGGAGCAGTCTTATCCCAGCAATCTGACTCTGATCACAAGACTCACCCATGCGCCTTCTTTTCTCGCAGGCTTTCTCCAGCTGAGCAAAACTACGATGTCGGCGATAGAGAACTTCTGGCTATCAAATTGGCTCTGGAGGAGTGGCGGCATTGGCTAGAGGGCGCAGAACACCCGGTGTTGGTATGGACTGACCACAAAAACCTATCCTATATCGAGTCTGTCAAAAGGTCAAATCCACGGCAATCCCGTTGGTCTCTGTTCTTTTCTCGGTTTAACCGGATTATTTCCTACAGACCCGGATCCAGGAATGTCAAAACTGATTCTCTTTCTCGCCTGTACTCACCTGATAAACCTGAAACACCTGATTCTGTCCTTCCTGCCAGCTGTACCGTTGCAACCGTTTCCTGGGAAATCTCCGACCTGATAAATCTTGCCCTAGTTTCTGAACCTGACCTAGGAAATGGACCTCCAAACCGAACGTACGTACCCACCTCTGTAAGATCTCGACTAATCCATTGGATGCATTCTGCCAAGTTCTCAGCCCATCCAGGTGTTAGCAGAACCATTGCCCTCATCACTTGCCGTTTCTGGTGGCCGTCCCTCCATAAGGACATGAAGGAATACGTTCTGGCCTCTCCCATCTGCGCCAGAAACAGACCATCTCATCAGCCTCCTTCTGGTCTGCTTCACCCCTTACCTGTTCCGTCTCGTCCCTGGTCCCACATAGCGGTGGATTTTGTAACCGGCCTCCCTGTCTCCAAGGGTATGACTACAATACTCACAATCATTGACCGCTTCTCGAAGACCTGCCATCTTGTTCCCCTCAGGAAACTCCCAACAGCCTTCCAAACAGCTCAACTGCTTATAAAACACGTTTTCCGACTCCACGGCATCCCTCAGGAGATCCTGTCCGACAGAGGCCCCCAGTTCACAGCTCAGGTCTGGAAGAACTTCTGCTCTGCACTTAACTCCAAAATATCACTTTCCTTAGGTTACCACCCTCAATCCAATGGCCAGACAGAAAGAATGAATCAAGAATTAGAATCCACTCTCCGTTGTCTGACTTCCACCAACCCGACCGATTGGAGTCAATTCCTACCCTGGGTAGAGAATGCTCACAATTCTCATAAATCATCTGCAACCGGTCTGTCTCCATTCGAAATCTCCCTAGGTTACCAGCCACCACTCTTTCCTGCCGATGAAAAAGAAATCTCTGTTCCATCTGTACACCATCACATCCGCCGCTCCCATAAGATCTGGAAAGACACCTGAACCGGACATCTGCACAAAATAAAAGATTCTCCGACCGTAAACGACGCCCAGCTCCAATCTACTCTCCCGGACAACAGGTTTGGCTATCCACACGAGATATTCCACTCAAGTCCATGTCCCGCAAACTTTCTCCCAGGTTCATTGGTCCATACAAGATAGCCTCAGTCATCAACGCGTCTGCCGTCCGCCTGCATCTGCCACCTTCTCTCCGAATTCATCCGACATTCCACGTCTCGCAAATCAAGCCCGTTCTGACCAGCCCTCTGTTTGTTTCATTTGCTCATCAGGAGACCAGCATTTAAGCAGCGGCAGGACAACACTCCAGTGCCAGAGTGTTAAGCCAGTTACGGTTAGCAAGCCTGAGCCAACCAGCCTGTCTGATTCTCTGACTCCCGAGAAAAACTGAATCTGAACCTAACCAGTTTTTGTCCTCTCTGCTTCCTAGGAAGAACCTGACTGCACCCTGGAACTCTGGAAGAGTTTCTCAGCTGAAACCAAACTATCAGAACCTGCCTGTCTGTTCTCAAGAAGAGAACTGGAAGAAACTCAAGAACCTGAACACTAACAAGTCTGAAGTCGAGCCCTGCCGTTGCCTAGCCCTCTGCCGACCATCTGCCTCTGGACCCTCCTGGTTCCCTCCCTCTGCCGCTCAGCCTGAACCACATTACAGGTACAGACCTGCACTACTCCTCTGACAAGATCAACTGCATCCTGGCTAACCTAACTGTCCCTCTCTGCAGAGAACCCTGTGTGACCAGCCCCGGATCTGTTTCTCAGCATCAAGTTTATTTAACTCTGTGTTTTCTCAATAAACAGTCAAACTTTTCATCTGACTCCGTGTGTGTTCTGCATGTGGGTTAGGAACCTAAATCCCATTATGACAATATCTCCATAAATATCATGTGTTGTAAAAGCAGATGAAACCAGATTACAAATATTGCACCCCTAAATAATCCACAGGTCCTAATAAAAAACAAACGAAAAGTACTTTGTTGACCGAGAAGGTTTACAAATTTGTACCTTTCAGGTTTCCTTAATCTGGATCTTCAACAGAAATGACAGATTAGAGGAAAATAAGTTTAAAGGCTGACATCAGTGATTTTTATTAGAAACGTCCATTAGTCCTCTACACCAAATGCTTTATAGCAAACATACCTTTTTTAGTACTATTGCTCCAGATAAAGATGTATAATTATATATTTTTCAGTAAAGCGTGTTAAAATGAATCCCTAAATATGCGTTTTTAAACTAAACTACAGGTCATAAAAACAACAAATAATAATAATATTGAAACTTGTTCTTAGTTGGATAAAAATAAAATTTTTCAATTATAATTATTTCTACACACAATTGAAGTTTTATAGATCTGGAGTTGAATTCTTTTTTTTCTGGTATGAATCATAAATAATGTTCCTATGCTCCATGTTTCTGCAGAAAGTGTTGGTTCAGTCAAAGTGTTTTCTCTGCAGTCTTTATGTTTTTTCAGAGATGTTTTGTGCTGCTCAAATATCTCTGTGAGAATTATTTGTTTTGCCTTCGAGAAAAACAAGCATCTGTTAGATTTATATCTCACTGCCCTGGACCAGAAAATGCAACAAAGCTCACTTTGTCCACCGAGGTTTTTCAGAGCATCAATCTGAAATGAACGATGGTCGGACATTTTCCCGGCGAGGAAAAGAAACAGATGTTTGGGGGCATTTTGTTCCCATGTGCATAAAAGGACTTTAATAAAAACTTTCATCTCTGTCCAAGGTTAAACATCCAAATTTCATTTTAAATTCCAGTTTTATTTTCAATAAGTTTTACAAACACAGAAATACTTTAGAAAAATCTACTCCCAAATGATCATTTCTTCTACGTCCCTGAGAGGAAAAGCGTTCCCTGTAAAGCTTTGATGTCAAACAGGTTCACAAACTGCTTATCTTAAAATAGAAAATAGGAAATGTGTTTTTTTATGTTAAAATGATGTTCTTTAGAGTTTTCAGATTCACAATATTGGGTACAATGCATAGCTTGCAATGCCACACGTGTTCCTGCCATTCCGGACCATCCTCATGTATCCACCTTCACCCCAGCTGCTTCCCCAGCTACAAGAAAGAAGAAGGAGAAAATGAGTTTTTAAGGTGTATCATTATAAAATCCACACATTTAGGTGCTTTAAACGTGTTAAACACACCTGTTCTTGATTAACCAGTAGTCTTGACCATCCTCGGAGCCGTAGCCAACTACCAGCACCGCATGGCTCAGGTGATCAGGGTTACAGTTGGGCTCGTCATAAATCCCTGCAGAGAAATGGAAAGGCAAAGGTCTTTGTTTGAATCGTGCATGGCCGCGGGCAGGGGGGGTGCTGCAGCAACCCCCTAATGGCCAGAGGGAGATAAAAATACTTTGCACAATTTATACATTTCTTATAAATATTTTTGGAAATTAGTCTTTTTTTTATTTATTGCACATATTTGGATTTTAATTTAATTATTTTGAGGCCTAAGTTCATGGACGTAATGTTGTCATGGCCACGTCAAGATAGCTAGTGCGTGGTATCCCGCTCGCAGCAGCAGACTAGTAAATAATCTAATGACAGAAACCTTTTGTTGTGTATTTTTGTAACAGGGATAACCAGGATCATACAAAATTGGTTTGGATGATCTATGTTGTTCTCTACCTCCAAATTCAGCATCTTCATCCATGCATAGGGGTGTAAATAATAATCGTTTTGTATCGTTGCATCAATCCAACATTTTTATCCATTTGCTCCTGGACGTAATTCTGACTCCCGTGCTGCAGTGGTGCTAAACCTATCTTGCCCTCTTACCTCGCTTCCTCGTTCCGCTTGCAGTATTTTTTGATTCAAGGCCTTTCAGAATCTATAACACAGAGGCATTATTATTTTTCAGTGAATGAGGTTTTCATAGAACTAGGTGCAGTACAACTTTGCTACTTCTGTTATTTGCTGTTGTTTCTCAAATAAAATGCATAACGATATTACAGCTTTCATTGATTTATTTCAAATTTGAAACATTGTCTAGCCTGTAAGGTAAAAAAAATCGAATCGAATGGTATGGTGGTGTATTTTTGAGAATCGAAAATAATTGAATCGGTCAGGAAAATGATACTAAATCGAATCGCCATGATGGGTGTGATTTACACCCCTATCCATGCCTGCAATAGGAACTTTGTTTTAAAGTTGTCAGATGTGCTTTTGGGAGATTGGACTGGATTTGATTTAAGCCTCTCGGTAGAAAATATTTTGATGGAGATAAGAAATCTGCTTCCTGTTCTGTTGAAGAAACAATAATTTGCATCCAATCATTCAGATATTCTTTTATATCTGTTCTTGCAGTTCAAGGCCACCATAGTATTATAGAGCATTATTTTTGATCCGGTGTTGTTTGTGTAATGGAGAACTGTTCAATAACTTTTAAATAGTACATTAATATAATTATTTCTTGGTGGTTTGCGTAAAAGGATTTTGGAACTAACAGAGTCACGTGTGACATAAACACAATGACTCAGGTTCCTGCCAGCTGACCAGATCTAGGCTGTTATATTGATTGTTATAGTGAAGTTTAATTAATAGTGCAGATATTCACCTGAGAACTGATTATATCTGCGCGTTACAGACCCTGGTTGGTGCACTGAAGTGGATATAACAATAAAGTAATGAATCTCAATTTACTTATTTATTATTATTGTATTTTAAATAGGCATATAGGCTCATAGGTCGTTTTTCCAAAAGAAACAAAAACATTTTCACAGAACCCCCTGTTCAAAAGTACTTCCTGCGGCCCTGGAACCGTGGATCCCATTTAAAACTCCCTGATGAATTTGCTTTGAGATAAAGTTATTTTTACCCTGTTGGATTAGATGTACATCTTTCAAAACACGCCACTACTTACAGTAGAGTATTATACAATTTAAGTCAGTTTTTATTCTGTTATTATAACTTCTGCTTCACAGCAAATTTCAATTAACGTTTCATTCATATGATTTAATCTAGTGTGCAAATCTAGGGTCTACATGCCGCTGTCACAGTTTAATTTTCCAATGTGGGTCAGTAATGTGTCTATTCTAATTTATTCTATTCTATTATATCATATATAATAGCAACATTGCTGTGATATTATTTCAGCAATTCTATTGTAAAACTCAGACAATATGTGTTGTGGATCAAAGTTGAGGTTCTGGAAGTTTGGTTTCCAAATCTACGCAAAATTGACTTTCATTTGTCGGTGAAGACTTTTCACCACTGAGCAACGGTTCAGTGTTTTTAGCCGTTAGCCAAGATAAGGCAGTTGGACGCAGAATCTGCATTAGGAGAGGATAGAAACAATGCAACCGTTGTAAGTCTGTGAGTGGTGGCTGTTAAAGCTCTGATTCCAGCTGCAGTTTATGTCTTATAAATCTACTAAAAACCCTAAATACTTCAGAATCCTCTCTTTCTGCATTAAAAGGTATTTCATCTATTTGACATTTAATATTATAGCATTCTTACACATTTAATTTTAGACTTTCAGATACTTAAATGATAGAACATATCTGAATTGATATGTTACTTTTTACAGCTTTTTTGTTTGCTGAATTGAAATTAGAGAATTAAAATAATCTTTTGATATTTTTCTAATCTAATAGAAAAAACACCTGCTCATAATTGAACCTGACATTAGATTTCAGGGTCAGAAACACAAGTAATGAAGCTTTTACTGGGCTCTAAATGTGCACCTTTTTCCACTCTGATAAACATACAATCAGGAAATGTTGTGAAAACAGACACGGAAAGTTGATTTTAGATTGAAATGGCAGATTTTTTCCTTATAATAAGCCCAGAAAAAGTCCCATTTATAAGAAGCAGAACAGCCATAAATTTTGCTGTTTGAATTAAAATCTTAACTGACACCTGAGGAGAAATATCTGGCTGTGAACAGCAGTTTGTTTATCTCCTGCTGCTGCTGCTGCTGCTGCTGCTGGCGTTTTCTAGTGCAATGCCCAGGGGGGTTTAGAAAAGTTGGTCCGTCTGCAAACTGCTGTAGCTGAAAACTGATGCAAGGAAGATAGTTATGCGGATTTAAACTCCAGTACAGAAAAGTAATGCACAATTTGATCAAACCTGTAGGAAAGTTTGCACCGGCTTATTTATATTAAAGCAGAAGAGATACTTGCCTGAGCTGTAGAAGAGGAAGCTTGAATGATCGGCATCGACGGCTACAGTAATTGGCCCGATGGTTGCCACAGCATCGGCCAGCGCCTGCTCGTCTCCTTTGGGAATGAAGCGGTAGTCTCTGATATGCGCCACTGCAAGACTGCTGTCGTAGAAACAAGGCTGCGTGTCCTGTGGAGAGAAAGCAATGCCTGCTGAAGAGCTCTCCGTTCGCCTGGACAGAGGCTGAAATATAAGACTGAGGCTCACCACCGAGGTGTACGGATAGGTCTCTGTCGTCTGCAGACCGTTGCTGACCACATAGTCATAGGCGTAGGCCATCCAGGCGCCGCTGCAGCCGTAGGTGCCGTACGGTTTGGAGCAGTCCACCAGGTTCTGCTCGCTCAAAGACATCAGCCGACCCGTTTTCTTGAAGAGTTGTCCTTCTATCGCTCCTGTGGTGCTGAAGGCCCAACAAGAACCACAGTAACCCTGAGAAGACAACAGAATTGTTGCTTTAATTGTAACTCAGACTGAAGAACAAAATGACTCTACAGGTGTTATCTTACCTGATCTTTAACCTCGGTGACATAGCCCATGCTCCTGTAGTCAATAAACCAAGTATTAAGCTTTTTAGCGTTGTAGCGCAGTCTTCGAGCTGAAACCTCCCTCCCTCTGGCCACAAACTGGGCATTGATCATGGCTCCCTGCAGATTTTGATATTCTTGCATCGTCTATGGGAGGAAATCAGAGGAAGAAATGATGCACCACACAATCAGACTCTGGAAAAACAGTCAAGCTAACCTAAACATTCTGTAATCCGGATGAAGTTGCTAAAAAGTTTATCTTCTAACAATAAATGTACTCATTAATCTGCAGCTACCAGCAGCAGCCATGTGAAGACAAAGAATAGAAACTTTTAACAAATCTAAGAGCAAAGCAGGCCCTCCTTACAAGGTCTCCATATTTATTTATGGCCAGACTGAAGGACCTCCTCCCGGTGAGAAAGCCTTGGTTGTGGTCCTCAATCTTCCGCTTGTTGTCCTCCCAGATGGCCCTCCGCTGCATGTCGTCCTGCTTTAAAGGAAGGAGAAAAACACTTAAAAGGATGAGTTCTCCTGATTGTGTCATCGTTTCCTCAAAGGGTTTAACTGTTTATTCAATCTCACCAATTCATCGTAGCTTATGCCGTGACTTTTTTTCCAGATGTCCCACTCGGTCAGGACCGCCTCGTCCGAGTCTGACAGCACCGTCTGCGGGCTGCACAGCAGGACAGAGAGCAGGGCTGCCCTCAGCAGAAAGCTGATCTGAGCACCTAGAAATACAGAAAATAATGAATCAAAACCTGTTGTTTTAATGTGGATGTTTGCATTAAATTATAAACGTTCTGGCAATAGTTCAGTGACACCAGGAATAACACTATAAAACACCCAATCTCTTCTTTTAAGCCCAAGGATTCTTTCTTATATTATTTCTTTTAAATCTTTATGTTAAAACATAGATTTTACAGGAAAAGTTTTTTCATCATCAAGTTTAAATTCTATTTTAATTGCAAGACAAATGAAACAAAGGTAAGAAAATAATTGGTTTCTCAAACTGAATCAAATCCTGGGTTGCCTACCTGCACACATGTCAGCCTGTTTGGTTCCCATGTTCCAATGGCGACTCCCAGAGTGTACAGCCTCCAGGTTTCAGCCTGCTATATAAAGCTTTTTGTTAACTACAGTATATGTTCTTTTTACTAAATCCTTAAATGAAGGCTTGCTCCTGCACCTGAAAGGTATATTAGTCGACAAAAATATGTTGCCCTGTCGCCTCCCCCTCTGCACTCTCCTGCAGCTATCACTTAGAAACAGCTAAAGCTGCAGTATTGTTAATCCCTCAAATACATGTTTATAACTGAGCATAACACCTGACACCCGACACAGGCCAAGATAACAATGCATCTGAATAAAGTCAACCAAAAATCAACCTGTTGATGTCTTTGTTTTGATAAAAGCAGAACAAGTTTCACTGAGATTATTATATGGACTCATTGATCAAATATTTCAGGAGAAACAATTACTACATTATTGTGAACAGTTTTTTTAATCAGCTTTTTTGGATATTGTTTACTAAGACGGGCTTTATACAGACTGTAAATCATAAGTAATCTAGTTTTTTTTTTTTTTACTAATTGGTTAAATTATCACTGAACTAAAACCTGCCAAAAATTTTTATAACACCAATCTGAGTTGGAAAACACACACCAGACAGCTGCAAAAAAAGCTATTTAAAAGCCTTTCTATAATGAATAAATCTGAGCATGTTGTAGATCATAAGCCGTGCATTATTTTACTGCAGTCTTATAGCACCTTATCTAATGTATTGGAATTTAAATCTTGAGTAAAAAGTATAAGAGTTATATTTCTTTCCTCAATTTACCTGAAAAATGACAAATCTGCATCATAAAGACAATGATACATATTTTTGTTTTAACAGTCTTAACCCAAAAATAAGTGGATTTCATTGATTTCTCTTCTGCAATGCTGATCTAAAAACCATGAAGGAACTGACATACAGATATTGATAAAGTTTCCTTTAGAGAGAAGATATTTACAGACTCAGACTGAGGGTTGCGGTAAACTTAAAGTCCATGTGTGTCTGTGTGCGGTTTCCGGCTCTGGAGCCGCTTAGAACCACAACCTAAACAATGCTCAATGCAACTATTTATGTCATTGTTTACATTCTGATCTCTGCTGCACTTTATGTTAATGTTTATCTACTCCAACTGCAACATAATATCAACTGTTGTGAGCAGGGGCGGGTTTAGGAAATTTGGGGCCCTAGGCAAAGAAAGGCAGGGGGCCCTCTGAATGGAGAAGACAAAACATAAAACAGCCCCATTCTCCAGATAGAGAAATGTTAATAGAATAGACATCCATGATCTGTTCTAGGTTGTGTCCCTCTCTTCTTGTCCCTTTTCTTCTTGTTTTCCTCTCTATGTTTTGTACTCAGCTGACTTTTCATGCTGTCTCTAAAGGAATGAAAGATTTTTTTCCAAGCACTAAGCTCCCTTAGCTGATTGCTCCTTCCTGTGTTTCCAAAAAGGCCAAAGTAAATAACCCAGTCCTTCTTTTCACTGTAGACAAGCCATGATCTGCTTATCTGTTCTCCATTTTTCATTTGGATGAAATAATAGCTGCATGAATCATGACAGCAGACAAGATAGAGGAGAGCAGGAGGCGGGGTTACCAATCTACTCTCTCTGGAGAGCAGAGTTCGCTGCTTTTATATCTTGTTGCCAAAGTCTCCAGTAGCAGAAAAAGCCACTAGATATGGCGCTAGGTGTTTTTTTTAAATTAAAGCACTAGAGGGTTCTGAAATACACCAGTGCCTGAGACACACTTAATATTATAAGCATTCTGATGGCGTTTTAATGAATGGATTTTTATCAAAAACATAATTAATGTGCATAAATAAGTAATAGCTGTATGGAAAAGGAGTTTTATGGGGCCCCCAGGAACTTGGGGCCCTAGGCAACTGCCTAGTTTTGCCTAATGGTAAATCTGCCGCTGGTTGTGAGCTGTACAAAATGACATTTCATTTTGTATACACTCTATTTCTCTAAATCTATTTCCCAGTTCAAACAAAAGTAATAAAAAAGTGATGCTCAAAGTACAGTGAAGTTGATAAAAGCGACAGTGAATGTGGATTTTACAAAGACTTATTATGTTGTTCTGCTCTAACATGCTAATCTAAGGAAGCTTAGACGTTACCTGCTGGTATTCACCTTACCAGTGTTTGTGTGTCAATGTTATTGTTAGCTGCAGTAATTAGTCTTAGTAAATTACTCTGGAGGGATTTTTCTTACCATTGCTGGTATTTTAAAGCCATTGCTGCCTGCGGATTGTTTACAAATAGAAATATTTTTAATTATTTTTCTTTTTTTCCTTCGGTGTTTCTGTTATAATTTCTGACTTGAATTGAAAAAGGACGCTGTTGTTTTGTTTATGTGAACATGGTTGTTCACTTAAGGTTTGGTCAACACGCAGAATCCAGCAGGAGTCCGAAAACTGGTCAGGCAAACAGATCAGAACGAGAACAGACAGGCTTAGAGGTCCAAACGCAGAACGGGTCAGGATCAGGCAATCAGAACCCAAACAGGTACGCCAGAGAACTCTAACCAGGGGCTTGAAAAATATGGCACTGATGACTGGAAGCAGGCAGGTTAAATAGAGACTGGAGCAGGTGACACAGATAGGTGGTGATGAGAAACTGGGTGGAGCTACGCAGGTGAATGGAATGAACAATCAAGCCAGGCATCAGTGCCAGCATCAAGACAGGTTGTGTAGGAATGCAGGAAGAAGGCCTTCACTTAACAACTGAGTTAGAAAGAATTGTACGACGAGTTTGAAATCCAATTATTCTGAAAATATGTAAAACTAAGAACTTGTCAAATGATTCTGTTATACCAAATTGCAACCTGTGGTGTTTCTGTGTGAGGATGAACAATGGATAAAGGTTTTGAAGGGCAGCCATAAAAATAAATAGTCTCAAGATGGAGCCAAACTAAGGTTTAAAGACGAGCCGGTTCTATCCACAGCAAGGAGTCGAATCCCAGCCTGGGGTATTTCTGCATGGAGTCTGCATGTTCTCCCGAGCATGCGTGGGTTCTCTCTGGGTACTCCGGCTTCCTCCAACAGTCCTAAAACATGACTGTTAGGTTCATTGGCTTCTCTAAAATTGTCCTTACTTGTGATTGTGTGTGAATGGTTGTGTGTTTCTGTGTTGCCCTGTGATGGACTGGTGACCTGTCCAGGGTTGACCCCGCCTCTCGCCCATAGATTGACGGAGATAGGCACTGGCCCCACCGTGACCCTGACCAGGACTAAGCAGGGGAAGATGGAGGGATGGATGGGTTAAATGTGTAGACTGTTCATGCGTGAAGGGAAGAATAAGGAAATATTGATATCTAGAGTGGACCGGTTGCTGGATGACTGGTAGAGCAAATATGGCCTGCATGGCCTGGATGATGACCTATCACCTTCAGTCCCTTACATGGTGATACAGTGACCCATTGGCCAAGAAGATGAGCTCCTTGTTTTCTGGACAGGTTAAAAGGAGAAGATGTTTGCTCCTTCGGCCCTCTGGCTCTCCAGATTGCTCCTGAACTCCAGCTTAGATTCTTCATCGCCGAAGACGAGATAAAAATCAACCGCATGACCTGAGAAAGGGTTCCCGAGAGCCAAAAGGAAAGGTGTTTGACCAGACCAAATGAAGAAATGACCCAGCCAGGGGATAAGGATGTTAATATTTTCAGGGATAGTTTAGGATTACAAGCTTAGTGATTACTTGTAGAAATTTTAGGTCAAGATTGAGATACGAAGGGTCCGTGACAAGCCAGAAGAAACAGAACATTTAAGGCCGAACATGAATTCAATTTTATTAAATTCTATTCAGTTTATTTCTATAGCTCCAATTCACATCATGTCATCTCAGGTCACTTTCCAGTTCACCAGATCATCCAGTCAGATTGATTCAAAGTTTTCTATCTAAGGAAAACCAGCTGATTGCATCGACTTATTGACTCTCATTGGAGGACATAAGGGGTCCCCATGTCCTCCAGCAGTCTAAGCCTATAGCAGCATAACTATAGAGATAGATCAGGATAACCTGAGCCACTCTAACTAGAAGCTTTATCAAAAAGGAAAGTTTTAAGCCTAGCCTTAAAAGTAGACGGGGTGTCTGCCTCACGGACTAAAACTGGTAGTTGGTTCCACAGGAGAGGAGCCTGATAACTAAAAGATCTGCCTCCCATTCTACTTTTAGAAGTTCTAGGAACCACTAGTAAACCTGCAGATTGAGAGCGAAGTGCTCTGTTAGGAACATAAGGAACAATCAGATCTCTGATATCAGATGGAGCTTGGCCATTTAAGGCTTTATATGTGAGAAAGAGGATTTTAAATTCAGATGTTGTATTTCCTTTATCTGACTTATATGCAGCAGCGCCCTCTGGCGGCCTTTCTCTGTCCCTGCAGGATCCACTGCAGAGGCTGAGCTCAGCTGACTGACTCCGCTGTTGTTATGATGTCCGCGGCGGGACAACACCCAAACACTGCACAGCAAAAACAGCCTAATTACGATCAGCATCGCGTCAGACTGATTGCGCAACAAGAGATCACCATGAGTCACGACTGAAGTCTGCAGGATGTCTTTCAAGGTAAACCGGCTTTCTCCGTCCAGCTGTGTCCGGCAGAGAGGGCCTGCTGCCGAAGAGCAAACTGCTGTAGAGTCAGGATGTGTTTAATGAGGTGACATGTTGAGGTGTTGAGCGCAGAAAGGGAACAGACGTTAGACTGGGTTTAATCATACAGCTCTGCAGTTACACGTCTGGGCACAATGGCTGCACAAGAAGATGCTGATAAAACTATTACATGAGTCACAGATGACAAATGCATCTTTCTAATGTGATGTTTGGTGTTTGTGAAAAACCCTGAGAGTTCTGAGAGGAATGGCGTAAAAAAACAGATGTATGAGGTAGACTTCCTCAATATTTAAAGGGGTTTTAATCAATAGAAGGGCTGCAACTAACGACTATTTATGGAAATCGATTAATCTGTCTATTATTTAGCCAAAGGTTCCTTAAAGAATATTTTTTTAATTCACTTCTATTCAGTTTATTTCTATAGCACCAATTCACATCATGTCATCTCAAGGCACTTTCCAGTTCACCAGATCATCCAGTCAGATTGATTCAAAGTTTTCTATCTAAGGAAAACCAGCTGATTGCAGACTCATTGACTCTTCAGCAATCCCTCACACTAAGCATGCTTGTAGCGACAGTGGAGAGGAAAAACTCCCTTTGAACAGGAAGAAACCTTCAGCAGAACCAGGCTCAGTGTGAGCGGCCATCTGCTGAGGCCCACTGGGGTTCAAGGAGACAGAAGCAGACATAGAAAAAGAAGCATAGATAGAAAAGGCAACTGTCAACCAGCTCCACAGGCGGCCCCGTCCAGGAAACACACATTCAGGCAGACGAGCTCCGAGCCAGCTCCCATGTCAGAGGATGAAGAGAGCACATCCAGTTAGTCACAGTCAGAGAAACAGCACTACACTGGTGTTGATGGCAGCAGCACAGCTGATATTTCTCTCCAGGATGGAGTCACAGCCAAACAGGAACAGACCAGATGAAGCTACTATGAGAAAAAGCAGAGAGAGCAGAACGTTAGAGATTGAACTAATAGATTCTGCAGAGTGGGAGAATAGAGATAGAATGAAGCAGAATGATGAAAAAGGGGTCCCTATGTCCTCCAGCAGTCTAAGCCTATAGCAGCATAACTATAGAGATAGCTCAGGATAACCTGAGCCACTCTAACTAGAAGCTTAATCAAAAAGGAAAGTTTTAAGCCTAGCCTTTACAAGATTAAACCAGGTGAAACTAAAATGTTTCCACAAAAGGCAGATCTGGATTGAACTTTATCTTATCTAAATGCAAAATGTTTACATATTTTTGTAGAATGTTTATGTAGTTCCTGCTCTAAGTGGGTTGCTCTGTCAGCTAAAGGCATGTTTTACAGTCTCTATTCTCCAGTTAATGATTAATTGATTGCTAAATTAGTTGACGATTATTTCAATAGTCGATTAATCACGATGAATCTGATGAATTGTTTCAGCCCCAATCAATAGTTAATTGGATCATCAGTAGAATTTTAATTATCTCTTAGTTTCTGTGTCAAGTCCAGATTTAGAAGCAAAGGGCTGGAGAGAAAATAGGTACCAAGCTGTCTGTAGAAAATCGCTGAAAGATCTTCATAAGGAATTCATAAAGATAGGTGGAAAAAAAAAAAATATATATATATATATATATATATATATATATATGCATCAACAAAGTAGCCTGAGCTTTAGAGGAGTTTTTCTAAATCCTGCTTCCCTGAAGGCCTCCAGAGATGGGAAGGTCGATAGATCCAAACCACCTAGATCATCACATTCACTGTATTTCCTATTTGTTTTTGAACAGGAAACAAAATCCGGACAAACATCAACTCTGTAGCTCAGTAATCAATCTAAAGAAGACTAACACTACATCATGATACTCCCACCACTGTGTTATACAGGCTGTATCATGGTTCTATTTTTTCCTAAATTAGTTATCTAAAATTAAAATAACCAATCCCCAAAACTACTTGAATTAATCTTTAACTTCAGACTGAGGAAGAAATGATGGATAATGGAGTCTTTGTAATTCTGAGTTTACACAAAGATCTAATTGCCGCAATATTAGTTAGATTGGATGCAATTTTTAAAAATCATTGATAATAGACAGAAAAAGGTGACAGTGCTGGCAGAGGAGCTGATCCTTTTCCAGTTTTAAGTTAAAGAGTCGGCTCACCCAAAGAAACTGAAGTGACAGGTTGCCTAGAGACCAGTGAGCTTTGTGTAAGGGTGGCGAAGCTCTCCATAACATCTACACTAAGCAGTGACACGTGGACACGTACTACAGTGGTCATTGTCTCACGCAGCCTAATGCTTTAATGGCGGCTTCAGTGTCAGCTGTGTGTGTTTGCCCTGCAGAAGGAAACGCCCCTGGCTAACGCTGTGTTCTGGGCAGCGAGGAAGGGAAACCTGGCACTGCTTCAGCTGCTGCTCAACAGCGGGCGAGTGGACGCAGACTGCAGAGACAGTGTACGGACAGTGCATGCCCGGCCGCTCCGCCGCACGCTTTAAGCAATATCTACCTGTGGTAGGGACACAGAGCGCTGTGGATGTGGAGAATGTTTTTATGTGAATGAGAATATTCTTAGTTTGCATGCAGTTCATTTTATCTGCATCCCACAGTGCTGTTCTCGTATCGTCACTTTTAAGGTATTTTTTCTTTTATTTTTCAGTCTAGACCAGGGGTCACCAACCTTTGTAAGGCAGAGGAAGGAAGGAAGGATGCAAGGAAGGAAGGAAGGATGCAAGGAAGTAAGGAAGGAAGGATGCAAGGAAGGAAGGAAGGAAGGATGCAAGGAAGGAAGGAAGTCTACAAGAAAGCAAAGAAAGAAGGATGCAAGGAAAGGAAAGACAGAAAGAAGGGATGCAAGGACCCAATAAAGGAAGGAAGGAAGGAAGGAAGGAAGGGAAGCAAGGACGCAATAAAGGAAGGAATGAAGGAAGGAAGGAAGGAGAGAAGGAGAGAAGGAAGGACAGAAGGAAGGAGAGAAGGGAAGCAAGGACGCAATAAAGGAAGGAAGGAAGGAAGGAAGGAAGGAAGGAAGGAAGGAAGGAAGGGTATTTACCTTAACTTATGATTAAAATGATGAAAATGTTTTATATATCATTTAAAAAGAAGGGCAACAGGCACCCCATGAGGCCCCTGAGGGCCCCTTGGTGTCTGCGGGCACCAGAAAGTCTATAGGAAAATCTTTAATGTCTGGAAGCAGTATGATTAGTTTAAGTTCAGGAACTTGATGTTAAAATTTAATTTGTGTTGATATCTGAATTTATTTCAAAGACATCATGTAGCAAAGAACACGCCACGGTGAGACACTAAGGAGGCAGTTTCACTGTATTTTTAATGCTTGTTTTGTTGAAATACCGATCTTTCCAACTTTGTTTCATAAATTACAGTAGAACATGTTCATTTCTTTTCATATCGTCTATGAAAACAAAGTGTTGATTTTCAGTCCTTTTTTCATTTATTTATTTATTTCAGTTATCATTCATAAATAAATTAGTGTTGTTAAAGGAAAACTCCGGTCAGCAGGAATAATCAATGGATCATTATTTATACCTGAAACTAATAGGTTTGCAGTGATTTAATTATTTTAGTGTTAATCAGTAAGAAAAAAAATAAAAACAATATATTTTCATGGCGATCACTGACTCAGGGAGCGGCCATTTTTGCCCAAATATAGTAGCCCCTCCCTCCTGCCATCTTCCAGCAGTGACGTCACGGTGCGGTAAGCCTAGCGCCATTCTCCCCGCTTTACAAGCTAAATCAATGGGAACTACTAGACACATCTGCAATCAACAACAATTATTGAAGATTTCCAGAGGACTTCACCATTGAAATTCACCAGAGCTATAGTGAAACTGACAATGCCCACGTGCATGGCAGCTGGATGCTGGAATACATCGGGTAAAAGTGGAAAAAAAAAAAGTTATTCCACCTTTCCGAGTCCTGAGTCGCGTTGTGACAAACACCAGATACAGCACTGGGACTTGATCAACAGCCGATACCGCACCGTGACGTCACAAACCAGTAGGTGGCAGTAGTGTTCTTTGACAAACATGGATGCCTCCAGTAAAGCACATTCACATGAAAATTACTCTGAATTAAAAACACTGATCATTTATTGAACAGGATGGAATCATTTCAGATTTAAAGAACTTTCAGAAGTTTGAATTCTGAATATGAGCGACTTTTCCTTTAAGTTTCGATCTAAACTGCAGTTTAACTTTCATCCCAATGCTAATAAGTCATAAACTGTTGGTACCTATTATGTATTGAACTCAAAGCATATTTTAATAATATTTAGCAAGTAGAAATAATTTGTTTGAGTGTCTGGTTGAACAACATAAGTTTTTTTTCAGTTGGTGAAAAATGAAGGTGAACGTTAGTTTAACTGTAAAACTGGGTCAGGTGGCGTAAAGAGGGCATGTATAGAATAGAAAGGAACTATTACAGAATTCATTAAAAATCAACTAAAATCAAGCCAGAGGACGGAGGCCCCTGAGGGCCCTCGCACCAGAGAGGAGCTTAAGAGGGAGCATAATTGTTAAAAAAAAAAAAAAAACATTATTTTATTTAATAATGACTAAAACTGTCATGATTCTGCACTTTTCCGTTCTGTTTAGGTTTTCTTTTTGAGTTTTGAGTTATATCTTGATTCATGTCTTTCTGTGTTTTCTAGTTTCTTAGCTTCATTTCTATTTTATGTTATTCTAGTTGTCTTAGGTTCTATTTTTTGAGTTCTTATGTATTTCTTTTTTTGCCCTCTGCTGCCCTCTTTTGTCAGTCTCCTTCTCCTTGCTCCCTTCTAGACTCCTCTGTCCACACCTGCTCCCAATCTGCTGATTAGCCTGCTCTTTGTTCAGTCACTGTTTGCTGGTTCCTCATCGTTTCCTGGCTCCTCGTGCATGGTCACCCTGACCTTACTGGATTTTTTAGTTTTCAGTATTTTGTATTTTAGGATGTTTGCCTCTGTTGCCTTGGAAGTTTGATTAAAACTGCAAGATTGCATAATTAAAACTGCAGATCTGCATTTGAGTCCTCCAAAACCTCCACCTGACAAAAACAGGTTACTCATAGCTCAGCGAGTGGATTAAAGGGAATAAGTGAAGCAGACAATTAAATTTGAGTAAATGAAAAGTGAAGGTGAGGAATGTAAAGACGCACAGCTAATTCTCTTAATGAACTATCCTCTGGAATGTTATTAGACATAGAATTATTTCTTATACATGGCTTCAGTTTTGTGCCTGTCTATGTTTGGTTTATTTTTTTATTAGTATAAAGTGCGCATTAAAACAAACACGAAAATTAGCAGTGTGATACAGCGAGAGAGGAGATAATATACATATTGCTCAAAATCAAAACTGTTGAGAAAATGAGTGAAAAATTAGTTCTTATTTCGGTTTCTTATTGTACATTTTTTTGTTATTTTTGCATCTTTACTACTAATATACGTTCTCTTTACTAATTAAGGGACGCTGGACTGTATCAAACTGAAAAAGGTGACAAATACCAACGTACTAACCCTTTTTTAGGTTTGAATTTTTAAATATTTATGAAAAACACAACATTTCCCATTTAGTTTAGAGTTATATCTAGTGTGTGTCAGTCTATAGCATGAAATCCTGATAAATAAGTTGGAAATGAAGGCCGGATCACACTGAGGTTTGCAGCAAGTTTATCATTACATTACAATCATTTTTGCTGATGACGACAGAAAAAAGAAACAAAAGCCTTGAAATGATGTTGTTGTGTTTTTGTATTGCAGTACGGAACGACAGCGCTGATGGTGGCGTCCTACAGCGGTCATTATGAATGCGTCAAAGAGCTCATTTTGCAAGGAGCAGACATCAATTACCAGAGAGAGGTAGATGTGCTTCAGGAAGTTACTCATAATTAGTTGTCTTTCTTTCCCTCAAAGCTAAGTTTTCTGTGATCATTGCAGATGCCTGGATGGACTGCTTTGGTGTGGCTTGGAAATAATATTGTTAAATAAAACATAAAGAAAAAGGAAAAGGCTTGTGCCAGTGGTGGCTGGTGGAGGTTTCTCCAGGGAGGGGCTATAAATTCAAAATAGACGTATGCAAAAAAAACAATCAAACATATTCTAAGTAATCACACCGGCATGTTTATAGGAATGCAAGCAACAAAAAACATTATAAAAACATAATTTCATGCATAAGTTTACTTTTTTCTACATTAATCTTTCCCTTCTGAGGCTTTATAAAGATAAATCTGTGTTCTGCATGGTCCAATATTGTGTCACTGACCTAAAAAAAATATGTACTAGTGTAATAATGGACAAGCTATTAATCAACATTATGTTTTCTAATATATGAAAAATATTTATTTTCTGAGAATGTGTTCATTTAAGAGCAACTATGCAAATTAACAAACATCTAGAAAAATTACACTATTACGGGGCGCTGTTTGTAAAGTGAAGCAGCCAAAAATGAGAAGTAATATTTATGGTTATTTAGTGTGTTTTAAGAGAAAAATAAGGGGGGTATTTTTTCCAATTCACTATTGATTTATTTATAAAAATCTTACTTTGTTAAATAAATATTTAGCTCCAAACTAAATATTTAGTTTGTTAAATACATATTAAATTTGGAGCTACATATTTATTTTAACAAACAAAATATTTAATTAGCAAACTCCTAAGGAGCCGCACTGGCAGCTCATTCCTCTCCAGCTGGGATGCAGATCCAGGCTTCCCGTTTGCAGGTTGGGTGATTTACCACTTGAGCAGACTTGAATTGTGGGTAAAAGTCATTCAGCTGCATCTATTTCTATCCTCAGACAGGTTCTACGGCTTTGTTCTTCGCCTCACAGCAGGGACATCATGACGTCGTGAAGCTGCTCTTTGAATTCGGTGCTTCCACTGAGTTACGCACAAAGGTGTGCTGCAGTGATGTGTTATGGCTCCTACAGTTTATAGAGTGTAAAGCATGCAGCTGTTCTGTCAGATGAGCATACCCGGTCAGACCAGCATACCCATAGTCAATACCCAATTATCCCTTTAGTTTTGTGTGAAAAATACACACACACAAAAAATTAATTACTTACTTTTGGTGTTTTTTTAAGCCTATGGCGATCTGACCTTAAATTTTTTTTTTGTAGGGAAACACGCCTGTTGAGGTAGTTTAAAATATATTTTTCATTCAAAACTGAAAGGATAAATGTCAATCTGACGTCTTGAGCATGTGTATGCTGGTCTGATGGGGTATGCTCATCTGACAGAACACCAGCCAATAATTCAGTTACGATACATTTAGAGATTCTAAGTCTCTTGTTCTCCATGTTTGCAAACAGGATGGAGGCACGGCGCTCACCGTGGCCTCACAGTGCGGTCGCTCCGCGGTGGTGGAGATCCTGCTGAAGAATGGAGCTAATGTTCATGACCGGTTAAATGTGAGCTCCACATCTACATCTCTCTCTGTCTGTTAGTCAGTCACGCTTCATGCTCCTCTATTAAATGACCTTTTCCGTGACAAGCCTGATGGCAAGTTGATCTCAGCAGGAATCCAGTCGCTCTGGTTTCTCCAAACAGCTGAGTCAAGCATGAATCACCTCAAGCAGGATTAGGAGATGCCTGAAACCACAACCTTACTGTAAACATATGTATATAATAAGGTAATTATTAGTGTATTTATTCTGAGTTTTACCTCCAACCTTCTTGTATTCAGGATGGAGCGACTCCTCTTTTTCTCGCTGCCCAGGGGGGTCATGTGACCGTGATCCGTCAGCTGCTGGCCTCTGGTGCCAAGGTCAATCAAGCCAGGGAGGTAGAGCCCACTGGAACACAAAGCACTTTGCATGCCTGCACGTCTAACCTGCTCGCTGTTTTTCTTAAGCTAGTAGGTAATGATTAAATATAAATACGTCCTTTTTTCTTAAAATAAGTGCATTTTTCTTGAACTGAGGAGGAAAGACAACTGACAACTGAAAAAATGCATTGTCTTATTTAGAGTTATATTATATATATATTATATTATTTAGAGATATATTATGTAATTATCTTATTTTAAGAGTAAAAATACTCATTCCATTGGCAAGTCATTTTATGTATCTGCTTAAATTAAGACGAAATACACTTAATTTAAGAAATGTTTACTTTTTTCTAGATTGTTTTTGCAGTGCAGGGATTTACTGATAGAAATATATTATACATAGATATGTTATTTAGTATTGTATGAAAAATGAAAGTATCAAATTTTATGTTTGTTTTGTCTTTGCACTACGGCAGCACAGAGCGGACAAACTAGTGACTGTAGAGATGCCATTAAACTAGAATGTGACTGCGAAAAGTCAGGCCTACATAGAAAGCTAGATCCTACACAGACTAATGAAATACTATTTATGAAATTATCTATGGAAAAAAACTTTGTCATGACTCAACAAGAGGGGAGGGGGGCAAGTTCATATTGCTGCTTTCTGGTCAACACTTTATAACTTACTGGACTCGCAGTATTAATCAACATTTTACACTTTATAATGTGCTATGTGCAGAAATAATAAAGAGTCATTTTGTTTGTTAAGTCATTTTTAGTGATTATAAAAGCTTAAAGTAGGAATAACAGTTGGACATCAACCATATGCTAAAATCTGACACATTTACCTCTAATTGTCTTTGTAGAACAGCTAAAATAAAATGCATCAAACTATATTATTTACTTTGCATTACCATCACATTAGTTGCAAATGCTTAAAATGAAATTAACGCCATCCAGTATTCAGGAAACGGGGACATTATTGTGATGGTGCTTCATCCACCACTGAAGCAGCAGATTGAGTTTTCCCTTCGATGCTGCAGAGGAGATGTCAGCAAACATGATGGTTGAAATGCAGGCAAATAAAACCCTGAGGATGTTAGAATTACTTTGTAATGGAATAAAGAATGAAGGAGACATATGTTCTCACGCAAACTCTTCACCATCCGTCCCTCTCCCTCCCAGGATGGCACTGCTCCCCTGTGGATGGCAGCTCAGATGGGTCACAGTGAAGTAGTGAAGGTCCTTCTTTTACGCGGAACAGATCGGGATGCCGACAGATTGGTACGTTCATTTTGTTGGGACTGATAAATCATCAGGAAGTGATGTTAGGTTTGGTGTAAAGATTGGCGAAAAATCCATTCATTGTCCTGCACTTAAGCAATTCTGTATTAGAGAAGGTCACCAGTTCAATGAAAAACAGTATTTCTTGCAGCACAAGTTTGTGATTTTAATATAGATATTTCCTTTCCTGCTTATTCAGAATTTATATTTTATTTTACTGGAAACTTAATATGCAACAAGTGATAAAACAAAATAATTAAAGGTCCTTAATGAAGCATTAATAGAAGCAAAACAGCTCTTAATATAACTGTAATTGCTTCGTATGTGAGACCAACCCATCCCTGTAATAGAATAGAGTAGAAAATCCCTTTATTGTCCCACATTGGAGAAATTGTGTTTTTACAGCTGCAAAATATTATAGCAGAACTAGACACACAATATGGACCTTAAAGAAGTGTATAAAAATAACAGAATAAGTGACAGAGTTAAGAGAATAAACAAATAAAGTACAATACTGTACAGTGTTTTACAATATAAATACTGTGCATCTGAAGAATAGATAATAAACAGCTGTGGGCATTTTTAATTCTATTCAGTTTATTTCTATAGCTCCAATTCACATCATGTCATCTCAGGTCACTTTCCAGTTCACCAGATCATCCAGTCTGATTGATTCAAAGTTTTCTATCTAAGGAAAACCAGCTGATTGCATCGACTCATTTTTCCAGTAATGGATGTTTGAAAATAGCAGCAACATCAGAGATGTGCAGAATGACAGCAGCAGGTTATTTAACTGACTGAGTTAGAAACTGATTGAGGTTGTTGGGAACAGTGGTGGTTCTAGAGTCTTCCAGCTGCTGGGAGGAAGGATCTGTGATAACGCTCCCTGGTGCATTTAAGGTGCAGCAGTCTGTCACTGAAGGAGCTCTCCAGTTCAGCACCAGCTTCATGCATGGGTGGGTGGGGGTGGGAGACATTATCTAACAGAGATGTTCATTTAGTTTGGATCCATCTGTTTCCCACCTCCTGCACTGAGTCCAGAGGGCATCCAATCAGAGCTGGCCTTCCTGATCAGCTGATCCAGCCGCTTCCTCTCAGCTACAGATGAGCCGCTGCTCCAACAGACAGCTCCATAGAAGATGATTCATAGTAGGTCTTTAGAAGCGCCCCCTGCTGTCCTAAAGACCTCAGTCTCCTCAGCAGGAAGAGTCTGCTCTGACCTTTCTGATCCAGAGCCTTAGTGTCGGGAGTCCAGTCCAGTTTGTTCTTGAGTCCACTAACTCACTGTCCGTTCCCTGGATGATCACCAGTGTCACCACTAGCTCCTTGGTTTCCCTGCATTCATCAGTATTATTAATGCATTGCTGGGTTCAATCCAAGGTGCTTCCAGTCCCAAAAAAGTGAATAAAATGTTGTTTTATGTTTTCAGACAGACAATTAAAAAAATATTTGTTTTACCTGGATCAGATATTACATTACATGAAAAAAAAAAACAATAAAACAGCCTTTAGTTGAGGGTTGAATCTGAAGCTTGAAAACAGAATTTTGGTGTTTTTTTAATTCACAGTGTAGTCTGTAGGTCACCAAGCTGCACACTGCAAAACCACTGGGGTTGGGATATAAGATTATCCTCTGCTTCCTGTGGAATAAATATGCAAATAAAATACTAGTTCAGGGAAAATTATTAATAAATTCCTACCTGAAACCACCACTGACTCTGACTGTAATAGATTCAGCTTTAGGAATCCTCCTCATTAGGAAATAGGATTGAACCAAACTGTTGCTTTTCCTGTGCAAAAATATTTGGCATTAAAATAGCATAAGTTCAAGAGTGCTGGAATATTTCTTTACAAACAAGAGAAATGAATAACAGGAAAAATCATACAAAATCCAAACGTACAGAGCCTTGGTGTTTAATTTCATGCTGTGGACTTTAACGGTGTAAAAGAAATACGTTGGTCTGAAACTGTTCAGATGTTGTTAAAACTAATTCAGTTCTTATGTCTCTTAACTTTAAAGGACGGATCGACTGCGTTATTCAAAGCAGCACTGAAAGGACACAACAGCGTCATCGAGGAGCTGCTTAAATTTTCTCCTTCCCTTGGACTTCTTCAGGTTTACCACTGCATAGATGTAGTTGATTTCATCCAGTTGCCCACAGAAGGGGGATCTTCAAGCTTTTTCATGTACAATTTGCAACTTAATTAATTTTTTTAATAAATAGCTGTTATGGTTGTGTTGCCTCCAGAATGGCTCCACCGCCCTTCATGCGGCTGTCATGAGTGGAAATCTTCAAAGTGTCCTGCTGCTGCTCGCCGCCAACGCCGATCCCTCTTTACCTGACGAGGTAACGCTTCCAACTTTGATGAACAGAAAGTAAAGCCGCGCATGCATCATCCCAGCTCCTTAAACATGTTTCCGTTCTGCAGAATAACCGCCTCCCTTCTCATCTTACGAAGAGCGATCGCATTCGGAAGGTTTTACGTCGGGAGGCTGTGAATGGAGACAGTTGATGAAGGTCCAGACTCTCCTCCTCCATGCGGGTCTCTGCAGCTCGGACCGCATGTTGTGACTGAGAGGGAAGAACAGCAACATTTAAAGGTGTTAAACGGTGCTGGGTTACTGATAGTGGCTGAAATAAAGCTGTGAAATGCAGAACAAACTTGACCTGAATGTAAAGATGACAGAAAATCCATCGGCCATTTATTTGTCAACTTATAGAAGAGAACGTACGGAGATTGACGAGCAATGAATATTTTGCACACTATTTATTCGCCATTTTAATAAATGCTATAAATACCCAATTTGTTTGCAGTGTTTGTTATGCTGAAATGAGAGGCCATGTAATCAGGAGACAATATGAAGACACAACAATAAACTATAAAATTGCTTAAAATATTGTGTAAACAAAATGTTTCATTCTTTAAAATTGGTTTTCTGTTTAGTTTACTTTTATATTTATAACAATTGTTCACTCAAATAACAGGTTCAATTCATATTCAGCTAATAGGAATCTATTTATGTCCAGACAAGTTAAATTTAGTTATAAAGAACATTTAAAAACCGATTTTGCTGAAATATTTGAGAGAAGGTGTAAATAATTAGATTTTGTTGATGCTCCGGATCACCAGGATCCAGGAATTTTTGAAAAGATGCTGTGACTACAGGGAGAAATGATCTACTTGGAGGAAGTCTTTGCTCTCCAAGTGCTTTTCTAGTCCTAAGATGTTTTTAATCGAGTCTTGATTGTAGTCTTCTATAAATATTTATCTGTAAAAGGAGTTACAATGTTATATTTTACTTACTAGTTGCTGCACATATGATTACTGGTTTAAAGTGTTCTGTCAGATGAGCATACCATTAGTCGGGGGGGGGGGGGGGGGGTTCACCTTTAGTGAAAGTGTAATACAACTATTCCTTATTTGTGCTCATTAATTATGTTTTTGATAAAAATCCTTTGGCTAAAATGCCATCAGAACGCTGATAATATTAAGTGTGTCTCAGCCCCCCCCTTCAGTGTCCACCATATTGGATCAGTCCATTTGCTGCACATGTTCAGAAAGGTCCAAACAGACAGCAGCAAACCATTTGAAAACAAACCATGCAAAGAGCAGTGTTGCCAACTTAGCGCTTTAGTCGCTATATTTAGCCACTTTTCAGACCCCTCTAGCACTTTGATTTCTAAAAAGCTCCTAGCGCCAAATCTAGAGACTTTTTTCTGCTACTGGAGACTTTGGAGACAACATCTAAAGCAGAGAACTCTGCTCTCCAGAGCAAGTAGATTGGTAACCCCGCCTCCTGCTCTCCTCTATCTTGTCTGCTGTCATGATTCATGCAGCTATTATTTCATCCAAATGAAAAATGGAGAACAGATAAGCAGATCATGGCTTGTCTACAGTGAAAAGAAGGACTGGGTTATTTACTTTGGCCTTTTTGGAAACACAGGAAGGAGCAATCAGCTAAGTGAGCTTAGTGCTTGGAAAAAATCTTTCATTCCTTTAGAGACAGCATGAAAAGTCAGCTGAGTACAAAACATAGAGAGGAAAACAAGAAGAAAAGGGACAAGAAGAGAGGGACACAACCTAGAACAGATCATGGATGTCTATTCTATTAACATTTCTCTGTCTGTAGAGTGGGGCTGTTCTATGTGTTGTCTTCTCCCCTGCCTGTCTTTGCCTAGGGCTCCAAAAGTTTATTTTTTGTACAAAACTAAAGGGATAAACAGGTATTGACTGTGGGTATCTGGTTTGACACAACAGCAGGTCTAATAAAAAAACATTTATACATTTATTTGCAATTATCTCTACTGTCTACTCCTTACAATCTAAAAATAGACCCGTTTGTTTTGTTTCATTTGAGCTCATTTTCATAATGACCTGTAGGTATTAAAATCTCTTCACACCTGCTGATGACGTAGCAGGTCACGTGAAGAGCGCGGAAGCGGTGCTCGAAGTTGAGACGCGGAAGAGAGGTAGACATTTGGGATATTTAGAGATTAAATCTGTTCATCTATAACTTTTATGAGGCCGGAACCAAGAGAAGAAAGAAGTTTTAATATTTTATACCTTGACGCAGCCTGAGAGATTCAACCGAAAACAGAAACAAATGTCGGGCGGAAATTTACAGGTAAGCGAGAGAAATAAAAGAGCGACTCACCTGGAAACGTCACAAGGCTTCATGTTATGTCAGCTCCTAGAAACAAAGCCAACTTTTTCACTTTATAAATGAAATGTTTGTAATATTATAAACTTTTCCTCACCGGTCCTAAAAGAGTTTGTAATAAATAATACAGTTACCTAAAGGTAAACTTTATTATTATTAGACAAACTTTTAACTAACTTACGTAATGTTTTTTTTATGTTAGAAATCATTAGATTTCTAACATAAAATATGATATAATTGTAATATTTGAAAAAGAAAATGTATTATTTCTCTCAATTATAGAGTGACTAAAAAACTGAGGTTCTGAAATTTTCTATTTTTTATTTCTGTTAAAGTAAAGAAAAGTTAAAAGCATAACATGCTGAGATATTTAATACTGTCTTTTTTTCTGTAAAAACAAAATATAAATTCAATGTTAAACCTTTGATGTGAGCCTCATATTGAATAGAATATGTGTGAACAATTTTACTGGCTATTAATAGAAAAGACTCACTGCTGGCATCATAGTTAAAAAAAGAAAGGACAGGGTGTGTTTAAACCTGAGTTAAAGCAGCTTTTGTTTAGCAACCCTCAGCATGCTAGCATGTGTTTAAACAACTTCTTTAAGATGTCTGAGTATTTTCCTCCTTCTCACATATAAAGCCTTAAATGGCCAAGCTCCATCTGATATCAGAGATCTGATTGTTCCTTATGTTCCTAATAGAGCACTTCGCTCTCAATCTGCAGGTTTACTAGTGGTTCCTAGAATTTCTAAAAGTAGAATGGGAGGCAGATCTTTTAGTTATCAGGCTCCTCTCCTGTGGAACCAACTACCAGTTTTAGTCCGTGAGGCAGACACCCTGTCTACTTTTAAGACTAGGCTTAAAACTTTCCTTTTTGATAAAGCTTCTAGTTAGAGTGGCTCAGGTTATCCTGAGCTATCTCTATAGTTCTGCTGCTATAGGCTTAGACTGCTGGAGGACATAGGGACCCCTTTTTCATCATTCTGCTTCATTCTATCTCTATTCTCCCACTCTGCAGAATCTGTTAGTTCAATCTCTAAAGTTCTGCTCTCTCTGCTTTTTCTCATAGTAGCTTCATCTGGTCTGTTCTGTGCAGCTGCTTTTTGTGTCTCTGCTTCTGTCTCCTTGAACCCCAGTGGGTCTCAGCAGATGGCCGCTCACACTGAGCCTGGTTCTGCTGGAGGTTTCTTCCTGTTCAAAGGGAGTTTTTCCTCTCCACTGTCGCTACAAGCATGCTTAGTGTGAGGGATTGCTGAAGAGTCAATGAGTCGATGCAATCAGCTGGTTTTCCTTAAATAGAAAACTTTGAATCAATCTGACTGGACGATCTGGTGAACTGGAAAGTGACCTGAGATGTGAATTGGAGCTATAGAAATAAACTGAATAGAATTTTCTGCCATACTTGTTGTCCTCAGAAAGCTATAGATCTGGCCGGCAAAGCGGCAGAGGAGGACAAAGCCAAGAACTATGAGGAGGCCCTCAGATGCTATCAGCACGCTATACAGTACTTCCTACATGTTGTCAAATGTAAGGAATCTGGGTTCTTCCCCCTCACTGACACACACAGCTAGATGTTATTTTAAACGACCTCTGATCTGATTCTCTCACCTGATGTTGCTGCAGATGAAGCGCAGGGCGAGCGAGCAAAGCAGAGCATCAGGGCCAAGTGTGCCGACTACCTGGACAGAGCGGAGCAGCTGAAGGTGTATCTGAAGAAGAAGGAGGAGAGTCCTCCGGCTAAACCTGTCAAAGAGTCTGGGGATAAAGGGTGAGAACGGCCAACAGAAATAAACTGGTATCCTACTGGTGCAAACGTTTTAACCATGCTTTAACTAAGAAGGTAACTAAGTAGTAATTTTAAATGTGTAATTCAAAGCAGTATTGTTTTTGTTCAGATTTTCTTCATGTCTTGATAATAAAAATGCTGTTTAACTTTGATGGATATCGGTGTTGGCCAACCTTTGCTATGTTCTAGGAATGAAAGTGATGAAGGGGACGGAGGGGAGAAGAAGAAATTCAAAAATCAGCTCTCAGGTGGATGAAATTATGAAATTATATTCTGTTATTTGAAAAACCAGAGAGCTGAGTTGGTGAATGACCAGAGTGACCGATTGTTTTCCTCTATTTAGGTGCCATTGTGATGGAAAAGCCAAATATTAAGTGGGACGATGTTGCAGGACTGGAAGGAGCCAAAGAAGCCTTGAAAGAGGCTGTTATCCTGCCGATCAAATTCCCTCATCTGTTCACAGGTATTTACAAAAAAATTAAATTAGGAAAATCTGCAAACTGTTTCTAGATATAAACTGACTGTGTTTGTTTAGGGAAGCGGACTCCATGGAGGGGAATCCTCCTGTTTGGTCCTCCAGGAACAGGGAAGTCCTACCTGGCTAAGGCCGTAGCTACAGAGGCAAACAACTCCACCTTTTTCTCCGTCTCCTCCTCTGACCTGGTGTCTAAGTGGCTGGGGGAAAGTGAAAAGTGAGCTCCTGGTTTGGGTGATGATCAAAATGCACCTGTGAAGGAAAGCAGTGGTGTCCTAATTTAAAGGCTCTCTTTCTAGGCTGGTGAAGAACCTGTTTGCTTTAGCCCGAGAACACAAACCGTCGATCATTTTCATCGATGAGATCGACTCCCTCTGTGGCTCCAGGAGTGAAAATGAGAGCGAGGCGGCTCGCAGGATCAAGACCGAGTTCCTGGTTCAGATGCAAGGTAACCGACATACGAGTCCACTTAACCAGGTTCCTGTCATAGTTCAGTAAAAAAAAAATGGGTTTAAACAAATATATAAACAGAAGACCTCCGACTTCTATGCTAGTACTGCGACTTGGGTTGTTATTCCCTATAATAACAATCCTCTTTGTCATCATATAAGTGTGATAAATACATTAAGAAGTAGAATAACTGATTGTTAAATGCTTAAAAGGGTCAATATTAAATATATCCTAATGCTACCACTATTAGCTTCATAACTATTAATTTAATTCAGTTTATTTCTATAGCTCCAATTCACATCATGTCATCTCGGGTCACTTTCCAGTTCACCAGATCATCCAGTCAGATTGATTCAAAGTTTTCTATCTAAGGAAAACCAGCTGATTGCATCGACTCATTGACTCTTCAGCAATCCCTCACACTAAGCATGCTTGTAGCGACAGTGGAGAGGAAAAACTCCCTTTGAACAGGAAGAAACCTCCAGCAGAACCAGGCTCAGTGTGAGCGGCCATCTGCTGAGGCCCACTGGGGTTCAAGGAGACAGAAGCAGACATAGAAAAAGAAGCATAGATACAAAAGGCAACTGTCAACCAGCTCCACAGGCGGCCCCATCCAGGAAACACACAGCCAGGCAGACGAGCTCCAGAACTATAGAGATAGATCAGGATAACCTGAGCCACTCTAACTAGAAGCTTTATCAAAAAGGAAAGTTTTAAGCCTAGCCTTAAAAGTTATTTTGTTATTAACAACACTTATGAGGTCCTTTAAAATCATCATCTAACAGGCACAGAAAACTGATAATGCTTCTGTTTGAGTTGCAATGAGGTAAATCAAGGCAGCAAACTGTTTACTTAGAGGCACTTGTCCCAGAAATTAATAAAAAAAAATAAATCACAGTTAAAAAGGAAACGTTTTATCTCTGGTTGCTCATGGTTCTGATTGTTGCAGCTCATTTCTCCCCTCAGGCGTCGGTACTAACAATGAGGGAATCCTGGTCCTGGGAGCCACAAATATTCCCTGGACGCTGGACTCGGCCATCAGAAGAAGGTTAGCGTAGCATGCTTTTAAAACCATTTCTCCACCCTTATAATTCATCAGCAGGGTTTTCTCACAACTGGCCTTTGTCTGGATTGTGAGAACGCTAAAAGATAAAGGTCTGGTGATGCTTTACTGAAGCCTTTGTTCTGCTGTTAGGTTTGAAAAGCGGATCTACATTCCTCTGCCAGAGGAGCACGCCCGCTCCTTCATGTTCAAGCTGAACCTAGGCTCCACCCCCAACAACCTGACAGAAGAGGACTTTGCCAATTTGGGAAAGAAGACAAACGGCTACTCTGGAGCAGACATCAGTGTGATCGTCAGAGACGCCCTCATGCAGCCTGTCAGGAGGGTTCAATCAGCAACTCACTTCAAAAAGGTAAAACCTCCTCCTGATTGGACTATTTCTAACATCTGCAAAAACCTCCAGCTGAAATTATTTTGTCTAAGATTAGAAAAGTCACAATTATTAAAAGAGGCCTTCTTATGCAGTCAGTTAAGGTTGTTAAAGGTAGGGCTGCAACTAATGGTTATTTTTCAAATCCATGAATCGGTTGATTATTTTTAAAATTAATTGATTAATAATCGGATATCCAAAGACTCAACTTTATTGATCTCTTTGGATTATTCCTTCAGGGAAATTCTGCTTCCAGTAGCTTATATAGAGTAAAAAAGAGTTAAAGAAAGATGCCATTAAAAAATGTTAGAACTGTAAATATACAGTCATATGTTTATATCACTGTTTTTATGTATTTTTTTTCTGTTTTCAAGGCTGCACTTTAAAAATAACATTGTCTAGAGAGCTGTTCTTAAAGAAATTTCTTTTTGTTTACACTTGTTTATACAAAATGACAAAATAAATCTGTCTAAGTCTAAAGATAAAAATACAACAGACAAAAGAAAACGAGTTTATAAAGTACAAAAAAGCATAAAACAAGTTGTAGCGTCCTGGAAAAAAAGATTCCTCAAAGAAGATATTTTACGAATTCAAAGGAAAAGTCCGGTCAGCAAGGAAGAATCAATGGATCATTATTTATCCCTAAAATTAATACGTTTGCAGTGATTTAAGGAATTTAGGGTTAATCAGTAAAAACACGGAAAAAAAAAGGCCCAAATCTAGTAGCCCCTCCCTCCTGCCATCTTCCAGCAGTGACGTCACGGTGCGGTAAGCCTAGCGCCATTCTCCCCGCTTTACAAGCTAAATCAATGGGAACTACTAGACACATCTGCAATCAACAACAATTATTGAAGATTTCCAGAGGACTTCACCATTGAAATTCACCAGAGCTATAGTGAAACTGACAATGCCCACGTGCATGGCAGCTGGATGCTGGAATACATGGGGTAAAAGTGAAAAAAAGAGTTATTCCACCTTTCTGATTCCTGATCCTCCACGGACGGGTTGGTCGTTGGATCGCCAACTTGAAGAGGGAGGATTTGCCATCGAACTTCTGGCCAGAGAAAAAACACGTAATATGTAGCCAACATTTGGAAGAAGAATGTTTTCAAGATGACTTGAATAATAGCGCGTTGTGACAAACACCAGATACAGCACTGGGACTTGATCAACAGCCGATACGTCACTAACCAGTAGGTGGCAGTAGTGTTCTTTGACAAACATGGATGCCTCCAGTAAAGCACATTCACATGAAAATTACTGAATTAAAAACACTGATCATTTATTAAACAGGATGGAATCATTTCATATTTAAATAACTTTCAGAAGTTTGAATTCTGAATTTGACCGGAATTTTCATGTTTCATGAAAGTTTTCATAATCGTTTCGTCCGTAGTTCAAAGTTATTGCAATAAACTCTTTTCACACCAGTCTTGTGACTTCAGACGGGTATTTTTGAAAAAAAAAATGTGTATAAAGCCCTTAAACGTTCCTAATTACTTTCAAAGGTATAAGCTCAATGCACTGAGAAGTGGAATTAAGGAGCTTTTCTACATTTTGCACATTTCTTTCAAGGGGAACTTATGTGGAGTGAATTTTAGTGGAAGCGCTCGGGACAAATATGGTTCCTAACAGACCTGGTTCCAGGTAGAGAGAACGAACGGGCCTCAGGGTTACCGTCATGGAAAAAAGATATTAGATCAGCAGCTTCTGATTCTGCCGTCACTTCTTTGTTCTAGTATTGATTCATTATATTTTTTCTGTATTATAATTTTTCAATTGAAGAAAATGTTATTTCCATCTAAAAAGGATCAAATAAAAACAAAAACAAATATAGTATATTTTATTAGGAGATTAGCTCCAGATTCAAAAATTGTGCCACTTTTCCATTTGCAACAACAGATGACATTTTCAGTTCTTCACTCATCCTTAGAAGCAGGAACTTTGTGTAAATAAGCACTGTCTGTGGATAAAAAGAGAAAGGAGGAAATCCATTTGTTCAGTTTCATCATCTATGCAGATTAGCATTTTTTCCCCTCGCTTCCAGACACAGTCTGCATGGATTTGTTCGTGGATGTTATTCTGTTGGACTTCAGTAAAATGTGACTTTTGTTCCTATTCAGGGAAGTTGGAAACTTACGTAAATAGTTTCTTATGGGGGTAAAATGTTATTGTGTTTATCTCAGTTCAATACAGAGGTGTATTCCATTGTTAGGGTTATTCTTTTATACATGTTGTGCATTGTTACTTTGTTAGCCAGATAGAGAGAGTAGAAGGCCTTCCTTCACATTGTGGATGTCACTTTGTGTAAGTAGGTCGTCTAAATAGGACAGCCTTCTTGTCTTTTAAAGATACACAGGATATGGGCACATCTTGGAGGCGGACTGATAGAGGAGAGCTATCTGGATGGCGTGTCAGTTTCTGATACGGACAGCTAAACATCCACATGATCCAACACATAGACTCATGAGCTATAAGAAGCAGGTGATAACGTTGTTCGGGGCTCAATCTTTGCCGGACGCTCGCGGACGTGATTTTTGAGACCACAGCTGTGCAAGCTCCAAGCATTTTCTCTGTCCTGTAACGACCTGATCTGGAATAAACTCTTTTTTACTCCTGTTTTTATAGTCCTTTTTTATATGGTTTTACCCAGTTTGAGTTAAGAGTAGTAAAGAACTTGCTCCCAGGAAAAGAACCGGTGGGGAAGTCCTGAGGCGCATCTGCCTTCAAGGGGAAATAACTTCCTCATTTAACAGCTTTAAACAAAGGAAAACAAATGTAAAAGCTTTGCTCTGATCTAAAGGTTCGAGGATCCTCATTTAACAATCCCGGCATTGTTGTTGACGACCTGCTGACGCCGTGCTCACCCGGAGATCCCAACGCCATAGAGATGACATGGATGGAGGTTCCTGGAGAGAAGCTTTTGGAGCCCGTGGTGTCCATGGTGAGAAGGCGATCGGTGATTATTTCCCTGCATTGGTGATGCGTGTGTGTGACCTGCTGGGTTCTCTGTGCAGGCGGACATGCTCCGGTCTCTGAGTAACACCAAGCCCACAGTCAACGAGAAGGACTTGGACCAGCTGAAGAAGTTTACAGAAGATTTTGGTCAAGAAGGCTAATTTACTGGAGACGGGACTTTGGTTGATTTTTTTTTTTAAGCTATAGTTCTTATTGTGCCAATCTGGCTGATGTAATCTGAGAAAAGGACATTTCTCATGAGGTTGCAAACTTTTTAAACTGTTTGATCTGTTCCACTGAAGCTTGTGTTTACCAGATTAACTTCGCTGCTCTGCACCTTTTCAACACTACAAGCGTCCATCATAGAAGGTGGATTATTTTGCACCAAGTTTACTTTCAGGAATGAGGATAAGTTGGATTTACAGATTTTTCTTCATCTATCAACACAAATCAATTTTTCACTTCCTGATTCTTTTCATCTTTTATTTTTCTTTTGGGTCTCTGATGAATTCCAGTCTGTTTGGTGAAGCCATTTAAAGCACTTTGAGTTCTGTTTGTGTAACCTTTTATTACTGTGTCTATTGCAGTTGGTTTATATGTTTATTAGGTGACTTTTGTGGTCAAAATGTGTGTTCAGTGTTTTTAGACGCTGTTAAAATCTGAGGTCATTTCTTGCATCTCGTGTTCTGTGAACAAGACTCAGGGTTGAATAAAAACAACGCAAAAACAAAGCTCTCCGTTATCTTCTGCATATATTTATTTGTTAAAATACATCATTAACATCTTGATTTAATTGATAAAAGTGAATCAGATTATTTCACACCTTTAAATATTTTATCCATAAAGGAAAAAAGTGACTTCAGTGTTAATAGGAGAAAGTATTTCTTTTACATTTCTTATAAGGAAATAAAATGTCAGGTGAAACGCTGTGCATGGAGATGAAACTGAATATATATTCACATATGTTTTTTTTTTAAGTAAATAGCTGAAACTTCACTGGAGGCTAATGTGCTAACTATATGTGCTTCAAGAAATAAAAGATTAAATCATCAATACAAACAAATCCAAACAGGAAGTACAATTCAACAGCTGCCGATGAGTTAAAATGGAAGATTATAGAAAAGCCGTGTCCCTTTGAGCTTTGAATGCATATATTGTATAATTTTTCCAACAGACCCTAAAGACGCTACGATTGAAGTATTTATTGCCTCGGTGTGTCCAGTGTTAACACCAATTCTAAATCAACCTGAATAAAGCACAAACAAATCAAACACGGCAGATCTGGGACTCAAACTAAAGGAAAAAGTAAACAAACGTTACAACAGTAAAAATGATGTGCACATAATGAATCCTCTTTAAATAACCTTGAAAGGATAATAGTTACTGTTTTGGTTAGGAGATATTTCTACGCACACATCACAAAGGAACAACACTGCCTGGGAGTTTGCTAAAAGTGTTCGCTCCGTCTATCACAGCCATGTCTGCTTGATGAGGACCAACAGACACGCCTCATTCGACAGGAGCTCATACAGCAGATACAGTTAGTGAAGCAGCACAGGTTAGAAGACGGAGAAGAGAGAGCCGAGCGCCAGGCCAGTCGCTGCTCCGGCCAGCATGCCCAGAGCCACGTCCCCTGCATCGTCACGCTGCCGCTCCTGAATAATGACGTGGTTCACTCCGGGGGCCGCGTACCCACCTTCACAACAGAACAAATCTATGGATTAATCCGGCCTTCAGCGGCTAGCAGCTTCTAACTGCTGCAGTTATGCTAGACCAGGCATCCCCATAGTGGGTCCTGGAGGGGCTCCTGTCCTGCAGGTTAGAGGCTGATTCTGATGATTGCAGTTCAAACAAAGCCTGTTAATCAACTATCAATGGAAATCAGCTGTGCAGGAGCAGGAAATCTCTAAATCCTGCAGGACGGCGGCCCTCCAGGACCCACTTTAGGGATCCCTGTGCTAGGCGGTGTGCAGCTAGTTACCTTGGTAGTGATATGGATAAGCTACAGCGTAAGGTTGCCCGTCCCCAGAGTACATAATCTGAGTGGGATGAGCAGGTGGAGCGGTGTAATCTCCATATTGTCCTGGGGCATAAACCTGGAGGAAAAAAAATGAAAAAAAGATATTTTATTTTGGCTTAAATCTGCAAGGGTTGGTGATACAAATAGTCCCTTCCACTCCTTCTCCACCAGATGGCGATAAAACTTAGCTTTGACCAAATCATTGTTCTTCTAAGATACTAACTTTGGATTTTCACTTTTTTTTTTTCTTTTTTATTATAAAATGGAAAATAAAGCAATATATAAAGCAGCGTCAGAATATGTAGAGTATTTCCTATTGAAGTGTTAACCCCGGTTATTCCTTCTACCTGTGGTTGGGCATATTCCGAGTACGGGGGAGGAGCAGATGCCACGACTTCCTGCGCAAAGCCGATCTGAGGAGCAGCTGCCACCTGGAAACATCAAACATCCAAAATGAAACCTACAGTTTATTAGCAACAATCCTGAGATATTTGCTCGAAGAAGTGCAACAGTCAGCAGCATCCAAGGTCTGCAAGTCAAAGTCCTTCAACTTTTGTCTATATATATATATATATATATATATATATATATATTTTTTTTTTTTTTTTTCGTAATAGACCAACACAGATGTTGTATAACTGTATAATTAAAGGTAAATGAGACAAATTTCTAAATGTTACACATGAAAAATCTAAAAAGTGTAACATGTTTGTTTTTTTAACCTAACCCCTCCTCAATCAACTGCGTTCAAACATCTCATTGTTAATAAAGCTCAGCTATCTGTAACACAAACAGTCCCATTCTCAGTTTGTCATGTGTCACATAGGAACCAGATTGAACATGTGTTAGAAGCTAAGCTGGTCAGGACTTTTAGCTATTTAGGGTGGAAATATATCAATAAAAAAAAAACACCTAGAAAACAGCATGCCCTGTACACAACATGGTAGTGGCAGCATTATGCTTTGGGAAAACTGATCACTTTGTGGAAGATAGGTGAGCTGATTTTGAACAATCCTCAGAAAACTTGGAGGTAAAGACTTGAAACCTGACAAAGGGTCAGAATGGCCTAGTCAAAGTCCTATACGTGTATCAATTTAAGATTTTTAAGATCGTAAAGGCAGATTTTCACAGGTGCAAACTTTAATCTGACTCAGCTTAAGCTATTTTGAAAAAAGAGAGTAAAATCCTCATCTCCTGATATTTAAAGCTAAAGACATATCACTTATAATTTGGCTTTAAAAAGTACGAAAATGCACACTCCACACCTTGCAGTTTTTATTTTGCAATAAAAAAATACACTTAAAAAAATGAATTTACCTTTTTTCTTTCACCACTAAACTATACAGCGCTTTGTTTTTAATCCAAAGTATTTTTGATTAAATACTTTGAACATGTGACAAAAACAGAAAACACTTGAAGATGTCTAATACTTGAAGTTACTGTGAAGCTAAACGCTAAAAAGCTGTTTTTCTTTACAAATAAAACCACCAAGTATCGCTTGAAAATGTCCAAAACACTCACCGTATTAATTCTGGCGTCCTGCAGAGCCATGGTCCAAGCTCTGCCACCAAAGATAGAAACCACATTCATCAGAGGGCAAAAAAAAGCTACACATTTACTTTAAACTACTAGCCATCCCCCTGGCAGGTTTCAATTTAAAACCATTTTCCAAACAGCCAAGAAGTTTGTTTCTGATAGCAAAAGAGATGGGATTTAATTAAAATAAAAACAAACACATTGATTTAAAGAAATGTAATGTTGAAAATCACCAAAAAAATATTCTTATTATTCAAAAACAACTGGAATTGGTTTTCTAGCATCAGGCTCCTTATGCATACTTTCACTACATATGTTGACTTTTTACATCGGACTATAAGCTCCACATATGTGAGGTATGAAAGCATCTCTGCTACTGAAATATGACTTTAAACCTAAATGTTGGGGCTAATGTTAAATAGACTAATATAATAACTAGAGTGTATTTCCTGCCTTACAAGGCATCATCTGCACTGTCTGCACACAAGCTGATGACCCGTCCATCTCTGCACACTATCTGGAACAAGGCATCACGTGTTTTCCCATCTGGAGGGTTTAGCTCTAGAAGGAAGGAGGAAAATACAAAGGTGACACATTTAAAACCGTATCAAAGTCATCAGCTAGAAGACTTGGCGTCTGTTTAATAAGCAAACAAAAATAAACCATGTGACAATACCCTGACAAGCGGCGGAGCTACGGATGTTAATGCAGTGGACTCTCATGTGGATGTCATCCTCCATGTCACGCCGCTGCTGGTCGTTGTAGAACACCAGGCGTCCGTCGACCCATAAGTCAAACCAGTTTCTTTTCCAGCGGCGAAGGATGGAGCCTTTAGAGGAACAAAATCAGACTCCAGTTAAGTTTATGCAAATAATTTGCCACAGCTAAATTACAACGATAAGGTCGATAAAGTCTGCTTACTTTGTCTGTGGAGCCAACCGCTCTTTACGATAGCCATGTCAGAAGAAACGCCTAAAGGGAAGAAATGTAAATATTAGACTCTACAGCTAAGAGGCTGGTGACAGGAGGGGGCATGTCTGAGATAAACCTTTGGAGAGGCCTTGAATAGAATGGAATAGAATAGAATAGAATAGAATAGAATAGAATAGAATAAAATAGAATATGGGGATGGGAAATTTCTGGTGTTTACAGCAGCAAAAAGATTATAGAGAAAAATGGTCACACCAATTTGGATCTTAGAGAAAATAAAAAAAGAATAACATAAAAGTGAAGAGTTAAAAGATAAACAATAAAACAAGCAGTATATAAATAAAGAATAAAGTATCCCTAATTTGTTTGATAACTTTGTAATTTCACAGTCACATAGCATAAAGCAACCAAGACAGTTGCTGCAGATATTCAAGCTTGGGTGAAAATATAAAGATATTTTATTGACTTTGTCCTAAAGTATTAAAATCTTCATTTAAGAGCAACCTTTTTATTAACTTTGACTCTCTAAATTATTTAGCTTAATTCAATAGAGCTATAGAAAAGAAGTAATTCATAATAATATATTGTTGGTGAGAGAACATGATGAAATGATGAATAACGGGATGCAGTTTTTAGCTTTTTGCTTCCTATAAATAGCTAACCAACAGCAGACTTGCTAACGCTCACTTTAAATGTTTATATTCAGAATCAACATTACGACACTGACTTCATTAGTTCTTATAATACGTTAACGAGGCGTTATTTTTGGTCTAGATACTTACTTGAGTCCTTAAATGTTTTGGACGAGATAACCTTTTCTTGAGGATACAGAAAACGCGGAAGTGATATGAAAAAAACTAAGATGCGTTACTCGGAGCAAGAAAGGCCTATATAGCTATCCGCTATGTCTTCTTTCTGGGGTGGGTCTTAACCCCGCCCACACAGCATCTTTACGAACCAACAGTCTCTGTGCGGAGGGAGGGTGCGTTTGTTTTCACTGACGTCACCGATCAGCTGACCGTGGTGGAAAATGCCAGCAAACGAAGGGAGGTGCGTTTGATTATAACTCCACGTTCCTGATGCACACATGGGACGAGAAACGACAGGTTATAATTAATTTGACCAAAATGTTTAAGTGTTTCACAAATAAATTCGACAATTCCGAAAGATTTTTAAATGTTTTAAGCAATTAGAAAAAAAAGTCTTAAATTCACAGTAAAATACATCTTATCAATTGTTAGAAAAAAATTATATCTGAATCTGATGCTTATTCCACAATATATTTTGGGGGTATTTCATGGTCCATTCTAGGGTAAGAATAAAGTAAAAATTCATTCGAAATAGATTAAATAAATAAATAAATAAATAAGTATATATATATATATATGTCCCCAGAGGTCAGTTTTTCCTTATTTTGCGTTTTTATTTTATTTTAGAGTTCCAATAACGACTCAGGACTTGCTTTTGTAATCAAATTTTGATATAAAAATATTAAAATAAAGAGACTCAATATTTGGTCGTAATTTAAATGTTACTTCCATGATACAAACCTTCAGCTGTGAAACATGCCTCTCCGTCCCATATTAACGGCCAGCCCGGTAGTTAAAACAAGCGCTCCTTAGTACTAGCAGTTAGCCAGCCGAGGAGAGTACGCAGAAGCTAAATAGATATCTCAAAATGGCAACGGCTATTTATTTGGAGCATTATCTTGACAGTGAGTATTTAAAAAATGATCTTCGTCGTGATGGAACTGTCACGTAAAACTTTGAAGTTTAGTTTTATTTATTTATTTATCGAAGGACATGATTGCTGGGCAGGAAAGGCGCGTTAGCTAGTAGCTCGCCTGCTAGCAGAGTAGCGCCGCTCAAATGGAAATAAAGTTTCTTAAAGTGCCTTTTTATAGTGTGCATTTTACCGATAGAAAAAATAATAATGAAGTGATCCTGAAAAGTGATATGAATTACGAAAACATTTTAAAACATGAGCCATTTTGTTTTGGTAAATTAATAAAAACGTCCTTAAAGATTAAAATCTAAGAGAAACATTCATTTTCTTTAGATTTAGATTTATGATATATATATATATATATAAATATGTTGTTGTTGTTTTTTTTTAAGTTTGGGGACGTCTTAGTAAATATTGCACCATGCATGTGCAACCTGTTGGAGACAGCCGCGTTTCCACTAACTGCAGGGGGGTGGGTTTCACCATGATAACCCATCCTCACAGGGAAATCCACTTTAAGATGGAAAGCTCTGTGCTCAGAGCATCTAAGTTCTCTGGGATCCATAAAGAATATTTTTCTGGGTTCAATAAATCCAGCAGAGGCGTAGAAATGGTCCTTATGACTCATCTAACGGGCTGACATGTTAATGAGATCACATCCCATATATACACCACGTGTTAGAAAAACAGATCAAATTTGGTTTATCTTAAAAAAAAAAAGCCTTATCACAACTTTATTTTTACAGTTTTATGTACAAAAGAGTATAAGGGTCAGGCTGAAGATTTTGTTTTTCTTCTATTTTTAGAATAAAGTTTTGATATTATAAGAATAAAGTTGTATTTTATGACAACTTTTACGAGAAGCCGTTTCTTCCCTAAAATGAGGAAAGTGGAGCATCATGTGAAGTTCTACTTTAGCATAGGTTTGATAAATCAGGAAATCTTTTAGCAGCAGCATCAAACTGGGCAGGATGTCAAAGTGGACTCTGGTTGCTGATTGGTGGAGCTGGTCGGCCGTCATCTGCTGGGCGGAGCTCCAAGCTTTCTTTCTGGAACGGGTTGTTGTTTGATGACTTTATTCTCGTAGTGTTAGGACTTTATTCTCATGATGTTAAGAATTTATTCTCGTAATGTTAAGACTTTATTCTCGTAATGTTAAGACTTTGTTCTCGTAATGTTAAGACTTTGTTCTCGTGATGTTAAGACTTTGTTCTCGTAATGTAAAGAATTTATTCTCATAATGTTAAGAATTTATTCTCATGATGTTAGGACTTTATTCTCGTAATGTTAGGACTTTATTCTCGTAATGTTAGGACTTTATTCTCTTAATATTAGCACTTTATTCTCGTAATGTTAAGACTTTATTCCCGTGATGTTAAGAATTTATTCTCGTAATGTTAGGACTTTAATCTTGTGATGTTAAGAATTTATTCTCGTAATGTTAAGACTTTATTCTCATAATGTTAAGACTTTATTCTCGTAATGTTAAGACTTTGTTCTCGTAATGTTAAGACTTTGTTCTCGTAATGTAAAGAATTTATTCTGGTAATGTTAGGACTTTATTCCCGTGATGTTAAGAATTTATTGTCGTAATGTTAGGACTTTATTCTCGTAATGTTAGGACTTTATTCTCGTAATGTTAGGACTTTATTCTCGTAATGTTAGGACTTTATTCTTGTAATTGTCCAAATAGAATCAGAAAAAACACTGTTATTAACTGAAATTATGAGATCGGATACACAAGATTTTTTCCGGTAAAATTTCATAAAATTTTCACGATGTGATGAGAAAAAGATGAATATATTGTTGGGTTCATTTTTAGTCCAGAGGCATTCCCATCATCATTCTAATGTTAATTCTAACATCCACGGAAAGCTGCCTAGTAAGGTGAGATCCGTAACGTTTAGATGTTGCTCACTCTATTTACTGCTGCTATATTGTAAACATCCATTTTTTTCTTTTTCATTTCATTAACAAATATGTCAAATAAATAGCCTAATGTTGGACTTGAATCATATATATTTGTTAAATAAACAAGAAATGTATATTTTCATTTTACTCCTTTCTAGGTATTGAAAATCTACCATGCGAGTTACAGAGGAACTTCACTTTGATGCGGGAATTGGACAACAGAACCGAAGGTGATTATGTTCACTGATAACTTCACGACTTTTCTATTTTCTAGTTGCAGTGGCAAGCTTTATGCAATATTTTAAAATAGAAATATGAAAGTTTCTTAATTAGTTTTGGAGCTGTGGTGGCAACGGCGAGTTTACTCGTCTCTCTATCATCTGTATGCAGAAAAGAAAGGAGAGATCCACAAACTGGCGGAGGAGTACATAGCAAATGTGAAGAACCTTGCCTCGGAGCAGAGAGTGGAACACCTGCAGAAGATCCAGAACGCCTACAGCAAGTGCAAAGAGTTCAGCGATGACAAAGTGCAGCTTGCAATGCAGACATATGAAATGGTCAGTCTGAACTCAGGATTCCACTTAACTGTCAGATCTTAATTCCTTTCAGTAAAGGTTTCTAGGTCATTCAAAGGTAGCGGTCACACTAACTAAGACCAGCTTTAATTGTTCTGATTGAAAGGTTTGTGTTTTTTTGTTGTTATTTTACTGCAGGTGGATAAACACATCCGCAGACTTGATGCAGATCTGGCTCGGTTTGAGAATGAGCTGAAGGAGAAACTAGAGCTGAGTGGTTATGAAAGTACAGAAGGAAGGGGACTGAAGAGTAAGTGGAGCAACTATAAGGCTTTATCTGTGTAAGTCTGCATCGAAATTTAATTTTTTTGAGTAAATGTGTTTTTATTTTCCCCCAGAGAACGATATTAGGGGCCAGAAAGATAAGCGTGGATCCAGGGGTCGAGGAAGGAAGGGTTCTGATGAAGATTCTCCCAGGAAGAAGAAGAGCAGGTATCTTTGTAGGGTGGATTATTAAAGGAAAAGTCCCGTCAGCAAGGAATAATAAATAGATTATTATTTATACCTAAAAATAATAAGTTTCATGTGACCTAATGAATTTCAGTATTTCAGTAAAAAAATAATAATTTTGATCACGAGTCTGGGAGCGGCCATTTTTGCCCAAATATAGTAGCCCCTCCCTCCTGCCATCTTCCAGCAGTGACGTCATGGTGCGGTAAGCCTAGCGCCATTCTCCCCGCTTTACAAGCTAAATCAATGGGAACTACTAGACACTAGGGGTGGAACGGTTCACAAAATCCACGGTTCGGTTCGGTTCGGTTCATGGTTTCGTGGTCACGGTTCGGTTTGGTTTGTGTTTATTGTTACACCGAAAAAAATAAATAAATAAAAATTAATGAAAAAATCCAAAAAAATTAATGAATTGTAATTATTTTGAATGATCCACGGAAATCCTGGATCATTTCCGCATGTTTTGCTGCTTTGAATTGAATCATCTGGTGCATGCCCTCTACCATCTCCAAGGGACTCAGAGCGGAGCGGACGGGAGCCACAGAGGAGGCTGCAGGCTTTGCTTTGAGCAGGCGGTCTGGAGCGCAGCGGGGCGGAGCGCTGACGGAGTATGAGGGATTTCGGGGTTAGCATGACATGTTGGTCGTGTTGCTGTTAGCATAAGCAAAACGTGTTGCACAATGCTTGCACACTGTTGCACTTTTATCCACAGCTTTCTTTCTGCCATCATCGTAGGTCACTCTAAGTGACTCTAAATTCACCAGAGCTATAGTGAAACTGACAATGCCCACGTGCATGGCAGCTGGATGCTGGAATACATCGGGTAAAAGTGAAATAAAAGAGTTATTCCACCTTTCTGATTCATGATCCTCCACGGACGGGTTGGTCGTTGGATCGCCAACTTGAAGAGGGAGGATTTGCCATCGAACTTCTGGCCAGAGAAAAAACCCGTAATATGTAGCCGACATTTGGAAGAAGAATGTTTCCAAGATGACTTGGATAATAGCGCGTTGTGACAAACACCAGATACAGCACTGGGACTTGATCAACAGCCGATACCGCACCGTGACGTCACTAACCAGTAGGTGGCAGTAGTGTTATTTGACAAACATGGATGCCTCCAGTAAAGCACATTCACATGAAAATTACTCTGAATTAAAAACACTGATCATTTATTGAACAGGATGGAATAATTTCAGATTTAAAGAACTTTCAGAAGTTTGGATTTAGAATATGAGCGGACATTTCCTTTAAAGCTCATGATTGACAGGATTTAGTTTGTTTTTAATGGTTCTGTATGCACCATGTTGTTTTTTAGTCCAGACCTGAGTGATGCCCTCCTGCCTATGCAACCGTCAGACGTTCTGGACATGCCAGTGGATCCCAATGAACCTACATACTGCTTGTGTCATCAGGTTTCATATGGAGAGATGATTGGCTGTGATAATCCTGACGTAGGTTTTAAACTTAATTTTATTTTTCATCTTTCTCTCCCTAACAAGTTCAGATGAAACCATCTGGAGCTTGACATGGTTTTTCTTCTTCTCTCAGTGTCCCATTGAGTGGTTTCACTTTGCCTGCGTCGACCTCGCCACAAAGCCGAAAGGAAAGTGGTAAGAGTCGTACTGTTAACTAAAACAGATTAACATTTAACCAAGGACTTAAAGCGACTTTACTCTCTAAACATTTCTTCTTCTTCTCTCCCTCAATCTGACAGGTTCTGTCCCAGATGCACGCAGGACAGGAAGAAAAAATGAGATTTCCTCTCAGATGTTGAACTACTACGTGTTGTCGGTGCCACTAAATAGTCTTGTATGTATTTGTTTCGGCAATAATCCGTTAAAAAAAGTGGCTCATACAGCTTTCCTTAAAAACCTTAGATTTGGTGTAAAGCTATATTTGTGACAACCAGCTTCCCGATGTTCCCTTCCCTCTTTAAATTTGAGCACATCTGTCTTTGTCTTGTAGCTTTAAATCAAATTGTTCAAAATATATTTACTGTATTTTCTGGGTCTTATCAGAATGTCCCTTCCTTTAAATAAGAAGATGTAAATACTCTCATCGCTATAAAGTCAGAGATCCCAGATTGTTGCTTTTAGCATACTTGAAATGTCAGTTTTATAAACAACTTAAAAAAAAAAAAATAAATAAAAGCCTGCTGAAAATTAAATATATCAAACACCTATATCCTTAGCTACACAATGATGGTAAAATTACATTGTTGTAGTTGTTTTTTGTTTTTTTTTATTTGTTACTACCTCTTTAGGGTTTACTACGACAAAATATTAGGGCCAGGCTCAAGAATTTTTTTTTTATTTCGAGAATAAAGTAAAATTACGAGAATAAATTTGTAACATTACAAGAATAAAGTCATTAAATTATGACAAGAAAGTAACATTGCGAGAATAAAGTCATAACATTGCGAGAATTAAGTAACATTGCAAGAATAAAGTCATAACATTGCTGGACTAAAGTTGTAACATTGCAAGAATAAAGTCGTAACATTACGAGAATAAAGTCATAACATTGCTGGACTAAAGTCGTAACATTGCAAGAATAAAGTCGCAACATTGCTGGACTAAAGTCGTAACATTGCTGGACTAAAGTCGTAACATTGCGAGAATAAAGTCGTAACATTGCGAGAATAAAGTCGTAACATTGCGAGAATAAAGTCGTAACCTTGCGAAAATAAAGTCATAACATTGCTGGAATAAAGTCGTAACATTACGAGAATAAAGTCAACATTGCTGGACTAAAGTCGTAACGTTGCTGGACTAAAGTCTTAACATTACGAGAATAAAGTCGTAACATTGCTGGAATAAAGTCGTAACATTACGAGAATAAAGTCGTAACATTACGAGAATAAAGTCGTAACATTGCTGGACTAAAGTCGTAACATTGCTGGACTAAAGTCGTAACTTTGCTGGACTAAAGTCGTAACATTGCAAGAATAAAGTCGTAACATTGCAAGAATAAAGTCGTTACATTATGAGAATAAAGTTGTAACAAGAATAGTCCTATAATTGCGAGAATAAAGTCGCAACAAGATCAGTCATAAACTTACAAGAATACAGACGTAACATACGAGAATAAAGTTGCAACAAGAATAGTCATATAATTACGAGAATAAAGTTGTAATATTGCGAGACTAAAGTCGTAACATTACGAGAATAAACATTACGAAAATAAAGTTGTAACATTACGAGAATAAAGTTGCAACAAGAATAGTCATAATATTATGAGAAACAAGTTATATTTTATAACAACTCTTCCCAGAAGCCCTTTGTTCCCTAAAATGAGGAATGTGGAGCATCATGTGAAGTTCTACTTTAGCATAGGTTTGATAAATCAGGAAATCTTTTAGCAGCAGCATCAAACTGGGCAGGAGGTCAAAGTGGACTCTGGTTGCTGATTGGTGGAGCTGGTCGGCTGTCATCTGCTGGGCGGAGCTCCAAGCTTTCTTTCTGGAACGGGTTGATGCTTGATGACTTTATTCTCATAATGTTACGACATTATTCTCGTAATAAAAATAAAAAATCTCTAGCCCGGCTCTAATACTCTGTCCTAGATTACAGTAGTACTGCATAAATGACTGCAAGTGGGGGGGAAAAAAAGAGGGCGGGGTCACAATCAGCTTCAACCAAACTGCCAAAGAAGAAATATAAACTCAGATTTCAACACAAGCCTATGACATCTTTGAATGTATCGCAGTTCTTCTGGTCGGTTTTCTTCTGTCGCCTGGATGAGGTTTATTAAGCACTTTGAATAAAATTGTTGCCCCTGAAGAGATTTAAAACGGAATACTCAAGACATGATTTATAAATGTTAATCTATTGAATGTCTGTTGTTTTCTTTCCTAAGTTGAACGACTATGAGGGGAAAATGTATCCTTCACATAGAAACAGACATGGAAGAAAATTGTATTTTGTATAAAAAATATTTTGTGGACGCATTGTTCCTAAAACCTATTTTATCATGTTAAAGTGCTGACGACTCTGATTTAATTTAAATGGACTTTAGCAGCTTCCTTCGTATTTGACTGTGAATATCCCTCATTTAAGTGTAAACTACAAATATAAAAACCAAAGTCTATGTATTTTGTAAAATTCTTGTATTTTATAACAAATAAATTTTCATTATTAATCCTACATGGTTTGCCTGTATGATGATGTGAGACGTCTTAAGTCTTTTTTTTCCATTTAAATGATTTTATTAAAACCATCTATTGTCTGGGCTTTTGCCGAAATGTTTATCAGCGTGTTTGTTAGGTGGAAGAACTAACCAGCGGAGTAAACAGTTTTTGACGCCTTGAGTCTCCAATAGATTTAAAGATGCCAAGGTAACCTCAACCCCCTTTACGTGGGAACATATGGGATCACCTATTCAGCCAACAATTCTCTCTAACGACTAACAAAGAAGCCACACGACCCCCATTCCAAAGGGGGGGACCCGTTCATCCGTTTCTATTTGCATGTTTTCTAAACTAAAACCAGGCTTTGTTGGGCTGCTGGATAAAACCTGGAACTAAACGCTATTTCTGACATTTTGAACTGAAAAATCTTCCTGGATGGAAGAGAAACGTCTTCAAACTTGGAAACAAAGTCCAGAGGATTGATTTTTAACTTTTTTGGAATGACTATGGATGACTGAGAATCTTCACCAGCATGCCAAGGTAGACCACCATTTACGTCTCCTTCAGAGTGAGCAGCTCCTGCTTCAAACCTTCTCTGACTCTGTGGAGGCATCAGCCCTCCTCTACGCTGTCGTCTGCTGGGCCCCTGGCAGCGCAGAGCGGGACAGAAAGAGACTGAACAAACTGGAGAGAAAGGTCGTTTCTGTTCTAGGCTGCACTCTGGACTCAGTGAGGAAGTGGCTGGGAGGAGGGAGCTGTCCGAGCTTCCATCCATCATGGAGAACACCTTCCACCCTCTGCAGCAGACTGGAGAGGAGCTGAGCAGCTCCTTTAGTCAAATACTTTTACAGCCTGTTTGGAAAAAGGAGCGCTACTGCAGGTCATTCATCCTGCTGCAACCAGACTCTACAATGCAACAGCAATAACTGCTGCAATGGAGAATGAGACATTACTATTTGATACCCTGTGCAATAACCCACCATCCTTCCATCCATCCATCCATCTTCTTCCTCTTATCCGGGGTCGGGTCGCGGGGGTAGCAGCTTCAGTAGGGAGGCCCAGGCGTCCCTCTCTCCAGCCACTTGGTCCAGCTCCTCCGGGGGAATCCCAAGGCGCTCCCAGACCAGCAGAGAAACATAGTCCCTCCAGTGTGTCCTCGGTCTCCCCCCTGGGCCTCCTCCCGGTGGGACGTGCCTGGAACACCTCACCAGGGAGACATCCGGGAGGCATCCTAACCAGATGCCCGAGCCACCTCAACTGGCTCCTCTCCATGTGGAGGATTAGTGGCTCTACTCTGAGTCCTCCCTGGATTGTTGAGCTCCTCACCGTATTTCTAAGGGAGAGCCCAGACACACTACGGAGAAAACTCATTTCAGCCGCTTGGATCAGGGATCTCATTCTTTCAGTCATTAGTCCCAAAGCTCATGACCATAGATGAGAGTAGGGACGTAGATCAACCGGTACATGTACAATAACCTGTTTCTCTATATCTGACACCCAATAACTATATATATATAAATATATATATAAATATCCATCTATATAAATACCCATGTTAACACCCTCTGCAATAAATCTGTATAATTATCCTACTATAAAAAAAAGCTGTCATATATGGAAGCACTATACTGTATATATATCTCATGCACCTTTTTTTCCTTTTGCACATTCCTCTTCTCCTTTGACTATTTGAGCTGATGTAACGAGTACATTTCTCCACTGCAATATCAATATAATCAATCAATTAAAGGAAGGGTATGCAAACTGTCAAGCAGGTAAAAAAAAAAACATGTCATCCAATGTGTTTTTTTTTTTTTTTAAACAAGCTTTTTTGAACTCCAAACAAATAAATCCAAACATTCAATAAAAAGCATTTGTGTGACTTTTGTCCCATAAGATTTCCCTGAGTTTATGCATTTAGGACCTTTTTCCATCCATCTCATCATTTCTCTCTAAATCATCCTTATAATTCTGTGTTTTCTATTATGCTCTTTTCTCTTCAGCTCATCCCACTTGTGTTCTGGTTTTAAACTCTTGGGATCGTCTTAAAAAATAATTGTGTTTGGGGAAAGATTCTTTTGTTAAAGGTATAGTAAAGCCCTTGCATAACCCTGTACCCGCTCCTGAGAGGAAGCACCTATTAAAGAGCGTGCACGAGCCCATTTCTCCATGTGCACGCTCGGTTTAATAGTTGCTGTTCTCATGGCTCATATAAGCTTACTGTCCGCCCTAAACCCTAAATCCCTCCATCACTATATAGAGCGGGGACTATATAGTGAACTTTATAGTGAACTCAGTTCATATATAATAGCTGTCATATGTGGATGCACTGTATATGCTGTATATATCCCATCCACCACCTTCTTCCTTAGGCACCTTCTGCATTTCTCCACTGTGACATCAATAAAGTCAATCAATCAATCAGTTTCATTATAATTGAGCTGAATTGTCTGAGCTGGAGGAGCATTTTATGCCAACAATGACTGTAAATAAGCCTTTTTTTAACCTTAGTAGTTTGTGGGGAAAAAATATCACCCACAATAGACGTAACAGGATCCACCACCAGTCCAGGCCTCTTACAGCCTTGGGCTCACTCCGTGTCCTGCGTTTTTTTGCGCCATGTTTTTATTCTCCCACAATGTTTACATTTGATCAATTATGGAATAAAAAGGGGGTAAAAATGTTTGTAAACTTCTAGATCTTAGCTAAAACAGAAAAATAGAAGTTGATATTTAATATTAATGTTTTACCTAACAATGTAAGGTAATCTTAAAAAGCAAACACATTATTTTTTAATAATTTAATCTAAATTGAGTTTAGCATATTAATTACTTTTTCTTTTTTTTCTTTATTGCAGTTTTAGATTTTATATTTTCAGATTCAAATCCATTTCTTTCAGTTTCTATTGTTTTTGTTTCAAATTCCCCTTTCAGCTTTGAGATCTTTTTAATTTTTTTTTTTGCATTTTACATTGTCAGTTTTTTTCACCTTCAGATTTTGACCCCAATCTGACAGGTGATTGACGTGATTGACAGTTTGCAAAATGTCCTGTTCCATGTTGCATTTATTTATTTATCCAGTGTTTTCACAGGATTTTCCCAAAATCTACAGAGAATGTTGGAATGCCCACAGTCCATGAAGGCAACATGGAACGGGACATCTCTCCAGCGCCGCTGCAAGCTGTCAATCACGTTTCCAGATTGGGGTCAAAATCTGAATGAGAAAACATCTTATTTGAAAGTGTAAAAAAATTCCTGAAACTGAAAAGGGAATTTGAAACAAAAAAAAAAAATTGAAACTGAAGAGGGATTTGAAACAGAAAATGTAAAACTGCAATAAAGAAAATAAATTTCAAGCTGAGGGGAACAATTTAGATTCAATTCTTATTATTTTATGCTTCCTTTTTTAGTTTCTCAGATTATAAGGTAAAATATCACCTTATACTTTTTTTAACTTTCATATTTTCAGTTTCAACTAAGAATTATAAATTTACAAACATGTTGACTCCTTTCTGACTCCATAATCATTGCTTCATTTTTAAGAAATGGAAATCTCATGAGAGCTGTACAAATCAAAATGACATTCATTTCGTTTATAAAACAACAATAAAGTTCGTCTAAGGCTCTAAGTGGAGGAAAAGCTTCTTTATTGTACTTAGAGTTAACACAATAAAGCTTCTGGTATAAGCTTCGGAAGAGTCTGGTTTTTGTTTTTTCTTTCAGTGAATTTTTGAACTAAATTCTTATGTTTTTAAAATTCATCATCCGATTCTTCGTCCCAGCTGCACTTTTCCTGACTGGGTTTGTCAAACTCCACCTCCCGGTTATACACAAAGTCCGGGTCATCTTTCCACTTGCGGTTCCTCTCAAACAGTGTGTCCATCTGACCCTTTTTGCGCGCTAACTCCTCGTCATCTAGCTTGTTCAGATCTTCTTCTGGGTCCAGTTGGAACGAAGCAAGACTTTCCTCCAGGCTCAGACCGCGCATGTGATCTCGCAGGATCATCAGGAGTTTCTCCAACTGACTTTGAGGTACCTGATCCAGATACTCGCGGTGCCTTGGCTGGTTTTTCAATCTTTCAGCCGCCATGCTGCAGTCTGAAAAATAGACACCATAACAAGATATGAGTTCCAGGGAGAAAAAATAAAAAAATAAGCACACCTCTTCTTTTTTTATATTTTGTCAAAACCAAAAACTTTATTGCATTTTAATGTGGCAGAACAACACAAAATAGTAACTAACATCTAAATGCCATAACCAGGATGAAACATGGTGATAGCAGCATCATACTGTGAGGATACTCTTCTACAAAATAATGGAGCTGAAAATCCCTTTGCACTGTACTGGAATCACCTTTTCTACAAAGATAAAAGTAAAGTTTCAGTACATTGAAAAGTAAATTAGAGACATATTTCAAAAATATACCGATTAGTAATAAGAAGGGGGGATTTACCATTAGGCAATTGCCTAGGGCCCCAAGTTCCTGGGGGCCCCATGAAACTCTGTTTACATGTATGGCTGATACATAAATACATGTTAATAATTCCTTATTTGTGAACATTAATTATTCGCTAAAATGCCATCAGAAAGCTTAAACCAGGGGTAACCAATAAAAAATCAGCGGGGTCCGAATATCATCAACCAGTAAAGGTCTGGAGACATTTTTAATTATAATCTGTAACTTTAAACAGAATTTAACACCAAGTGTTTATTGAATTAGAGAACAACAATCTTTTTTTAGTTTGGTTTATAGACAATTTCCTGATTCCCATATTTTCTCAAACCCCTGAACTGATCATTTGTTATTTTCTTTCTTTTTTCTGTCTTAATGTTGGCAGTGGGCTTTAGGCTGCCCTGCAAGGCTTTAAACCTGGGTTTGAATGGAGACTAAGCTAGCCTGGGTGCCATTCCGAACTTAGTCCCGCCCACAAGGTTTGAGGTCAGGAAGTTCGGTCTGGCATTGCTCCATAGTAGCGCGAGTATGATCGCCCACCCTCTGGCGATCCAATCAAATTGTCAGGGCGGGCTTTATACAATGATTGACAGATGATCAACAGTAACGTAATCAACCAAGTGACCAAAGCGCGCATGGGCGACAACAACAATGGCTGCCGCCGGAGAGTTGAGGTGAGTAGATTCTGCTATTAGGTCTGTTCTAGAAGATATCGACAGCAATTTAATTTTAAAAGAGGAACAGAGAAACGCGATCAAGGCTCAGACTAAGCCATTCTCAAGCACATATCAAGGTGCTCATTTTGAGCCTGGATCCAGATTTATTGTTGATTCTGTTCATGGTGGAGAATCCTGCTTCACAGCAGCAGGTTGAGCCAAACATCCTCTAAATGTGCAGGGTCATCTTTGAGCACGCCATTTCACTTTTCTTTCACCAGTTCACCGCAGTTCTTCCAGCAGTCCACACTTTCTCTGCTCTCTTTTTCTCATTGTCTTCTCCTTCTTTCCCATCGCCCGGCTTGCCACAGGTAGGTCTCAGCCCCCATTTGAAAACAAACAATGCAAAAAGCAGTGTTGCCTTTGATTTCTAAAAAGCTCCTAGCGCCAAATCTAGAGACTTTTTTCTGCTACTGGAGACTTTGGAGACAACATCTAAAAGCAGCGAACTCTGCTCTCCAGAGCAAGTAGATTGGTAACCCCGCCTCCTGCTCTCCTCTATCTTGTCTGCTGTCATGATTCATGCAGCTATTATTTCATCCAAATGAAAAATGGAGAACAGATAAGCAGATCATGGCTTGTCTACAGTGAAAAGAAGGACTGGGTTATTTACTTTGGCCTTTTTGGAAACACAGGAAGGAGCAATCAGCTAAGTGAGCTTAGTGCTTGGAAAAAATCTTTCATTCCTTTAGAGACAGCATGAAAAGTCAGCTGAGTACAAAACATAGAGAGGAAAACAAGAAGAAAAGGGACAAGAAGAGAGGGACACAACCTAGAACAGATCATGGATGTCTATTCTATTAACATTTCTCTATCTGTAGAATGGCTCTGTTTTATGTCTTCTCCATTCAGAGGGGCCCCTGCCTGTCTTTGCCCAGGGCCCCACATTTTGTAAATCCGCCCCTGGTAATAAGTATATGTTGGATATATACAGTAGGTACATTTCAAAATGTAACTATTGTTGAAATTTATAGATGATTTTATATCATAGTTGAATTGCAGTGACTATTTTTTTTATATAATTTTAACCAATCAGATAAAACATTTGATATGATTGTTTAAAATAGTCTTACCAGAATATTTAGAGAAATCTCGCACCGGTATGGATCTTTTCCTGATCTTTTTGGTTTCCGTTTGGACATAAATAAGCAGTATTGAAGGAGGACTGAACACAACTCCGCAGCGTTTGGCCTCTAAACCCATTTTCTTTACGTTTTCTGGAGAAGGTGGTTAAATATGTTCTCCAGCTGGAGCTTAAAGGTTTAAAAAAAATCTTAATTCATCATAGCGATAATATTTCTCACCAAACTCAACACAAAAAGACAAATTTAAAAATTAAAATATACACAGGACCTTTCAGAGGCGTTACGATTTATCCCTTACGAGCAGTTTTCAGCAGAGCCTATCTAAAATTAAATAAAAACAGTCAAATAAACCAACGCTTCTTATTTATAAAAGTACATTTATGAACACTCGTTCAACTCCAATAGATTTTTCTTTTATACTTCTGGTATTACGACTTCAGAGCGACTTAAATTTGTTGAGAGATTTGATTTATAGTCAGGCAAATTTAAGGCCTCTATAAAAACTACAAATTGGTCCTACCAAATCCTCTTCCGTAAACAGTTTCATTACAAAATCTAACATAGCAGCAGTATGCGAAATACTGTTAAAATACACAAAAGCGTCAACTTTAAAGATTGTGATGTACTTTGAACTTTTTTTTGTGTTGATTTGTTTATCTAAATGTTATTGTTTGGACAGAGAGGGTAAGTAATACAGATTGATGTGAATGCATAGAATATATATATTTAAATAGTGTCAAATTGACTGTAAAGCATAATAAAAAAGAAAAAAAAAGAAATGTATCTCTCTTTACACTCAAATAGATTTGAACATGAGACATTTTATAAACAATTTAAGCCAAGAGCTGCTAAATAACTACAAAGTAAACAAGAAAAAAATTACTGTATGCTGACTTTTTTTCTGATCTTTTTTATCTTTAAAGCGTTCATGTTTGCTTTTGCAGATGATCAGGAACAATGTGCTCTGCTCATAAAGTGGCTTCACTCCTCCTCTGTGTCCCTGGAAGTCAGCAAGAAAGGCTTCCACAGGTATGAGGCTCTCCAACAATCATGATGTGATGAAGTGAATAACAGTTATTATCTCCCCATAATGACCAGTTAGGTGGTGACATGCAGCAGGCAACAAACGAACAGTTTGTCTCCAATGTTGACATGATGGAACCAGGTAGGACAGGCTGGCATAAAGGTTTGTATTAGTTTGACAAAGCAACAGATAGATGCCTGGGTTAGAGGAGCTCCACAGCTGTAGATCAAGTTGCTGAAGCTGAATTTGTCAGTTTTGAAGGAAAGGCACATGAAGTCAAAGTTGCCAAGATCTCAGTCCAGTTGTGGATCTAAGGGATGACAAATATGTCCGACCCTCAGAAACCTTTTTAACTAACCACAATGAAAGGATCTGCTTATATATATATATATATATATATATATATATATATATATATATATATATAAGCTAATTTCTGTTGTGTTTTAGGGATGTGACCACCACTGTTGATGTCAGACCAGAGGCACTAAGCAGTGGTGCCAGTGTTTTGCTGCTTCACAGATGGCCGAGGGGCGTCTTCGTAGATCCATATCAGTTGGCATCGCTAAGTGATCACAGTAACTGGGAGGTAACAAGACGACAAACATGATGCCGTTTATATATCCTTTTTAAGTGCATGTTAACATGTTAATAACTGTATTTGGTCTTATTTCTGTCAGATATTGTTAGATTCAGCCATTGATCTAGAACTTCCGGCTCACAAGACTTCAGGATTTTCTACCTATATGTTTCCCACCACACCACTTCCCAATATCCTAAAATTCAAAATTCCAGTCCACGGGCGCTACCATGAGTCGTCTTTTGCTGGAGAAACATTCACATCCGTTCACTTTGAACCTCCTGAGCTGCTGCTACGGACTAAAAAATGTAAACAATTCATATTTGTTTCCCATTCTTTTTTTTTTAATTATTCTCTTTATTGAAATACCACATCATCATAACAAAGATGGTTACAATATTACAACAAAAACATTTTTTTTCCTTTAGTACAATCTGTTTTTCTGTTCAGTACAGCTCGCCCCTCCAACATAGGTACAAACATAGAACCTGAGGTGTTCTTTCATTTTTGTCAAGAGTAAAGAGGGTTGTTTGAAATTAAATAGACAAAGTATCAAAAATAATTGAAAATTAAATCAATTAGATAAAGGAAGGGCACCTTGAAGACGTTTTCCATAAATTCCAATTGTCTTCAAATTTTGATTTCTGTAACCTGATGGAGAAAGTAATTCTTTCCATTATGAATATTTTGTAGATGATACCATACCAGTCCTCGATGGATGGGCTGCCTGGTTTTAGCCATTTCTTGGCGATTGCTTTCCTGGCTGCTACACTCAATATTCCAAATAAATATTTGGTTTTTGTGTTTGTCGATATTGAGTGTGATATTCCGAAAAGAAGTTCCAAATATAACTCTTAGTTCTGTGCAAATTTTTGCCAGAATACAGTTACAACTGGGCAACCCCAAAAAAGGTGAAAATGATTGGCTTCCTCGGAGCCACATTTCCTCCAGCAGCTGGATGAGCCTGACTGATGAGAACTCTGGGCTGGTGTAACAAAGTACCTACAGAGATTTTTCCAGGCAAAAGTTCTCCATGAGGTTGAATTTGATATCTTCCACTGAAATTCACAATATTTAAGCCATGTTTGTTCAGGAATAGTCTTATTTGTCTCTTTGTCCCACCTTTGTTTGATATATATTGTGTTTGTCAATTTTGTTTCCTGTAATCCATTATACAGCCTTGAAATGGTTTTGAGTCCAGAATTCTTTGCATACGCACAAACAAACACTTTCAATAATTCATTATCAAACACTTGCTGGACATTTGGGATTATGTTATTTATATGGTGTCTTACTTGAAGGAATCTATAAAAATCCCTGTCCTTTAATCCAAACTGTCCTTTTAGGCACAGATCTTCACAGATTTGAGTCTTATCCTGTAGTAGATGCTCCCTGCACTGTCAGCAATTCCAGCACATGTTCATGGTTTAAAAAATCTCAGCAGCAGGTGATTTTTCACATACTCTCCATGAATCATTTGGTTAAAAAGAAAAACAAAGAACCCGATTGTCTTATTCTTTCCCTTAATAATTAAAAAAATGTCTTCTTTCCTTTAGGAGGGCAGCAGCATCATCAGCATCATGTTACCAGTTGGTGACGGGTCAGCGACCAAGCTCGTATGCAGCGGGACTCTTCTAGTCACTGTGCTCTGCTCTGTGGCGTTGTCTAAATACATGTTAAAACATCGAATCATTTAAGCTGAAACTCTCAACAAAACTTGTGTGCATCAGTTTATAATGTAAAAAAAAAAATGTGTCTGGGACAAGAATCATTGTTTGCTGTAAGCAAAACACAGAGCTATGCAAGGTGTGAAGCATACTAAGTTCTAACATTAAATTTGCTCCAAGTAGCTTAACTAGTGTTATTTCTTTGGTGTTTTTTCTGATTATTATTATAATTTTTTCATATCGGGTAGAGCTGCAACTAACGATTAACCTGTTAAATATTTTTTGATTAACTGATGAATAACCGGAGAGCCAAACATTCTTTAAAGAAGGATTTTTAAGAAATTAAACACGGTGTAACTCAAACTTTTCCACTTGAGGCGTTTTGGATAGAGCACATTTGAATAGAATAGAAAATCCCTTTATTGTCCCACAGTGGGGAAATTATGGTGTTTATAGCAGCAAAACGATTATAGAAAAAATGGCCACACAAATGTGGAGCTTAGAAAAATGTATAAGAATAACGTAATAGTGAACTGTTAAAAGATAAACAATAACCAAATAAATCTATGGACATTTGAAAATAGCAACATCAGAGATGTTCCGCTACGTTCTGCTTCCCTATGACTTAACAATGTAAAAACATTCTATTTTTTTATTTATTTATTTTTATTAAAAAAGCCAATGTATAAGGACCAATGAATGCTGATCATTCTCACATATTCTGGAACTGTCCTAAAATTGTTACATTTTGGAAAAATGTAAATGAAACTAAAGAAGATACTGGGATATGATATCCCTATGAACAGTGCGGTGCTATACCTTTGCATTTTGAACAATATCAAAGTTTAAGATATTGTTAATAGCTAGCAAAAAAGCTATCATGAGGAAACGGGGACAGGCAGACCCCCCTTGTCAAGAACAATCGACTGAAATAATAGAAGAAATCTACATTATGGAAAAGCTGACACATCGTCTAAGACTTTAACAAACTCAAATGGAGAAAAAGTGGAGGAAATGGACAAGATTTAAGACAAAAGACAGCGACAAAGATAAAAAAAATAAAAAAACTAGACGGGACAAAGGCCAAATAGATGAATAGCTCCAAAGTGAAAGCTCTATGTTACGTTGAGTTCAATGTATATAGTTCATGTACACTGTATTTGTAAAAAAGTGAAAAATACCAATAAAAAGTTAAATGTTTTAAAAAAAAAAAAGCCATGTAGTGTATAACATGGATGCATAATCACCTCATTTTATTTCAGTGTTAAATTCTGTTTAAAGTAACAGATTATAATTAAAAATGTCTCCGGACCTTTACTGGTTGATGATTTTCTTTATGATGATTTTTAATTGGTTCCCCTGGATTAATGGGTCTGTTTTATGTTCTCTATTCAGAGGGGCCCCTGCCTGTCTGTGCTTAGGGCCAAATATTTCCAAAATTCAGCCCTGCTTATAATATAAATATTGTAAAACTTTTTAAATTAAATCTTTAACTTTTTAAATTATTTTTCGTATATAGCATTGAAAGGAGTGCGTGTTGTCAGTGTGGGTGATGAGCAGCCCAGGCGGGTTGAAGCGGCCAGGGTTGGGCCGGTAGTTCCGCTTCCCCCTGCGCCATAGCGGAATCCTCCAAGGGGTCGAAAACACTGATCCAAAGTTCCACTGTAAATAGTTAAAGTCACTTTTTTTGTAACCGAGGTATTTGTGCAAAGGCCATGCCATTCAGACCCCAGATGTGACATCTGCGGCACTTTTAGCGGATTTGTTCTGGGGTTTTTTCCAAGCCGTTGAGGATCGTCCCGGAGTGAAGTGAAGCGGTGAGGAACCGTCCGGTGAGCGGCTCCGCCTCGGCAGCCGTTAGTCGGCCGATTCAGGACATTTCCACGGACCGATGTGGCCCGAATATAGCTTATGATGGACTGTTCAAACTATAAAGTGTTTACAAAAAGTTTTAAGCTAAACTCAGCTAGTTAGCCGATGCTAACTAGCTGCATTAGCATGTCATGCTAACCCTAACAGCTAGCACACTTGTTGGTCAAGCAGCGAATGCTAGCATTAGCATGCTAACGCCCTTGTTGGAGCTCAATTAGACAACATTTAGAGACACATAAAAGGGTAGAAACAGTAATGTTAGCCTCGTCATCATTTCTTATTTTCCCTCCTACTAAGACGGAGGGAAAATAAGACATAAACTGTTAAATGTCAGCTTCAGAGTCCAGGACACAAAGAGAGAGAAGCCTCCAATGTTTTCATCTCTTTTACTTTAAATCAGGGGTCTTCAATGTTTTCCAGGCCAAGGGCCCCAAACTGATGGAGCGGGGACCCACTAATTATATATATATCGTATAAAATAGTGTTCTATCAAACTGGTCCTATAGTCACTCTATTACAGATGGAGTAATGTAACTAAAGTAATCCCTCCCTGGGATCATTAAAGTATTTCTGATTCCTGGTCGATGGGTCAGGTGTTGTGAATGAAACGGTGCCCAGCTTGAAAGAGCTCCTGTGTGTCTCTGAATGTGAGCATTGATGACTGAAAGAAATCTTCTGCCTCCCTTTATCTGTTTACTGCAGTCTGTTGAATTCATGTTAATGTGGATTTAAAGACATTTCAATTAGTGGAAAAAATTGCAGGGAGGAATATAAAAAATTAAAAAAAAGTTTTGCGACCCCCATGCAGGACCTCTGTGGACCCCTGTTGAAGACCTCCACTTTAGACAGATCTACTTTACATTTACATTACTTTATAGTTTTTAGTTAAAATGTAGACATTTTGCCTAGATTGAGAGGAAGCGCAGCTAGGACTGTAAATCCAATGAAGTTCTTAACATTGACTCATGCTTTTGCAAGTTTGGAGTTTGTCTCATTTAAGGTGGCCAGATTTTTTTATAAATCCAATCTGGGGACATTTTCAGCTCTTTGCTAAAAATAAATACATATTGTGAAAATTAAAATAGTAAACAGGGACAGTGATGCTTTCATTAATTTTTTACATATTAATTCATATTTAAAGAACTTGTGTAAAATCCAGGATTATGACTCTCCTATTTCCTAAGATTAATGAAATGAATCAATCAATAGTGTTTATTAGTGCCACCTGGTCATTCAGTCTTCTGTCTTCCCTCTCCATCTTTTCTTTCTAGCTGACTTCTGCCTGTTTTACTCTAAGTAGATTTTTCTCCCTTTTCTTCAGTGTCCCTATTTTCCTCCGCTCTCATTCAATCTTCTATCAGTCTTTCTTATCTTCTTCCTCTCCTCTTCTATCTATCTTACACTACTGTAAAACCGAAACAGCGGTTTCTGCATGCTCCTCCTCTCTTTCTGCCGTAATAACAGTCTACACGCAACATTTCCCCCTTCATTTATAACTAGGGTAAAGTCAGGGACATTTCCAGGGACAGTTTTAGCTGGGGACAGGTGGTCCAAAACAGAAACTGGTCACCGTTACCTTGTTACAGTTTAATCTGATCAACACAAAATAGGGCAAGATTATTTATACAAACACAAATTAAAGTGTTTCACATGAATTTACCAGTAAAATAGAAGACATTTTAGATAATATTGAGGCAGAATACAAACGATGCTCAATTTTCAAATATTTTAAAATTTAAATTCAGAATTTTTGACATGCTGTGCATTTTTAAGTCGTACTAAATTACTCCTTTTGGATATTTGTTTTCTTAAGCTAAGTTTCCAGTTGAAAAATATTTAGACTCATTAAATTCATTTATTTATTCACAGTCTAAGTAAATAAACATCGGAGAATGGTGAAAACCTTTATATTGTAGATGTCCAAAAATGGTCAAAACAAAAAAGCTGCTGTAATCTTTTTATTTATTTTTTTTATGTGAAAAATGAAAAAAAATGGAAACATAAAGTCTTTAGTTCAGGTATAAGAAGATGTCAAAGTGGTAATTTAATCCACAAAAATGATAAAATAATTACACATGAATCAATTAACTCAGCTGAAAAGTTCCTTTTTCCCTTTAAATTTGCCTCACAGAGTAGGAAAACATTTAAAACTTTCAATTAAACAGACATACCGTAATTATATTGAGTCTTAATACTGTTTGATTGGTCTGCTTTTTTTGAATGTCCATAGGAATGTTCATTTCATGGAAATACTTGGTGGGATGAAAAAAAAAGAAAAATTAAAAACCGTAATGCTACCTATTTTTCCGGGGTATGTACAGTTTAATAACAAAATTGTAATTTAGAGAAATAAACTGATAAGAATGAAGATCAAAGATGCCAAAAAGGAGCTGATTAAAGCTAAACTTTTCAAACTTGTGGCCAGAATTGATGTAGCTGCTGTAATTTCAGCAAATATTAGTTCAGTTTTATTTGCAAAAACATATTTTAAGTCCATGTATCTTATCTTTTCCACATCTCAAATATGCATTTGTCAAATATGTGCCTGCAGCTTCATAGGAGAATACACAGGGAAGGCATCGATTCTGTGAACTTCCTGGATTTTTTTAAAAGGGAAAGAGTCTCTTAAATAGATGAAAGATTTACTCTGCTGTATTTAAAATTTCAAGGCAGTTATTCTAAACTCTAATGATAATAATTTGATTTCTACGCAGGTGCCTCTCGGTGCTTTACCTCCCCTTGTCTATGTACACTAATCCCCCTTCTGATGTGAGTCCTGCCCCCCTACCAAACTGTTTGCCATCTTCTCCATCCTGAACCGCTCTGTCCGGCGACCCGCTCAGCCTCGCGTGCATTCGGCCTCTCTACAATGTGTGATAACGGCGACTCAGAGGACAAACCCCCTGCCCCCCCGGTCCGCATCAGCAGCACCATCTTCGGCACGGGCACCGGCAAAGACTCGTTTTCTGCCAACCACAGCTCCAAACCGCTGCCCTCCGTGCCTGAAGAAAGGAAACAACGGAAAGGGATCATCTCAATCTTCTCAGGGGCTGAAAAAGGTGAAGAGTTGGAAACTTTATACAAGTGATTTAGAGTCACTAATGCTTTAAAAGTATGATTAATTTCACTAAAGTTTGGGTTTCTCTCATGTAGGTAGGAAAAAGGATAGAGACAAAGAGCGACCGGAGATCTCACCGCCTTCGGACTTTGAACACACCATACATGTCGGGTTCGACGCTGTTACAGGAGAGTTCACAGTGAGTGTGCACCAGCTGGGTGGTTCTTCTTGTAACTGGTGAACCAAACACGGCGTGTAAAGCTTCTTTCCTGTCTTGTCTGGTGCTTAGGGGATGCCGGAGCAATGGGCTCGACTGCTACAAACCTCAAACATCACCAAGTCAGAGCAGAAGAAAAACCCACAGGCTGTGCTGGACGCCCTGAAGTTTTACGACTCTACGGGCAACGGTCGCCAGAAGTACCTCAGCTTCTCGTCCTCCGGTGAGAAAGATCCTTTATCTATAAAGCTGCAGGTCACAGCTAACATTATTTCACAGCTTTCTAGAAAACAAAGAGCTCAGCGTCCTCCGTGAAGTTAAGAGGAATCAAATTTGATCTAAATTAAGTTTCAATCCAAATGAATCAAACCATGTTTTCACTTTCTGATCCAATTATACAGAGTCCTGGTTAAAATAGAGCAGCTTATAAAATACCAGCTTGAAGATGATTGACCAAAAACACTGCAGTGCTGAGCCAGGAGTACTTTCTATGGCCAAAAAAAATTAAAAACACAAAGTAGTGTTTTTACGAGGAGTCCTGCTGGCATTTGTGGGATCACAAATTATAATATATTATAATATAATATGCATTCTTAACAACATCCCAAAAGGAAAGTTCTGTAATTAATGAAATATTTTTTTTTTACAGAAAAAGAGGCATTCCCTCCAGGACCTCAGTCTGTAAGTCATACAGGCTCTTTAACGCCACTTTCAATCTATATTGTGACTCTGTTGTGAGTGGGAGCAAACTTTTGTTTAATTTTGATTTAGCCCATCAAAAAAAGCACCGAACCTTCATCTCCAAACATCAGAGACATTGATGACGATGATGATGATAATACTCCCCCTCCTATTGTGGCTCCAAGGCCAGAACACACCAAGAGTGTAAGTCAGATAAAACCCAAATAACCTCTCCCATCTGTTAAACTCTCCTGCATTTCATCCTGGATCCCGTCGTGTTTTCCAGGTGTATACCCGCTCTGTTATTGACCCCATTCCCGCTCCAAGCACGTGTCCGGACGGGGACGCTGCCTCCAAGACTGGAGATAAACAGAAACGGAAAAGGATGACCGACGAGGAGATCATGGACAAACTGAGTGCGTTAATACCAAAGGCTGATCCTACTTCATTCAGTCGTTTTCTCACAAATATTCTCTTTTCTCATGATGTTGGCGTTCTGGTTTACAGGAACTATAGTCAGCATCGGAGATCCCAAGAAGAAGTACACAAGATATGAAAAGATTGGTCAGGGGTGAGTAACTGAAGAAGGTGGGGGCCATAGAGGAGGGGGATAACTTTATAATAACTATTTATTACTGATGGTGTTTAGTGCATCAGCGAGAAGAAATCCTACTAGTTTATTAAAGAAAATAACTTTTTATTACTATTTTCTACAAATAAAGAGATTCTGTTCTCTGACTGGCTTTTTGGCCGTCGTTAATCTGGAGCTTTATAACAGATTTAACAGAAAAATATCTTAATATCTCAACTTCACAGTCGACCGTCCTTCTGCAGATCACAGAGCTTTAACATCTTCATCTTCACCCCTTCAACAATTCAATTCAGTTTATTTATATAGCGCCAAATTCACAACACATGTCATCTCAAGGCACTTTACAGTTCAACCAGATCATACAGTCAAATAAGTTCTGCTTCCATTTTTTTTTAATCCCAAAAACAAGTAGCATTGCATTATGCCCGTATATAAAGGTAAACAGTTACCTTTATATACAATAAATCAAACCTGCCCAAATGTACAAAGTCTAATGCTACGTTCACACCGGACGCAGCAGAAGCAGCGAGTTTCCATGCAAAGTCAATGGTTGATGTGCGTCAAGGCGCAGCGAAAGGTCCCGCAGAGCATTTTGAGCAGCAGGCGCAGCGCATCTGAGCAGCTGAAGCAGCGCATTGTGAGCGTTTAAGCATCCGGCGCGCCGCAAACGCACTGCTGCTCGAGGTGGAACAATTTAACTTTTGCTGCTTGATGCGCCGCATCAACCAATCAGAGAAGCTGATCTGGGAGCTGGCAGGGAGACAGACACATCGCTGATGACACAGAGCGCTATGATCACTCCTCTGAAACAGTTTATTGTTTAACTTCAAATGTAGAAACCTGCCATCAGAATATGTTTGCTTTTATTATCCTGCTGCCTGCAGTTTAGATTATTTAGATGAAAAACACCTACCAGCCGCCGCGGTGAACCGCGAGGAGGCGACCCGGCCAGAGGCTGCTATGGAATGGGATTCCTACTGACAGCGCACTGCTGGTATGTGGGGGTCTGAGCGGCTCGACAGAAATAACATTGGAAGGCAGGATGGTAATCTGGATGAACTGACTGCAATAATGAAGTTTTCAGGTGGATTTTCTCACTTAAAAACATATTAAAACTACTTTATTCCCACTGATCACAGCAAATATAGCTGCAAGGCAGAGAAAGGATAGAGTAGCTCCGCCCAACGCGCCTCAGACACACTTTTGCACCGTGCAGCCAGAGCAGCAAAGCTGCTTCAGCCGCGCGTCAGAAGCTGGTACAAGCAGCAAAAATGAAGCAGCAGAAGCGATTTTGCTGCTCCTGCTGCGTCCGGTGTGAACATAGCATAATCGTTTAAAACAGGAAAAGTCAAATTATGTGTGGCTTCCTAAAGCCCGCCACCTTGAATGAACAGAAAAAAAACGTTATGTAGAATTGGGGGTCAAAGTTCATCATCAACACATAAAGACTGGAAAAACGTCACTTTCTTTATCGACTGTTTGCTTTCAAACGAGGTTCCAGCTGCTTCAAAATCAAACTGTTACATTTTCACACAGTTTTTCATTATAGCTTTGATTTTTAAAAATATTTCACACCCTGTAGTTCCTTTTATTTCTGTTTGAGTGAATGAAAAGATAATTTCCTGAAGTCTAAAGTGGTCATTTCACCCTTTTTACAGGGCATCAGGAACCGTATTCACTGCTATTGATGTTGCAACAGGACAGGAGGTAATGCAGGAGGAGAGATATGCAATGTGTAACTTTTTCTTTTTTATGTAACAGATGCAAAGTAAGTTGCTAAAATGTTTAAGATGATCTTCTAAACCCGCCTTGCAATGACAACTCATCTTTTATGCAGCAGAAAGCTAATGAATCTGTGTTACAAATGTTCTTTTTCACCGTGAACCTTTTATATTAAAGCTCTGGTGATTTATTCTGACAGGTGGCCATAAAACAGATCAACCTACAGAAACAACCCAAAAAGGAGCTCATCATCAATGAGATTGTGGTGATGAAGGAGCTAAAGAACCCCAATATCGTCAACTTTTTAGACAGGTGGGAATAAAATGAGCCCTGCTGTGTTTGGTTGATTGTTTGTTTTGTCCAGATTGTAAAAGCTGTCTGTTCTATTTTCAGTTTCCTGATGGGGGAGGAGCTGTTTGTGGTGATGGAGTATCTGGCGGGGGGCTCGCTGACAGATGTGGTCACAGAAACATGCATGGATGAAGCTCAAATAGCTGCAGTCTGCAGAGAGGTGCTTTACTTTAAAAAAAAACATTTTCACACCTTTAATGAATTCTGACTCATTCAGTTCAAGAAATCAAAGTTGTAGAGAAGTCATATTTAAATGTCAAATCAGACCAACCCTAACCCTATCAGACCATATTGTCCTAAAAGTTAGAAAATTTTCTATTTAAGAAAAAAAAAAATGTCTTCAGCAGGCGTAGAGCTAACAGAACTGGCAGCGTTGCGAGGCAAGGGCTCAAACATGTACGGCTGGAAGCCTTCTACACCAAACCAAGCTTCTGCCGCCCTGGCGTCCTCTTCCACAACATCTTCGTCCCCGCTTTCCTCCTCTAAATAAAAAATGGATGACGGAGGAGACTCATCCACAACCTCCGACACTAAACTCTCCTCCTCTTGCATGTTTCCGCCGTCCATAGCGTTCCTTGACAGCGTCGTTTCCAAGTCACCAATGTAGTGCTACTTGGTCCTAAAGGAATTTCCCATTGGGAACCTACTAGCACTAAGATGCTAACTGGTTAGCAAGATGCTTCAGAGAAACCGACCCCAACCAAACTTGCTTGGGAATCTTCTGCCACAACAATCCCGCCCCCTTGATAATCGACCAATCACATTCACTTTATTCACTCGTGTAAAGTCGGGCACCACTCGGGAGAATTCTGAAATACAACGGTTGGAGCAGCCGCTTCCCTACGACTTTAAACTGAGAAAGAAGGTGGAGCCCAGCTGTGAGTCCTGATGTTTTTTCTCTCCTCTTCCATCTTGTCTCCAGTGTTTACAAGCTTTGGAGTTCCTACACGCAAACCAAGTCATTCACAGAGATATTAAAAGTGATAACGTCTTGCTTGGGATGGATGGTTCCGTGAAGCTCAGTAAGTTCTCTCCTGCTAAAAGCTTTAAAATCAACTTTTTTAAATCTATTTTTTTTAATTAAAAGAAATGTCTTGTTTCCACGACAGCCGATTTTGGCTTTTGCGCCCAGATCACTCCTGAGCAGAGCAAACGCAGCACCATGGTTGGTACGCCCTACTGGATGGCCCCTGAAGTGGTGACCAGAAAGGCTTACGGGCCCAAAGTGGACATCTGGTCTCTGGGTATCATGGCCATTGAGATGGTTGAAGGAGAGCCTCCCTACCTGAATGAGAACCCACTACGAGTGAGTGCTTTACCTCCAGATTTTATTTTTTAGATCTAAAGATCTGGAGCCTTCTGACTTAAATGAATCATGAACTTATAGCGTCATCCGTCTCTGTTTTATATTTCTGTTGTAACCATAAAACCTGAGGGGAAAGAAGAGATTTAGTTCAACTTATTTGTTTAGGATAATTATCTTTCGGACTTTGATTACTTTGATGGCACATGGTTTTTAATATTTTTCCAAATAAGAAATCAGAAACCTATGGCATGTTTTCAGCCCCCAGAATCATTAATTTAAAAAACTTCTTTTTGAAGGTAAAGTTGTTTAATTGTCAGCATCTGTAAACAGCAGTTTCTAATCTCAGTTCTTAATTGGATTATAGTTGGGCTATTTTATGATGTTTTAGGTGCTTTATTGATTGACTTTATTGTACAGTGGAGAGATGTGCTAATGCTTACAGACATCACATTTAAACATAAACTTGAGTGGTGAGAGCAGGGAAATGTTTGCTCCAGCTTGGACCTATCAGAGCAGAGTTCCTTCATCCCTGCATGGCTCATTAAAAAACGCTCACTGCACATTTAATGGCTGACCAGCTGCTGGTTGATTTGGCAACATTTCCTGGCCTGATCTGAGGATTTCATGGACGCCTTGTTCCCAGCTTGGAATATCGTTTTATAACCAAACTCCACTTTAAACCCAGTTTTTTCTAATGTCCTCCAACAAACACCTGATGCCTTCAGACTACAGCTGGATTTATGCTGAAAGTAAATAACACATGGTTTTTTTGGCACTAATTGGGTTTCTTGTGAGGGCAAAATGAACAAATATATGAGAATAAGTTAATTAGCATTATTAAGAAAAGTAGAATGGAGCATAACGAGATATTAAATGAACTTTGAATGTTTTAAATATTTTCAGAAATAAATCAGCTAAAGTATCTGGATTATTTCACAGAAAATTATTTTCTGTGAAATGAAGAGGAATAGCGGTCTGGTGGTTAGGGCATCGGGGTTCTGAGTTCGATTCCCACAGCCTCCACTCTGGGTCCCTGAGCAAGACCCTTAACCCCACACTGCTCCCTGGGCGCTGCACAACGGCCGCCCACTGCTCCCCATGGGGAGGGGTTAAATGCAGAGAGGGATTTTGTTCCTCTGTACTTGTGACAGTGTAAAGGCATTAAAGTTGAATTCTAATTCTAAATAAATATATACACTCACCGGCCACTTTATTAGGTACACCTGTCCAACTGCTCGTCAACACTTAATTCTAAGCAGCCAATCACATGGCGGCAACTCAGTGCATTTAGGCATGTAGACATGGTCAAGACAATCTCCTGCAGTTCAAACCGAGCATCAGTATGAGGAAGAAAGGTGATTTGAGTGACTTTGAACGTGGCATGATTGTTGGTGCCAGAAGGGCTGGTCTGTATATTTCAGAAACTGCTGATCTACTGGGATTTTCACGCACAACCATCTCTAGGGTTTACAGAGAATGGTCCGAAAAAGAAAAAACATCCAGTGAGCGGCAGTTCTGTGGGCGGAAATGCCTTGTTGATGCCAGAGGTCAGAGGAGAATGGCCAGACTGGTTGGAGCTGATAGAAGGGCAACAGTGACTCAAATAACCACCCGTTACAACCAAGGTGGGCAGAAGAGCATCTCTGAACGCACAGTACGTGGAACTTTGAGGCAGATGGGCTACAGCAGCAGAAGACCACACCGGGTGCCACTCCTTTCAGCTAAGAACAGGAAACTGAGGCTACAATTGGCACAAGCTCATGGAAATTGGACAATAGAAGATTGGAAAAACGTTGCCTGGTCTGATGAGTCTCGATTTCTGCTGCGACATTCGGATGGTAGGGTCAGAATTTGGCGTCTACAACATGAAAGCATGGATCCATCCTGCCTTGTATCAACGGTTCAGGCTGGTGGTGGTGGTGTCATGGTGTGGGGAATATTTTCTTGGCACTCTTTGGGCCCCTTGGTACCAATTGAGCATCGTTGCAACGCCACAGCCTACCTGAGTATTGTTGCTGACCATGTCCATCCCTTTATGACCACAATGTACCCAACTTCTGATGGCTACTTTCAGCAGGATAATGCGCCATGTCATAAAGCTGGAATCATCTCAGACTGGTTTCTTGAACATGACAATGAGTTCACTGTACTCAAATGGCCTCCACAGTCACCAGATCTCAATCCAATACAGCATCTTTGGGATGTGGTGGAACGGGAGATTCGCATCATGGATGTGCAGCCGACAAATCTGCGGCAACTGTGTGATGCCATCATGTCAATATGGACCAAACTCCCTGAGGAATGCTTCCAGCACCTTGTTGAATCTATGCCACGAAGAATTGAGGCAGTTCTGAAGGCAAAAGGGGGTCCAACCCGTTACTAGCATGGGGTACCTAATAAAGTGGCCGGTGAGTGTATTACGCCTATTGAAAATAGGAATGTGGTGGTTGAAAGATTTAATCATTTATAAACGTGGGTGTAAGTCTGGCGAAGGAAATAAAAATGCATCATCAGCGTAGAATAGAATAGGTGAGATCTGTGGACCTAAAAATACTAATTCAATATTTCTAAAGTCGGTAGAAGAAAAACGGATTATTGAAACAGTTAAATGTAAAAATGAACTTTGATATAACTTTAGAAGAGAAGGTTAATTTATGGAATTGTGTCTCCTTTAACACGTCTATTTAATCTATCATTCGGAACAGGTACATTTATTTTTATTTAGTTATTCCTTTAAAAACACTGAATATATTCATGATTTTACTAATTAACGGCTTCTTTAAAGGTGTTTCTTTACTTTCACAATTTTCTAAGATCATGGAAAAACTGTTTGTGAAAATTCTTTAGAAATTTAATGAAAAAAGCAATAATTTCATGGAAAAATCAAAACTCATGAAACTTAAGGACTTTTAAATTACTTTGGTAATGTTTAAATCTAAAAAGCAATTAACTTCCAAAGAATATTCAAAATATCTTTAGTAGTTAAGAGGGGAGGTTTGATCTGAGACATTGTGTTCACAGTACCCTTAAAAGTATGTGTTTAGGTGTCCTGGGAATGATTTTATGGAATGCTTTAGATGATTAAATTAAGAAAAGTACAGATATTGCACTGTTCAAGAGAAAATATGAGAAGTATATAAATAATGTGTATAAATATGAATGTGAGAAAATGTTCTGCTAATTTCGTTGACATTAAGCTCTGATCTAGAGAGGTCGGTAATCTTTATTAGCTTGTATTTTTATATATCTTAATATTGTGGCCATACAGGCACATGTCTGCACATCTACAGCTATGCATGTTAGATTTTAACTTGTTTAACTTAAAAACTTGTATAATGATACAGCGACAGGATTGGATCAACTATTGAATCTTCCTGCTCCCTTTTGAACATTTAGTTTTGTTTACAAAATCTTTTGTTGGATGTTTTATGTTGTTGTTAATGGTGTTTATTTTTGTAAGTGCCGTATAAATTCTATTCAGTTTATTTCTATAGCTCCAATTCACATCATGTCATCTCAAGGAACTTTCCAGTTCACCAGATCATCCAGTCAGATTGATTCAAAGTTTTCTATCTAAGGAAAATCATTGACTCTTCACTAATCCCTGCTTGTAGCGACAGTGAAGAGGAAAAACTCCCTTTGAACTGGAAGAAACCTCCAGCAGAACCAGGCTCAGTGTGAGCGGCCGTCTGCTGAGGCCCACTGGGGTTCAAGGAGACAGTATATGTGAACATATCACAAAGAATCCGTGTATGGTTCGTTCTTTTGTTTTTCCGTTTTTAAAACGAAATTAGAAAAACGGCATTTGCAAAAATGGAAATAGGGTACGTTTTGGGATTTTTTTAACTGCAATGGTTAAACCAATGTTAATTCAACGGACCTTATGGCAGAACCGGAAATGAAGACCTGAACTCCCAACACATAACTTTTTTAGTTACCAGTAGGTGGCGGTAATACACGCCTTCAATTTCTTGCCATCTGCCATTACAATCCACAAGAAGAAGAACTTTTTCAGTTAGTGTTTTTCCTCTCTCAAAAAGTTCAATAATCAATGCAGAAAACAGTTCAAGTGCAGCCATTGCCTTTTGTTTAGAAATGTTTTGATGCCGTCTTCATCCACTGTAAATGATTTTTCTTTGGCGACTTACTTCATTTCCAGTACCGCTACATATTAAAACAACAACCGTATTTTATTTTCATTTTGATGGCGAAACAAAACTCAAACGCTGTTGAGTTTAATTCGATTTTTCATTTTTTCGATTTAGGTTTTAAAAACGGAAAAACCACATGCTTGTTTTGTTTTTTCGTTTTTGTTTTGAAACGAAAAAACCAAAGAACGAACCATACACGGATTATAAATTTGTAACCATGAATAGTTTTTCTTCTACTTCACACCTCTGGGCTCCTTTTTTTTGTTTTTGTGCAAAATCCCATAAAATATTCCACTGATATTTGTAGCTGTAGCGACAGCTAAAAAAGGTTTAATACGACGTAAATCAGACATTTCTTCTTATTTCTAACCCTTCGACAGGCATTATACCTGATCGCCACAAATGGCACTCCAGAGCTCCAGAATCCAGAGAAACTGTCTCCAGTTTTCAGAGACTTCCTGAACCGCTGCCTGGAAATGGATGTAGAGAAAAGAGGTGGAGGCAAAGAGCTCCTACAGGTAATGAAATTCACCCCCCCTCATGTTAATCATGCTAGATTTGTTCCTCCAACGTCTGAACTTGTTGTCATTCTGTGTCCCTGCTGCTCAGCATCCGTTCCTGAAGCTGGCAAAGCCCCTCTCCAGTCTCACCCCTCTGATCCTGGCAGCCAAGGAGGCCATGAAGGGCAGTCGTTAACGGATGACCCCGCCTTACCATGCTGTGCACAGATATGTGCCAAGCGTTTAGATTTCGTGCCAGACAATAGGCTAAGAGTGACTTGCCAGCGTTGATGCACCAGCCTTGTAAGCCCTGACGAACCTCACTGTGAAGACCAAAAAGCCCAGAGCACAACCCCCCCCCCCCCCCGCTGTCAACACCAACTCTTCTTTTCTCTTTGACGTCAGAAGACGAGTCAAACTAAAGTGCTTAGTTACAGCGTCAGGCGTAGTTCATTTTGTACATCAAAACTGGTGACAGGTTAGGACTAGGCTTGTATTTAACGTGGAATGAAGAAGATGCCTAGTTCCGTTTAGTCGTTTTTGGGTTTTTTTAATCAGCTGCCTTAAACAAATGCAAAACGTTGCCTAATGTATTGTTGATTGTGTCTGTGTCGTCTCCCTTCATTTTGACTACCTTTGTAATTTACATTTTCACTCTTGTCAGTATCGTAGTTATTTTGATACTTGAATTTCCTGTCCACCCCCCTCCCCCATTTGGTCCTTACGGTTTCATTCAGCGGACGCTCTATTTTCTATAGTTGACCCTTGTTGGAACATTTCTCATTACGGTTTTATAGGAAACGTTTCAGTGCATTTTTCATCATGATCCCGGGCTGAGATCGGGATGTTTCGCTGTTTCCCCTGACGGATCTACTGTACCTGTTCTTCCCTCATATCTGTAGTGTCCTGATGCCAGAGGCGCACCTTACAGGCAATTAAAGCGTTAGATCGACAGGGTTTATACTGTATTCTCTGTTGCTATTAAAGTGAATATTGTATGTCAAACTCTGTCCTTTGTGTTCTTTTAAAGTGCACTTTTTTTCCTACAAAGATTGTTTATTTATTGTTTAGCTAGAAAACTAGTGACCATAACACACTAATCAGGAGCATAAAGCAGCACAGCAGTTCTCTAACCGTTTTGTTTTAGTCTACACAACTAACAACTTTGTCAAAACACAAATAAACCCTTTGCTTTAATATGAATATGTTGTGAGCTTATTTCTGCCTAATATTTGAAGTGAATTAATTCGTTTACATCAAGCTGACCAGACATTAGAATCAGCTCTAATAGCAGCTGTTTTTATTATAGATTCCATCCAGTTCAATTATGTAGTAAAAAAATATGACATATCTTGCAGAAAAATTAAATATTCAATAAATTAAAGCAGAAACATTTTCAGATCTTATTTCTGTACCCTATAAATTTAAAATCTTGAGGCTGGTCTTTCGTTTGCTTGATTTCTTTGTAAATTTGCATTTGATTTGGTCGAGGAGCTCCACCTTTGCACCTTTTTTGGCAATCAATAAACTAAGAGGAAATAAAATCCATTTTAAATGTTAAATCTGTTCCCATTGTTTCCCACTAAACCTTGGGCTTTCTTACTCCTTCATTTTAACATGGTTTAATCCAGTTTTTGCCTAACTTTGACCACCAGAAATAATAAAGAATGGTGACACCCAACATGCTTTGTCTGATTTAATGTATCAAGTAATCATAATTATTTTTAAATATGTAGAATTTTCTTGAATGGTATTTAACTAACTCATTTGTTTAAACCTTTTTAAATTCTCGTTTTACATTTAATCACGCAATTGTGCATTTCACATCAAGGTATATTTTATTCTATATTTTGGCTAGATAAATGTTACTTCTAAATATTATGTGGTACATTTATTTTATTTACCATTTTTATATTTCTATATATATATATATAAATAAATGTGTGTGTGTAATTTGGTCGTCAATATACACTATATTGCCAAAAGTATTTGCTCACCCATCCAAATTATTGGAATCAGGTGTTCCAATCACTTCCATGGCCACAGGTGTATAAATTCAAGCACCTAGGCATGCAGACTGTTTTTACAAACATTTGTGAAAGAATGGGTCGCTCTCAGGAGCTCAGTGAATTCCAGCGTGGAACTGTGATAGGATGCCACCTGTGCAACAAATCCAGTCGTGAAATTTCCTCGCTCCTAAATATTCCACAGTCAACTGTCAGCTGTATTATAAGAAAATGGAAGTGTTTGGGAACGACAGCAACTCAGCCACGAAGTGGTAGGCCACGTAAACTGACGGAGCGGGGTCAGCGGATGCTGAAGCGCATAGTGCGAAGAGGTCGCCAACTTTCTGCAGAGTCAATCACTACAGACCTCCAAACTTCATGTGGCCTTCAGATTAGCTCAAGAACAGTGCGCAGAGAGCTTCATGGAATGGGTTTCCATGGTCGAGCAGCTGCATCCAAGCCATACATAACCAAGTGCAATGCAAAGCGTCGGATGCGGTGGTGTAAAGCACGCCGCCACTGGACTCTAGAGCAGTGGAGACGCGTTCTCTGGAGTGACGAATCGCGCTTCTCCATCTGGCAATCTGATGGACGGGTCTGGGTTTGGCGGTTGCCAGGAGAACGGTACTTGTCTGACTGCATTGTGCCAAGTGTAAAGTTTGGTGGAGGGGGGATTATGGTGTGCGGTTGTTTTTCAGGAGCTGGGCTTGGCCCCTTAGTTCCAGTGAAAGGAACTCTGAATGCTTCAGCATACCAAGACATTTTGGACAATTCCATGCTCCCAACTTTGTGGGCAGTGCACAAAGCAAGGTCCATAAAGACATGGATGACAGAGTCTGGTGTGGATGAACTTGACTGGCCTGCACAGAGTCCTGACCTCAACCCGATAGAACACCTTTGGGATGAATTAGAGCGGAGACTGAGAGCCAGGCCTTCTCGTCCAACATCAGTGTGCGACCTCACAAATGCGCTTCTGGAAGAATGGTCAAAAATTCCCATAAACACACTCCTAAACCTTGTGGACAGCCTTCCCAGAAGAGTTGAAGCTGTTCTAGCTGCAAAGGGTGGACCGACGTCATATTGAACCCTATGGATTAGGAACGGGATGTCACTTAAGCTCATATGTGAGTCAAGGCAGGTGAGCAAATACTTTTGGCAATATAGTGTATCTGGGATCACAATCCCCCAACTAGGTATGGCAGGTAATATTGACATTTATTAGAAGTGCTGTCCTCTTTTGTTCCACTTGTTCATCTCTAAAATTATATATTGTAAATCCTAAATATGAAATGTTTATTTGAGACATCTGTAATGTTAGGAAGAAATCAATCTGGATCACATATTAATTTTTTTTCAAACTTTATTGAACAAAAACATAAATTTACATTTTTAAGTAGGAATCTCCACTTTTCCATTCTTAAAAAAAAAGAGAGAAAATAACAGTTATATACAGGGGATCAACATAACTTGTTGAATACTATCGATACCAACGCTGGTATTGATATTGAATAATATTCGTTTAACAAGATCAATACTTGTTATTCTTTCCTGCATGCACTAATTGCCGCAGATTCACCAGTCTCCCCGTCTGTGTCACAGCACTTTGCTGTTCCCCCCTCCCCTCTCAGACAACACACAAACAGCCACGGTGCCTGTCCTCAGACGCTGGAGCAGAAAAAGATGAAGAAGAGGGAATGAAGCGCCGGTTGGCTATATTTTAATGCTGTAAATGAAACAATGGCAATCTGTAGGGTTTGTAAAAACCTGGTTAAATGCAGTGGAAACACAACAAGTTTATATAAGAACATGAAAAACCATGAGCAAGACAATGCAGAGTTACATATATGGAGAGAGGAGATGAAACTTCGCTCATTACTCCGACAGACCCTCGACCCTCAGACAGACGTCACTAACAGAGGCATTTTAGACCCCTGGAGAATATCCAGGTAGATAAGAGTGAACACCTTCATATTAACTGTCAAAGTAGATATTTTATGTCAAATGTTACTGGAGCCAACTCAGAAAGTGAAATTAAGACCTTGCGAGAACCCAGAATATTTATCCCATTAAAATGTGTTGACTAAGTGGGCTAACATGAACTAATCCTTTATTTATCCCACAATGTGGGAATTTATAGAATGAATGCAACAAGTGCGCAGAATACAAACAAAATTACATAAAGACTGAAAGATAAAAGAGGTGAATTAGGAAAAATACACTATGAACAGAACATTATTATTATTATTCAATTGTAAGAGTAAAAACTAAAAATCACGAAATCGCCGAAGGGTTCCATGATAAATCCAGTTTATATGTCAAAAATATTGGTATCGTAACGATATCGGCAAAACTGACCCTGTATTTACTTGGTATCATATCAATTAAAAATTCCTGGTATCGCCCACCACTACTATTTAATTGCCTGCCAATAAAATCCCATAAAGAAGAACAAGAAGAAAGAATTTCCAAACGTCGTGCCATACACGTTGGCCACATACACTATATTGCCAAAAGTATTTGCTCACCCATCCAAATTATTGGAATCAGGTGTTCCAATCACTTCCATGGCCACAGGTGTATAAATTCAAGCACCTAGGCATGCAGACTGTTTTTACAAACATTTGTGAAAGAATGGGTCGCTCTCAGGAGCTCAGTGAATTCCAGCGTGGAACTGTGATAGGATGCCACCTGTGCAACAAATCCAGTCGTGAAATTTCCTCGCTCCTAAATATTCCACAGTCAACTGTCAGCTGTATTATAAGAAAATGGAAGTGTTTGGGAACGACAGCAACTCAGCCACGAAGTGGTAGGCCACGTAAACTGACGGAGCGGGGTCAGCGGATGCTGAAGCGCATAGTGCGAAGAGGTCGCCAACTTTCTGCAGAGTCAATCACTACAGACCTCCAAACTTCATGTGGCCTTCAGATTAGCTCAAGAACAGTGCGCAGAGAGCTTCATGGAATGGGTTTCCATGGTCGAGCAGCTGCATCCAAGCCATACATAACCAAGTGCAATGCAAAGCGTCGGATGCGGTGGTGTAAAGCACGCCGCCACTGGACTCTAGAGCAGTGGAGACGCGTTCTCTGGAGTGACGAATCGCGCTTCTCCATCTGGCAATCTGATGGACGGGTCTGGGTTTGGCGGTTGCCAGGAGAACGGTACTTGTCTGACTGCATTGTGCCAAGTGTAAAGTTTGGTGGAGGGGGGATTCTGGTGTGGGGTTGTTTTTCAGGAGCTGGGCTTGGCCCCTTAGTTCCAGTGAAAGGAACTCTGAATGCTTCAGCATACCAAGACATTTTGGACAATTCCATGCTCCCAACTTTGTGGGAACAGTTTGGAGCTGGCCCCTTCCTCTTCCAACATGACTGTGCACCAGTGCACAAAGCAAGGTCCATAAAGACATGGATGACAGAGTCTGGTGTGGATGAACTTGACTGGCCTGCACAGAGTCCTGACCTCAACCCGATAGAACACCTTTGGGATGAATTAGAGCGGAGACTGAGAGCCAGGCCTTCTCGTCCAACATCAGTGTGCGACCTCACAAATGCGCTTCTGGAAGAATGGTCAAAAATTCCCATAAACACACTCCTAAACCTTGTGGACAGCCTTCCCAGAAGAGTTGAAGCTGTTCTAGCTGCAAAGGGTGGACCGACGTCATATTGAACCCTATGGATTAGGAACGGGATGTCACTTAAGCTCATATGTGAGTCAAGGCAGGTGAGCAAATACTTTTGGCAATATAGTGTACGTTCCAGAGCGCTACAGTGCAGCAATGGGCGTGAACGACGTGCTTTTATTCTGAAGGATACGCTCGGAAATCCGTTCAAGAAATGTGGAACTCCAGAAGCCGATGCCGATAAAGTGACCGTTAGATTGTTTGAGACTTCAGTGCGCCATGGCAGGCCATTTGAAAGATAAAGAAGCTTACCAAAGACTTAACTACCTCTACCAGGTAAGGGGAGTGATTAAACGAAATGACGCTAGCCCTAGCATGCTAGCGAGCTGGCTGATGTGTCATAAATGAGAGCAGCTGTGGTTTGTGTGTCTCCACAGGCTGCTCATTGTGTCTTAGCTCAGAATCCTGAGAATCTGGAGCTGGCTCGGTTCTACTGCTTCACGCAGAAAACAATAGCGAGGCGGCTGGTTCTCAGACAGTAGGTACCACACACATACATGGATCTATTTTATTTTGATGTTTTCATGAGCAGAGGGGAATGACGTCACATCCGTGTTGTAAAACGTTAGTCACAACTGAGCTATTGACAAAATATCGAAAGACAAACAGTGTTCGCAACATTTACTGCATACAATTTCGGTTTGTTCTGTAAAAAGTTACATATTAACCCTACGGTGCATAGCGGTCACTGTAGTGGACGGCTACTGAACAGTAAATATCTCTTTAAAGCTACAGTGTGTAATTTTCAGCAACATCTAACGTCCAGACTGCAGACCGCAGCAACATGAACTTCTCCCCCCTAACAGTACGGCGAGCGTTACGGGACAAAATGTCTTCCACGACGTTCGCATCTATGGGGTTTGTTTACATAGATAATTTTACAGATAGTATTTCATTAGTCTGTGTAGGGTATAGATTTCATGTAGACTTAAGATAATAAATATACCCGTTATTTTTTCTACATCGTTGTGACGTTTTGGTGAGCTGCTTTGCATGGTGATATAAACAGACAAAGTAATTGTAGTCATTAGTTTAACAGCGAGATTGTGTTCGCTGGAAGAATATATATTCCCCGTTTACAGAGTCCAAGTCTTGTTTGTGGCACGGGGGTTACAAACCGAGGAAGAGGGCAGAGAGGCCGGGGTGGGCGTGCAGCCAGGGCCAGGCGAGTGAGAGGTGCCAGCGGGGTGACTAGAGCAGAGGAGGAAAGGCTTGAAGATCTCCAAAGGAGCCGGAGAGAAGTAACCGAGGTATATATCCAGAAAATTATTTTACAGAAAATTACTGAATCATTACCTGTGAAACGTCAGGGACGTTGCTGAGTAAGTATACTGGAGAGTAACAGCATCATCACGCAGCATGTTATTGTAATGGGCGATCTCGCAATCGCTAGTTTGTTGGCTCTGCGCTGCCGTAGCGCAAAGATGTCTGCCTCCATGGCTGCGAGACCCGCTCCTATGTAATTATAAATAACGAATTCTAAGGCAACGCAAATATTAAGGTTAAGAGGCTGAGCTCGTAGATGATGATAAATAACATAGTTATGTATAATATATTACATAGCTCTCTGCTGCCATTTTCCATTGATGTCAATGAAGTGGTCAGTCATTGTAACTGCAAGTAAATTTCTTCTTAATCTAAAGTGGCCAACAAACAGCACCTCCTGTCTGCTGGCATATCATCTCCTTCTATTGTAGAAGAGCCCAACAGATAAAAAAAAAAAATATACAGAAACATCTAAGGAAGGATATCATCAGTTTGAAATTTAAAATGTTTTGTCTAATATGTTGAAAATTACCATTGACCATGTGTCCAGTGAAGTGGACGTCATGAATCACCCATTACAGTTTTTCAATATAAGTCAAATAATTGCTTTACTAGTTCTTGTAATGCTTTTGCTTATAATTCAGTGTTTTAACTTTGAAGATATAAGCTATTAATTTAAAATTTACATTTTAGTATATTTTGTGTATATTTTGTGCAGATTAGCTGTAGTTTGTGTGACTATTTTAAATTGAAAAATCGTCCTGGATGGGAAGATTTGACTGTATGATCTGGTTGAACTGTAAAGTGCCTTGAGATGACATGTGTTGTGAATTTGGCGCTATATAAATAAACTGAATTGAATTGAATTGAAGAGAAACATCCTCAAACGTGGAAAACAAAGTCCAGGGGTTTGTTTTTTAACGTTTTTGGAATGACTATAGGGATTATTTATATTGTAGACTTCAAACACAGCGAAGAATAAGGGAGCCTACAGGAAGGTGAGGATGATGAGGGCCAGGCTACAGAGGAAGGACAGCATGATCAGGAGGCTGTGGATGATGGGTACAGGGCACCTGACCATATTGAAGACCATAAATATATCGGGGAAAATCCAAGACAATGACTGGTGGAGACTTGACCAAGGCTTTCATAATTCAGGCATCAGAGGGTTAAAGTAAAACGCACTTAAATGGGACATAAATTTGTTATAATAGGTGACTTTTATTGATATGTGGGCGAGTTGTAAAACAATACTCAGAGACTAACATTTCTGTTTTTTTTTTTTTATCAAAATTTAACTTTAGGTAGAATCTATTCTCCACAATCAATACCAAAATTTTGAGAGAAAAATCTTAATATTTATTCTTTATTAATCCCCAACATGGACTTTATACTACAGAATATATCTAAACTGGCTTGGATAAAGGTAGATATTTTGCATCCAGGCTGAGCACGGTGGATGAATGAATGGTGCTGGTACAGGCTGCTGATGTCATTACAGCATATTTAATGTTATGCTTTTTAGTGTGGTGCTGTTCAAAGAAAATATTTTTCCTTAAACAACATAAATCATGTTTGACAGTTATATTTGCAACGGTAAAACCTTGGTATACTAATAGCTTTCACTTTAATTCAGAACAGTTCACTTTATTAAAATGTAAATAGAAAAACTATAGTGATCGATAGTTATTTTTAGAGAAATCTTTGGTTTTTCACCAAATAGATTCACTTTAAAGAGAACACGAACCCCTTTAAAATATAGGTTGTTCTAAACAAACTTGGACCTATAAGGAAAATGCTTTGCATACCTGCAGACATAAACCCAGATGGCCGCTCACACTGAGCCTGGTTCTGCTGGAGGTTTCTTCCTGTTCAAAGGGAGCTTTTTCTCTCCACTGTCGCTACAAGCATGCTTAGTGTGAGGGATTGCTGAAGAGTCAATGAGTCGATGCAATCAGCTGGTTTTCCTTAGATAGAAAACTTTGAATCAATCTGACTGGATGATCTGGTGAACTGGAAAGTGACCTGAGATGACATGATGTGAATTGGAGCTATAGAAATAAACTGAATAGAATTGAATAATCCCCTTAGTAATGGAAGAGGAAAAGCTTTAATTCTGAATTGTTTTCTTGCAGAGACCCTTCAGTGAAGAGAACTTTATGCAAGAAGTGCTGCTCATTGCTCATACCAGGGGTTACTGCCACAACAAGACAGAGGAGTGAGTCGGATGGTGATTTCAGTGTCGTGCTTTTTTTATTTGTTTCTGAATCAGTGGCTCTAAGCAGTCCAGTTATCATTTGTAATTAATCTCCTATTTTTTGCAAGGAAAACACAGAAAGACTCGCTTCACTGTAGTGAAGTGCCTCAGCTGTGGCCAGACCAAGACTCTGCTGAATAATCCAGATCATTCTCTGTGGGTGGACCGACCTGAGGCACAGCTGGAGCAGCAGAAACAGGCTGGTGAGGAGGCTTTTTTTTTAACAAAGACGATGCAGGATTTCCAAACTATTAATCAAAAAATCTGTTTGACTCCTTCTTTGCTACAGATCCAACCCTGTCAGCTAAAAATCAGCCTAAAGACGCAAAGGCTGAAGGTTCACAGTCCTCCAAACCAAAGGATGCTCTGACTGCTGCCAGCACATCTTTAACTTCAGAAAACATTTAGCTTTATTCCAGTGGATGAAAATGGATTTCAGTGAATACATCCTGTACATTTGTGATTTTTTTTAATTTTTAATCAAAAATGAACCTTTTTTTTTTGAAAATTGTTTTTATTTTTCAAAATGCATATACTCCTGTTACTGTTCAGTTAAAGTAAACCTCTTATCTCTAGTGACCATTTCTTGCAATAGTCCCTTTTTTTCTGTTTGTCACTTTTTCTTCTTTTCGGTTTTGTCTGCTTTTGGGACTCTGAAGCGCGTCTTCTGGAAATACAGAAGGTTCTTGGTAAAAAGCCTGGGAATGTGTCCCATGTAGAGGAGAAGAGCCAGCATCATGCCTAGAGAGTAAATAATAAAACCAGGTCAGCAGAAGGCGTGTATTTACAGTCGGGTAGCTGATGTGATGTACCTGTGAGAGAGCTCAGCCAGTAGACCACTGCATATTCTTTGAGGGTGAACCCAGGACAGTGGAAGGTCAGGCCGTACGCCAAGGATGGATTCATGTAAGCGGAGGTGTAGCTCCTGGCTAGGAAAGAAAAAAAAAAAACTTTGAATAGGTCAGAAGGTTTAGGCTGTTCGCTTGTTTATAGACGGACTTGTTTCTTTAATGTCCATTTGACATTAAGTTTTGAGACTCACCTGTGTGGGAGAAGAAGGTGAGAAGAAATGCGATGAGGGGAACTCTGATCAGAGCAGATCTACGTTGCAGGTTTAACTGGATGAGATGAAAGCTGAAGGCGCAGAGGCACTCTGTGAAGAAGCCTTGAACCACAGAGACCATCAGGGAGGTGGTGCATTCACTGGACATCAGGTTTTTGATCGTGTGCATGTCTGTCAGCTCCAAGTTCCAGTAGTACCTGGCTGTGAGCAAAGCCAGGTGAGCCCCGATGAACTGGGCTGCCACGGCAAGGGCTGTGGGCAGAGCGCAGGCCTCCACCTGCAGGAACTTCTGCAGGGCCAGGCTGGGGTTCCCGGGCGTCCCGGCGCAGAGCACGCCGTGAATCAGCAGCAGGACAAACAGCATGGTCACCGTCACATCCTGGCCCAGGCCCCCGGCCCACTGACCCACCTCCACGATGGTCTGGATCTCCAACCAGCATGCCACCAGCATGAAGGAGGAGGCAAACTCAGAAACAAAGCTGAAGTGAGGCCATCTTCTCAGGACTATATGTAACAAACCGCTGAAAATCACCACAAACAAGAAGTATCCCAGTGACGCATTAAGTCCAGACATGTCTGAGCGAAGCGGTCTTCAAAAAGAATGAATGAATGGTGGATCTAACTGTTGGGTTTCTGTTTGACAACGTGGCGCATGCACAGACACATTTCTTATCAGAGACACGTCAGGTTTGAACCACCTGCCAAAATACACACAGGCCTTCAGGTCAGGTCAGAGAGTTTTTACTGACCATCCTGCACCGACAGCCCTGCAATAGTTTTAAAATAAATATAGTTACAGCTCCATTGAACTGACAGGGCTATAACTTTAGGAGGGAAGTTCTGTCTAGTTGCTGTTGCTGCTTATTGATTGATTGACTTCATTGATCTCAGTGGAGAAATTTACTCGTTACATCAGCTCAGACAGTCAGAAGAGAAGAAGGTCCCAAAGGAAGAAAAATGTGCATCAGATTCCAGATCATCCAGTCAGAATGATTCAAAGTTTTCTATCTAAGGAAAACCAGCTGATTGCATCGACTCATTGAATTTTCAGCAATCCCTCACACTAAGCATGCTTGTAGTGACAGTGGAGAGGAAAAACTCCCTTTGAACAGGAAGAAACCTCCAGCAGAACCAGGCTCAGTGTGAGCGGTCATCTGCTGAGGCCCACTGGGGTTCAAGGAGACAGAAGCAGACATAGAAAAATAAGCATAGATACAAAAGGCAACTGTAAAAGGCGGCGCCATCCAGGAAACACACAGCCAGGCAGACGAGCTCCGAGCCAGCTCCCATGTCAGAGGATGAAGAGAGCACATCCAGTTAGTCACAGTCAGAGAAACAGGACTACACTGGAAAACAGGCCAAGCTCCAACATCTAGAAACAAAGGTGTTGATGGCAGCAGCACAGCTGATATTTCTCTCCAGGATGGAGTCACAGCCAAACAGGAACAGACCAGATGAAGCTACTATGAGAAAAAGCAGAGAGAGCAGAACGTTAGAGATTGAACTAACAGATTCTGCAGAGTGGGAGAATAGAGATAGAATGAAACAGAATGATGAAAAAGGGGTCCCTATGTCCTCCAGCAGTCTAAGCCTATAGCAGCAGAACTATAGAGATAGATCAGGATAACCTGAGCCACTCTAACTAGAAGCTTTATCAAAAAGGAAAGTTTTAAGCCTAGCCTTAAAAGTAGACGGGGTGTAACACACAGTATTAACAGTGCATCCACATATGACAGCTTCTTTTTTTGTAGCAGGATTATCATACAGGGTTATTTAATGGATGGTTAATCTGGGGTTAAAATTTTTGTACGGTGACCATCTTTTTCTCATGTTCTCATGACCAGCACTGAAAAAAAACATTGATTGGCTTTTTAATGCATTCCTTAAAAATGTAAGAAATAAAGTGAAAATCAAGTCTTTTTTGTGTGTGTGTCGTTGGAAGTTTAAATTATAGCAACCTTAAAAAAAATTCCAGTCCTTTTTTATATGGTCAAAAGTTTTTAAAGTATTTATGGACTTCTAACGGTAAATGTAACCTACGTACGTAATTTTACGTACAAAATTGTATTTTATCATCTTTGAATATTAAAGCATAAGAGGAACTTCTGTACGTTTTTCCATTTACCTGGAACTGCTTTAAACCACATTAACTGTATCATTAATAGCAAACCTCCCTGGTGGCTTTATTATTGGGATTGGCTCTGTGGTCCAAGTAGAGCCCAATATCTTTAATTTCAATTCAGTTTATTTATATAGCGCCAAATTCACAACACATGTCATCTCAAGGCACTTTACAGTTCAACCAGGCACTTTACAGTTTAACTTTATCGCTTGGTTTGTGGAGGCAAGCATGATGTCTTCTCCACTGTGGAACACTTGGAGCCAGTAGGTTGTTTGCGGGATTGTTTATAAGTAGGGTTTTGTCCACACCATGATTTTTTCACTGGTAGTTTTGGGTCAGTAAAATTGCATGTGGAAGGCTGAGTTGTCTTCACTTGATTCAATGGAGAACTCTTGGAGGTAGTAGATTGTTGGAGGGACTCTTCCTGGCCATCGCGTTTTAAATGGCTTACATTTTTTGAAGCTCGTGTCTGCTTTGGACGATTTTCTGTGGGAGGCTGGGTTTCTCCCACACATTTCCAGGGTGTCTGCGATGTCTGCTCCTTGGAGGAACTCTTGGAGCTGATGGGTGGCAGCATTGGATTGGTTGGGGGATGTACAGCACCATGTTGACTTGCCATCTTCGGCTACCTGGAAAAACTCTGACTAACATCAGAGGCAACCAAACCTGATTTTTTATTACAGTTTTTTGAAATCCTTGGGCGCTTTGTTGGAGACATTGGCTCAGCAAGAGAGGCTTCAGCAAGCTGACTTCATATTCTCCTTTTCAAAGGTTTCACTCGTTGCTTGAATCCACTCAAGGATGACTTCTCTTTGGGCTCAAATTGTAATTCCTGCCCTTTGGGTAATGTAGTCGACTGAGTTTGAGAAATTGTAGCTCCAAATTGACTGAGAATGTTTGGTCTTGCAGGGAGTCTATTTGACTGCTGGCTGGGGAAATTCTGACAAACATTTGAATCACTGAAAAAGGAGTTTTCATTTAACTTAATTGGCCGCTTTTTTAGTGGCAATTTCTCTGCAGCAGGCGGACTGGCTGCTCTCCGTTTCAGAGATGAAGGTGCTACTGGCTGGCTTGATGTCTGCTCCTTGGACAAACTATTGGAGCTGATGGGTGGCAGCATTGGCTTGGTTGGGGGATGTACAGCACCATGTTGACTTGCCGTCTTCGGCTACCTGGAAAAACTCTGACTAACATCAGAGGCAACCAAACCTGATTTTTTATTACAGTTTTTTGAAATCCTTGGGTGCTTTTTTAGTGGCAATTTCTCTGCAGCAGGTGGACTGGCTGCTCTCCGTTTCAGAGATGAAGGTGCTACTAGCTGGCTTGAGCATGTGCTGAAAGTTGACTCTTCCCGGACCTTAAACTGTAACTTACACTGATTGGGTGATGTTTGATTAGCTGTAGCACCAACCTGACTGAGAGCATTTGGTTTTACACAGAAGCTACCTGTCTGCTGCTCAGAGAAACCTTGACCGACATCAGATGTGATAGAACATGCCTTTTAATTGGAAATCACTGGAAACTTTGACTTCTGGGTTTCGTAAGCTGGGTTCCAAAGCTGTGTTCCAGAATAACAGCAAAGGCAACATAGGAGCACACACATTCGCAGCAACGGTGTGGGACAAAGCCTGGCTTTGGAACTCGACGACATGCAAGAAATGGATCAGACCCCTTCGAATTTTCAATCCTTGTGAAAGTGAAGCGCTCGTTTTTAAAGAAACAAGAACAACATGTGGAAGATTTTGGTTCTGTCAAGTTCACAAAATCAGACCTTGAGGTTTTGGAACAAGATGGATCTGGAACAGTGGTTTTGGACAAAGCAGAGCATCTGGCTCTATAGTAACAAGTGCAGTTGGTAAATGAAGGGGTTTTGTCGAAAGGCACTTTTCTTAACTTAAGCAATAAATGTTTTTCATTTGGATCATTTGGGGTCACAGCCCAAATACCATATCTTTGCTCAATTTCAGCACAATTGCACCTACAGAAAGCCTTTTTTATGCAGAAGTTCTCGGTTTGAGCTTCAAGTGGGCTGGGAACAATTGCTAAACCTTCAACCGAGTCTCGGTTCTTAGAAGATAAACTGGGTTCTTGTTTTAAAGACATTGTACAAAAGTGTTTTTTTACACAAATGTTACCTGCTCTAAACTGTAAAATACACAGTAGTTTATATCACTAAAGCTGGAAAAACTGCTTTTTTTATTGTGAAAGTAGTCTTCTTACCTGTTACTTGACAAGTTATCTACGCAAGAAACTCAAAGTCAAGCTCTAAAACAAACAGCGAGACTACACCATTAAAGAAAAAAAACAGCCTTTTCCGTGCTAAAGCAGTTTTCCTGTTATTTGACAAGTTTAGTGACGAGATAACAAATGAAACGAAATGAAGACTGCTCCTTGTGCTAGTAAATGGGAACTGAACAGCTGTTCTACTTTGATGTCTCCTATAAAGAGCTTCTATGACATCACAGTGGTACAAACATTCACTATGATGTCATCATAGAACAGTCATCTCATTAGAATACACCTTCAGAGATGTCTGTTCTACTGTTTGTGCATTGTGTGTTATGTTTTAAAAACCAGTCAGTCAGGTTCTATTAAATTAACAAGTCATATCAAAATGCAAAGTAAACAGGTCAGCGTCAATATTTTTATTTAAATATATTTGAAAGTATAGTATCTATAATCCAGTTAATGATTGATTACTAAATTAGTTGATGATTATTTCAATAATCAATTAATCTGATTAATAGTTTCAGCCCTATCACAGATTTGGGCATATCTAAGGCAAAAATCGTCTCCATCGTACAAGATGGACGTATTCAATGATGTTGTCGCGAAAAAGGAGGATTCATTTGATTTTTGGTTAGATCATCTCTTGTTGTTTTTTATTTGGTCTTTAAATATGCATTAAAATGAATCCTACAGGTTATAACAAATTTAAAAAATGAGATAAAAATGAGATGCAATCCCAAAACATGGAAGGTATGAGAAGAAGGGGCAAGGATAATACTGTCTAAATAAAATAGAATAGAAAACACTTTTATTGACCCACAATGGAGACATTCTGGTGTTTACAGCAGCAAAAAGATTATAGAAAAATGGTCACACAAATATGGATCTTAGAAAAAGGTTTAAGAATAACATCATAGTGAAGAGTTAACTACACAATACGGAGGTACTTTTTATTAGAGTAATAAATTGGCCATATACGATTATAAAAGCAACCAGCCCAGTAAACAGAACAAGAAACAGTCTTTGTACTTCATCTCTGCTGGTAATAAAATCAGCCATCAGGCTTCTTTACAATTCAGTTTATTTCTATAGCTCCAATTCACATCATGTCATCTCAGGTCACTTTCCAGTTCACCAGATCATCCAGTCAGATTGATTCAAAGTTTTCTATCTAAGGAAAACCAGCTGATTGCATCCACTCATTGACTCTTCAGCAATCCCTCACACTAAGCATGCTTGTAGCGACAGTGGAGAGGAAAAACTCCCTTTGAACAGGAAGAAACCTCCAGCAGAACCAGGCTCAGTGTGAGCGGCCATCTGCTGAGGCCCACTGGGGTTCAAGGAGACAGAAGCAGACATAGAAAAAGAAGCATAGATACAAAAGACAACTGTCAACCAGCTCCACAGGCAGCCCCGTCCAGGAAACACACAGCCAGGCAGACGAGCTCCGAGCCAGCTCCCATGTCAGAGGATGAAGAGAGCACATCCAGTTAGTCACAGTCAGAGAAACAGGACTACACTGGAAAACAGGCCAAGCTCCAACATCTAGAAACAAAGGTGTTGATGGCAGCAGCACAGCTGATATTTCTCTCCAGGATGGAGTCACAGCCAAACAGGAACAGACCAGATGAAGCTACTATGAGAAAAAGCAGAGAGAGCAGAACGTTAGAGATTGAACTAACAGATTCTGCAGAGTGGGAGAATAGAGATAGAATGAAGCAGAATGATGAAAAAGGGGTCCCTATGTCCTCCAGCAGTCTAAGCCTATAGCAGCAGAACTATAGAGATAGCTCAGGATAACCTGAGCCACTCTAACTAGAAGCTTTATCAAAAAGGAAAGTTTTAAGCCTAGCCTTAAAAGTAGACGGGGTGTAACACACAGTATTAACAGTGCATCCACATATGACAGCTTCTTTTTTTGTAGCAGGATTATCATACAGGGTTATTTAATGGATGGTTAATCTGGAGTTCAATTTTTTGTTCAGTGACCATCTTTTTCTCATGTTCTCATGACCAGCACTGAAAAAAACAAACATTGATTGGCTTTTTTGATGCATCCTGTAAAAATGTAAGAAATAAAGTGAAAAACAAGTGTTTTTTTTTGTTGTTGTTGTTTTGTTGGAAGTTTAAATTACAGCAACCTTAAAAAAATTCCAGTACCTTTTTTATATGTTCAAAAGTTTTCAAAGTATTTATGGACTTCTCACGGTAAATGAAACTTACGTACGTAATTTTATGTACAAAATTGTATTTTATCAACTTTGAATATTAAAGGAGGATTCATTTGATTTTTGGTTAGATTATCTCTTGATGTTTTTTATTTGTTCTTTAAATATGCATTAAAATGAATCCTACAGGTTATAACAAATTTAAAAAATGAGATAAAAATGAGATGCAATCCCAAAACATGGAAAGTATGAGAAGAAGGGCTAAGGATAATACTGTCTAAATAAAATAGAATAGAAAACCCTTTTATTGTCCCACAATGGAGACATTCTGGTGTTTACAGCAGCAAAAAGATTATAGAAAAAATGGTCACACAAATATGGATCTTAGAAAAAGGTTTAAGAATAACATCATAGTGAAGAGTTAACTACACAATACGGAGGTACTTTTTATTAGAGTAATAAATTGGCCATATACGATTATAAAAGCAACCAGCCCAATAAACAGAACAAGAAACAGTCTTTGTACTTCATCTCTGCTGGTAATAAAATCAGCCATGAGGCTTCTTTACAATTCAGTTTATTTCTATAGCTCCAATTCACATCATGTCATCTCAGGTCACTTTCCAGTTCACCAGATCATCCAGTCAGATTGATTCAAAGTTTTCTATCTAAGGAAAACCAGCTGATTGCATCCACTCATTGACTCTTCAGCAATCCCTCACACTAAGCATGCTTGTAGCGACAGTGGAGAGGAAAAACTCCTCAATTTTAAATGGAAATAAACCGCTTTTTTTTTTTTTTTTTTTACAAAGATGAGCCATTGAAACAAAGAAATAAATACAATTATCTAATTTTCTGTGCACCTTGATATCATCAGATTCCTATTTTTTACTTTCAACGCCTCCATGTTTGTAGCTGAAAACCTTCTGTGTGCCTTGATGATAAATAAAAAGCTTGTAAGTAGATGGAAAAGCCCACATTTAACTGAGCGGTAAGCTAGATGAGATGGGAGGAAACAGTTTATTGTTCTAATGGCAACTTTTGGAAAAATAAAGCTTTTATTTTTATTTATAAAGAAGAAGGGAGTTCGATGAAATAACGGATCCCCGCATGGGGCACTCCTTTTTCAGCGTGAGTTGTAAACCGTTACGTTGTGCTTATCCGCATGCGCGGCATGTGTGGCGAGGAGGGAGGAGGATGAGGAGGAGGAGGAGGAGGGGGGAGGTGAGGTCCTGTAGTGATGATTATGGCAGCAGGGGGAGCGCAGAGGCTCAGAGAGGAGTGAGAAGTTCCCGGTGATGGCGGATAAACCCTCCACGGTGTTCGTGAAGCTGTTTGCCGCCGGGTTTTACGGTCTGAGCTCGTTCCTCATCGTGGTGGTGAATAAAAGCGTCCTCACCAACTACAGGTAACCGTTTCATCTCCCGCTGCCTGCTGCCGCTGCCATGCTAGCTGTAGCTCATTAGCTCCGCTCTCCGCTAGCGATGTTCTCCACTCACGGTCTACTTTTTGCCGTATTTATTATCTATTATCTTTTTCTTTTGTTTGTGACATGTTGGCTAACACGGAGCTGCTTGTATTTTAACTGTTTCCCAGGTTTCCCTCGTCAATATGTGTGGGAATAGGACAAGTAAGTTAACATTTTTTCAGTCTTTTGGTTTTTTTGTAAGCTAACTGCTCATTAAAGCAGCAGATAGAGCTAAAGTGATCTTCTGTGGGGGGGTTTCTGTTGCAGATGTTGGCCACAGTGCTTGTGCTGTGGGTGGGCAAGGCTGCCAGGGTGATCAGCTTCCCTGACCTGGATGAGAGTATATTTTACAAGGTAGGAGCAGGGGCGGATTTAGGAAATATGGGGCCCTAGGCAGAGACAGGCAGGGGGCCCTCTGAACAGAGAAGACAACACATCAAACAGCCCCATTCTCCAGATAGAGAAATGTTAATAGAATAAACATCCATTATCTGTTCTAGGTTGTGTCCCTCTCTTCTTGTCCCTTTTCTTCTTGTTTTCCTCTCTATGTTTTGTACTCAGCTGACTTTTCATGCTGTCTCTAAAGGAATGAAAGATTTTTTCCAAGCACTAAGCTCACTTAGCTGATTGCTCCTTCCTGTGTTTCCAAAAAGGCCAAAGTAAATAACCCAGTCCTTCTTTTCACTGTAGACAAGCCATGATCTGCTTATCTGTTCTCCATTTTTCATTTGGATGAAATAATAGCTGCATGAATCATGACAGCAGACAAGATGGAGGAGAGCAGGAGGCGGGGTTACCAATCTACTTGCTCTGGAGAGCAGAGTTCGCTGCTTTTAGATGTTGTCTCCAAAGTCTCCAGTAGCAGAAAAAAGTCTCTAGATTTGGCGCTAGGAGCTTTTTAGAAATCAAAGTGCTAGAGGGGTCTGAAAAGTGGCTAAATATAGCGACTAAAGCGCTAAGTTGGCAACACTGCTCTTTGCATGGTTTGTTTTCAAATGGTTTGCTGCTGTCTGTTTGGACCTTTCTGAACATGTGCAGCAAATGGACTGATCCAATATGGTGGACACTGAAGGGGGGGGGCTGAGACACACTTTATATTATCAGCGTTCTGATGGCATTTTAGCCAAATGATTTTTATCAAAAACATAATTAATGTGCACAAATAAGGAATAGTTGTATTAACCATACTTGGAAACAGAGTTTTAGGGCCATAAGCAACTGCCTAGTATTGCCTAAAGGTAAACCCCTGCTGGGTAAGAGCAGGGGTGCTGCCAGGAATTTGGGGCCCAATGAAAGACATTGATATTGCAACCCACCCCAACCCCCCCAAAAAAAAGTCGTATTCAAGCTTTAAAACGGCTAAAAAGAGGCACCAACGTGCATCATTTACAGTTTAAGGGTCATTTTAATGTAAAATATCAACAAAGCTAAATTATCCTAACGTAAAAAACTTTAAACAAACATTAACTGCAAAACTTTACATTAAAAATAAACCGTCCTCTCAAAATATTAACAGGGTATTTCAAACAAAAAAGTGTAGCTGTATCGATGTACACTTGTAGAGGGGGTCAATATATTCATAATTTGTTTACTGCTGAAAACCAGAGAGAACTCAGAGATCATTTACGTTTCTGCTTTAGTTCATTTTTACATTTGAAATATATAGTGGAGCATAACATTTCTTCTTCTTTTGGGGCCTCCCTCAGTATTAGGGCCCTTTGAATATTCCTACCTTTTCCTCCCCACACGGCGTCCCTGAGTCCGAGCTACAAATAGTGACGTTTATAAACTAATACATTTATAGATTCATAAGTTCTGTGGCTGCACTTTTATCTGGTTTTCATATAAAATAGAATTTAAAAAATTTAAATTTCTTTTCAGACGTTTCCTTTACCTCTCCTGTATGTGGGAAATCAAATCACTGGTCTCTTTGGTACCAAAAGGCTCAAGTAAGTAAAGTACCTCCTCTATGCATGAAGCAGGCAGAGTAACATGACCTGGAGCGGGGGGGTAATTATCTTGTACTTTCTGTCCTCTTTGGGCAGTTTGCCGATGTTTACAGTCCTCAGGAGATTCTCTATCCTGTTCACTATGCTGGCTGAGGGATTTCTGCTAAAGTGAGTTTATAACGAGATAAGCCACATTCTCCACATGTTGCTCAGTAGTGCTGCTTATTGTTTGCAGCTCAAACTAGTAGGATTAAGTTTGGTTATGTTTGACCTCTGGCAGGAAGAAGTTCTCCAGGCCGGTCCAACTAACCGTGTTTACAATGATCCTTGGGGCGTTCATAGCCGCAAGGTAAGCTCTACTGTTTCCAGGTGTCCCTCAGGAGCTACCTTCACTACAAAGCAGGCTTTTTGTGTTGATTAACGTTCACACGGATACGGCCTGACCCTCGGGGTCGCCGCAGTAAAAGATTCCCCTGCTTGTAACACAGCGTCCCCAAAGTTAAACTCTACAGGACAGAAATGAATTATCTTTAATTCATTCATCCTTTTCATCTCTGCTGTGTTTGAAGTGCCGACTTATCCTTTGACCTGCAAGGCTACGTCTTCATTCTGATGAATGACGTTCTGACTGCAGCCAATGGAGCCTACGTAAAGCAAAAACTGGATGCAAAGGTATGTGTGAGAAGCGGCAGCATGAATGGTGGCCGTTATTTGAAAGGAATTCTGATCCGCATTGAGTTCCTATAAACTCGTAATCAGAACTTTTTCTTGTAATTATTTAAGCGAGCCGTCGTCTTGTTTGTTTTTTAGTTAGTATGAGTTGTTTTGAATGTTTTTGTTGATAAAATACCTTCGAGGCGCCACTATTTTTCCCCTCTAATCAAATGTTGGATTAGATTGTCTTCCTTAAAGCAGGAACCGGTTTTATTCTGCTTTATTTCGTTCTACGTGAGGAGAGCAGCTCACTCCTCTCTCATGTTACAGCAGGATCCAGATTTAGCTCTATGATGTCTAGAGTAAACCGCCTGCTTGTGCAGCACAAGGCGGCGGACGTCTTTGTAAAACGAGAAGCTTAAAAATGTGAAGCAGAGCTGCACTTATATTTAGTTCATGACATCAGAAATGAAACATTATTAAAAAATACTGCTTTCCTTCTTTTTTATAGGAGTTGGGGAAATATGGATTATTATACTATAATGCTTTATTTATGATATTACCGACTCTTCTGTTGGCTGAAGTGACAGGAGACATGCAAAAGGTGAGTCCTTTGATTCTTCTGATTGTTTTAAATAAAATGATGGATTAATCTTTGGGGATTCAGAAAGAATCAGTAAAATGACGCCAGCATTCCACGTCTTAAAGTCCATGCTATAAATACGAGCTGTAGAAGGGTTTCTGGTGGGTCTTGGCAGGGGCCCCCTGGTCTGTCCAGCTGGGCCCCAGCAGCCTGAGAAGCACAAAGATGCCATTATGCAGCGGCCGGAGTTATTATGGCAGCGCCTGCAGCAGCTCTGAGCCAAATGACCGCAGTGGAGATACAGTTAGCTACTTTGTTAGAGCATATGGGAAATCACTGGCTGATTTTAAGTTTTTTAAGAAGAAGTTTGGTCAGGAAATGTAAAACCAGTAAGTAATCAGACGACTTAAAGTGATTTCTGGGCTTTTTAATGAACCCTGATATTGAGAAATGTCTAAAAATATCCTGTCCTGTTAATTTAAACAGGCTTTGTTTCTGATTGCAGGCAGCGGAGTTTGAAGGCTGGTCCGACATGCTTTTCCTCTCCCAGTTTGTTCTCTCATGTGTCATGGGGTAAGATTTTGCCCGTATGCATGTGCATGTCATCGCATCTGGGTCGCCGTTTCATGGGTGTGGTTGCATGAGTGGTGAAATTTGGATGCCATTCTTGCCTGACTGGATGAGTATTAAAATGGCCCTGCTGCCAAAATGTTGCTTGGCTGCTGAGCAATCTTTAAACTCGCTCAACCAGGAAGTTTTTTTTCCCTTTTCTAGGTTTATTCTTATGTATTCAACTGTTCTATGTACACAACACAACTCTGCATTAACTACGACTATTGTGGGATGCATTAAGGTGAGCTGCTCTGTTTCAGTGAGTTCTGGATAAATGCCACCTGACTCTGACTGCGTTTATTTATGAACGTTGCAGAATGTTCTGGTGACGTACATCGGGATGGTGTTCAGCGGAGACTACATTTTCTCTTGGACTAACTTTATAGGTTTGAACATAAGGTATGAGAAATAAATCTTTATTTTATGTTTTCAGTGACTATTAAAGAGAGATACTGATACTGAGAGATACTAAGTTTAATGGAGGAAACTAGATTATTTTCTATTATACACTTTAAAAAAATCTAGAAATAAGTTAAAAAAGTGTTAAATTAAGTGTATTTACCCTTAATTTGAGTAGGTAAATAAGAAGATCTGCCAATGGAATGAGTATTTTTACTCCTAAAATAAGATAATTAGATAATATACGCTTGAAATATTTTAAATGTAAATTGTCTTGTTCCATTTGCAAAGTGTCTAACTTACCTCCACAATTCAAGAAAAAATGCACTTAATTAGAGCAAAAATGACTTATTTAGATTTTCATTTTTTGCAGTGTAGGTTCTGTCTTGATTTTAATACCTTATGTACAAAAATTGACTGTAACATTAGTGATACCTGTGGATTCAGGTCTCTAGTATAAACTAGGGCTGCAACTAAGGATTATTTTAAAAATCGATGAATCGGCCGATTATTTTTTCGATTAATCGATGAATCAGAAAAAAAATATTTTTTATATTAACCTCTTTATTCCAAAATAAACATTTTAGACGGAACAAACAAGCACACAAGTACAGGTTGCTCATTAACTGTCCTGCTGCAATAAGAAAAATAAATGTTTGTGTTAAAACTACGCAAACGTACATGAGAAATGTAGCTGTACATCCACAAAATATAGGCTACTTTGTTTCATAAAGCGCAAAAAAATACATTTGTGTTTTTAAAAGCCCCTAAGGGGCTCAAACAATAGGCCCCCCCATTTCAACAAATGAGTTTTTTTAGACTAGAAGAGTTCTGCCTTTTAAGACAGGAAAGTATAGCAGTTAAAGTTGCTACTTGAGAAAATACTGAACCATAGAGATAAAAATAGCCTGTGATTCAAATTATAAATTGTATTTGGAATAAAAATGAGAGAACTAGGGGTGCTAAAAAACACATCCTCCACAGACAGATATTTACATGGGAATGTGGCAGATAATTAATTGACATATTACTGATCTTGCTGGATTTTATTCTGCTTTACTTCCATAAATTGCAGGATCTTCTTTACTTTATCTTTGCCAGAAGATTTAAACTTTAAAAGCCTTGCCCTCATAATTTGCAAGTTAATTTATTTATAAAGAAAATATAAACGCTGCTTAAGCTAATTCAAATGAAATGAAAAGTAAAATAAGTCGCCAACCTTATCACTGTCTGCAACCTACTAACACGGTAAGGAAAGCATCAGATGAGCTACCTGAGAAACTAACGTTACGTTTCCCCACTTTAAAACCAAACAAACATGGCCGCTCACCCTGCTGATCAGCTCTCTTCACTGCCATCGAAGGCTCCAACGTGTTTCCTCTTCAGGTGCTGCATCATAACAGTGGTGCTTCCGTGCCATGTTCATTTGTTTTTACAAAAGTTGCATGTTACGACTTTTTTCCCTTTACAAAGCGCAGGCTATTTTAATTATTGTGATCAATTTGCGCCGTCAATCCCGGCGCATGCGCGCTTCATTTGCAGTCTGGACGCTGAGGGTAAACGTCCTCTGACTGCAGCGCTGAGAGGGACTCCTGTGGGAGAACGGGGTTGTGATGGGGGAGGAGCCCCACAGCAGCAGCTGCCGACGGCGGCGGATGACGCATTAATCGCGCGACACAACTAATCGATGATGAAATTCGTTTTTAAAAGTCGATTTTTATCGATTCGTTGTTGCAGCCCTAGTATAAACATTTATAACCATTTTTATATTTGTCATCTTATAAGCACAAATTTCAATGTATTCTTTTGGAATTTTATGTGCTAAACGAACTCAAAGGGGTTTGATGTGAAGCAGGAAGAAAATGCTTGGTTGAAATAATTGGCCTGTGTTTAGGCTGAAACTGCTAATTGGATTAATACTGATTCATCCATTATTGAAATAATGGATTTCATTTAAATAATTCAGTAATTGATTAATCATTATATAGAGACTGTAAAACCGAGCGACTCACTTAGAGCAGGAATTATATCAAAATTGTAAAGAAAAATATGTAATTATTTTGCATTTAAAATAAAAATCTTTTTTTTCTGTCAGTATGATCTGCCCAAAACTCCTCAAGTGGAAAAGTTTGGTTTACTTTTGTAAAAAGTCTTTAAAGAACCTTTTGCTGTCCAGTTATTGATTAATTGAAGAAATAATGGACAGATTAATCATTTAGCAGAATAATTGTTAGTTGCAGCCATAGTTTGTGATCTGGGTCAGCCTTGTCTTTTTGGGAATAATTCTTCCAGTATTGATCATCTAGAAACAAACATTTCTGCTCCTCCTTCTTTCCAAATAACTCCAATCAGCATAATTTAGGTCTGGACTTTAACTAGACCATTATATTACAGAACATTCCTTGATTTTAGACCACGTGTTTCCAAAATGGGTCTTTAGGCTCCTGTCACACCCTGCTGATTTATTGTGGCGTCTGCCAGAATCTCCTAAAACGCTGGCATATGCTGAATTTTCCATTGATCTTTTCTATTCTGAGCGAATACATAGATAATTAGAGTATTCAGAACTTCTGTCCAAAGACAGCCTAACTTATGCATAACGCATGGCAGCGTAACGCCCATGAAATGATGTACACGCCAGTGTCCTGAAGGGGGCAGTGATGCACCCGGCCTGCGAAAAAAGATGTCTTTGATCGCGGTATTAACCTAGCTGCTGTTTACCGCCCACCAAAGGAAAGAATAAATAAAAGAATGTTTCTGGTGTCAGCAGATTGAGCGTCATGTCTGCTAGAAGTGTGTTGGTGGTGGGCGTGAACGCAGGGAGGATCCATCACACTCACCTTCTGGCTCCCCCTATGATGGGGATGAAGTCTGGAGGAGAACTGACGGTTTCCTCCTGTGAACCCCCTTTATACCAAAACGCTGCAGTAGTAGCTGGAAGTTAGAAACGCGTTCAGCGCTCGTCTGGAACACGTCAGATACGCTGATATGCGTTGGAGAGAAGTTCTGGATAAGTTACTCAGAAGTAGAGGAACTGACACTGAACGGATGTCAACCGTCAGATAACTGACCTGAAACTGACGGCAGACGCTAAAAAAATGGCGGGAAGTTCTGGACGTAGTCGCTGTATGTCGACGTGTTTCAGCGTACCCATAACTTATCCAGCGTATGGCGGCGTTTTTCCCAGATTTTCTGTACGTCAGGCTGGTCTAAATGGTCAGGATGTGACAGGAGCTTTTAGGTCCAGCAGCCTCTAGAAGTTTCCTCGCTTTAACATCCAGTTTAGATGTTTAAACATTGAAACGTTGCCTTTCTTTTCTAAATGTTTCCATTAAGACCAGGTCTGTGCACATTTAGCTCTTTATCCCTGCTGCTCCTCCAATGTTGGGAGAATTTTCTTTTCTCCACTGGGTTATATTTAGTAGAGTCAATGTTTAAACACTTTGCATGGTAATAGATATTTCCAGGACTGAAACAGTTGATAGGAATAATCGATTATTGAAATAATTATCAACCAATTTAGTAATTGATTGATTGATTGGAGTATAGAGACTCTAAAACACACCTGTAGCTGACAGAGCGACCCACTTACAGCAGGAATTATATCAAAATTATAAAATATATGTTAACCTTTTGCATTTAAGATAAAAAAAAATAATAAAATTATGTCAATATGTTTTATCTAGAACTCAAGTGGAAACGTTTTAGTTTCACCTGGTTTATTTCATAAAAACTCTTTAAAGAATCTTTTGGTATGAGATTATTAATCAGTTAATCGAAAAAATACCCTACAGGTTAATCGATTAGCAAAATAATCATTCGTTTCAGCTCTACCTAAATGCTGATGCAATAACCTCTTTATTTCTTATATTAAAATGTATAGAACCAGATCTATAGATCCGATGTTAATGCTCTGTAAGGACGTTTTCAGATCATCTAAAATAGTCCTTACTGTGGTGCTGAAAAGCTCCCAGCATTTAAGATATTTAAAGTTAGGAAAGTAAATGAGGTTCAGTTAAGATTTGTGTGGAAAACAAATAATCATTATATAACTGATAATGTTTAGAGATAAAATGCTAGCTAGTTCCTCAGCAGGAGTTCATAAAGCTTAGCTTAGCAGGGAAGGCTGAGGTTAGAATGTAACTATCTGGTTATTGATCCATTAAGTGAAAAATAATCAACAGATAATTGATTTGCTAAATAATAGTTGCAGCCCTAGATCTATTTCTGTATCTATTTTGTCTATTTCAATATTTCACTGCTTGGTGTTGGTTTATTACTTGAAAAGCAGCTTGTAGTTTGTGATGGAGATAAAACAAAGTTTAGTGGCAGTAAAAGTATGAAGGTAGATTTGTTTCTTAATTAATCAATCAAAAAATATATTTTCAATTAAAAAAATCTTCACTTCAATGAAAAAAAAAAACTTTTCAATCAAAGAAAAACAGTATTTCAATGCAAAATATATTTGAGTTAAAAAAAACTACATTTGAACCCTGCTTTTCTTTGATTGAAAAAGTTTTATTTGCTAGAAGTCCAGCCTTTTTTGTTTAAAGCAACTTTTTTAATTGAAGTAACGTTTTTTGATTGGACCATATAATGGGTAGGACATTTGTGTCTTTATTATTCAATCAAAAAAGAAGTTGCTTCAAACAAACAAACAGAAGCAATAAAAAAAATAACTTCAATGAAAAGATAAACATTTTCAATCATAGAAAATAGTTTTTGAATGCAAATAAAATATTTGAGACTCAAAAAATTACATTTAAACACTTTTTATTGTTGAAAATGTTCTCTTTGGTTGAAGGGGCTGAGACACACTTAATATTATACGCGTTCTGATGGCATTTTGGTGAAAGCCTATTTTGTGTTTGGGCCACACATGGGTACGACATTTGTGTCTTAATCATTCAATTCCCAAAAAGCTGTTTTAATCAAAAAAAAAAAAAGAAAATCAAAGAAAAAAAGTGTGCAAATGCAAAAAAAAGTCTCAAATATTTTATTTGCATTCAAAAACTATTTTCTATGATTGAAAACGTTTCTTTTTATTGACTCTGTTGTTTGTTTGTTTGAAGCAACTTCTAAAGATGAAAAGATCCGCCGCCTTTAGACTTATCACTAAACTTTTCTGATTGTGTCCCAACGTCGTCCTCTTCCGTCTGTCTGCAGCATTGCTGGCAGCCTGGTGTATTCGTACATCACCCTCAAAGAGGAGCAGTCCAGCAAGCAGAGCGACAGCGCCAAGCTGGAGATCAAGGGGAAGGTTGTTGTGTGACAGACACTGGATCTGGTCCTTCTAATGACACAAACTGGAAGGAAAAACTATTTTTTAAAGAACTACTTTAATTTATGGGGTGTTGTAGCAGCAGGGATTTAATCTCTATAAACTTTGAGATTTAATGGAAAAGGAGCCTTTGGTTCCTTATGCTACCCACTACCTGGGTACTAAATCCTCCAGATGTTTTTAATAATGCTGCACATTAAGAACAAGGGAAAATATAACATTTTCTATTCAGTGTTTTTAAATGAAAATCTTATTTCAGAGTGAAGTTTTTAGAGTTCAAACTGCTGCGTGACGGGGACAGAAGTCATGGTTATTTCCAAGGCATGTACACTTTTATTGCCTTCTGAGAAAGATGTCCTCAGAGTCTTTGCCTTCGCTTTTTGTTTTGGGAGATTCTGATGTAAACCTGCTGCTGAGGTTTCAGGGAGAAATGAGGATCTTCCTCATCGTTACTGTATTTTCAGAGACTCTTGATCAATGCACCCAGTTCTATTAGTGAGGAACAGGAAACTAAACCTTTTGGTTTTTGTTTTTACACAGCTGTCTCGCACTTTTACCTGGCAGGTCTCACAAAGCAGTAAAGAAATGGCTGAGAATATTGATCTATCATGAGATTCACATTCCTGTTATTATTAAAAGGGTCTTTTTATATTTATTCCTTTTTTTGTTACTACTTTCTCTGGAAGTGGACTGATTATGAAAAGTATTTGTAGATGGAAAAATGTATTTTTACATTAAAAAGAACTTAGTTTTTTTTAATAAAGTGTTTTATATGAAGCCAAATGTTAATAAATGCTGTTTGTTTTGAGATTTTGTTTGCTGTCAGTTTGTCCTAAAGCATAAATTATTTATTCTACTGTTGAAATGTTTACTAAATGTAACGCTACACGTAAGAGATGCTGCATCTCAGCATTAATGTAGTCCAGCCACCTAAGCAGCAGCGTAGCGTGTGCAGGTTAGCATTTTCTGCTACTGTGGTTCATTAAGCCACAGGAAAAGTTTTCTCATTAAATTCTTTGAAATAAAGAATTCTATGACACAAGTTGTTATATCTACGGAAGAGGATTAGGGACCACTGGAAAAAAAAAAAAAAGTTAACTGATTTTTAAATTTTAGTTTAGTCTGGGAAACTGAATTCTGAGAAAAAGTTAGAATTCTGACTTTTTTCTCATATTAAACTGAAATAAAATCTAAAAATCAGTTAACTTTTTTTCCAGTGGCCCTAATCCTCTTCTGTACATATCTGTTCTAAAGCTATTTCTCTATTAGTGATGTTTAATGAGGCATCTTGAATGATCACAGAATACTGACACCTGCTGGACATTTAAAGACACTACAGGCAGCTTATTTTACAGACTCAATTGATTTGATGATCTAGTGCAATATTTGTTATTGTATTGTTTTATATTGTATTATTTCATATCTATGTTTAAATTAATACCTTTGATATTTTTAGATGCAGCCAATAAATAATGTAAGCATATACTGTGATAATCTTGGGGGAAATAAATAAGGATACTTGTGGACTAGGATTTTAGATCATAATTTTAAAACAAGTACATCAAAAACAGCAAAAACACTAAGAGTCAACTTGAAATTAAACTGCTCCAAAATTCTTGATCATTTTAATGATAAACCGCGAAAGATGAGAAATGTTTTTAGCAGATGAATCATGTTGACGGATGCTTTTTTTTAAAAACACAATTTAGTGAGTCGGTCAGTCACAAACGACTGGATCGATAGTGTTCGGCTTTATGGGCTCCATGCACGCACCGACGCTTCGGTTTTCATGGACTCGTCGCTGTTATTAATCCTTTATTTAGCACACAGGATGGATTTTTAAAAACCTGTTTTGGCTACCTTAGGTTAACTTTAGGGACTCTGATTATTTGGTTAAATATTAAGCCAAAAACCAGCAGCTTAATGTTGAATATTACATGGTAAATCTGTAAGGTAGAACTCTATAGTGTGCTTATTGTCATTTCTACCATAATAAAAACATTAGTAATTGTAATGTTATATTATGATAGACATGACAAAAAAATAATTTCAAAAACAAAATCATATTTAAGCAATTTAATAAAACTCCCACAGCATAATCAAATCATCACTGATGAGGTGTAAGAACACTAACAAACATGTTTTAATTATAACCCAATGACCAGCTTGTCCTTACAAAACATAAATATTAACAGTTTCTTGTAAAATTCTCTGTATATATTTACATGTATACATAAAATGACGTGATACAGTTTAAAAACAGATAACATTGCATTGTTTTTGCCAGTAATGTGCGTATTACAGCCGTCCAGGCCAAGCTTCAGACTACTGGGTTAGAAACATCTTAGGATGGTCTGTCTGCTTCTTTTTACTAAGCTAAACAGTAGATGTGCGTTCAAGATCAACGCTTACCAAGCTAGAAAAAAAACAAAAAAAAAAACAGTTGAACACATATATAGCTAAATAAAACAGCAGAACATGATAGAAAACAAAACATATTTTGGCTTCTGTAAAATTTCCCTCCCTTTACCAGAAAACAAAACGCAGACGCACCGACAATCTGTTAAGTAAAGCCAGCACAAATCCTTCACCTCTACAGAAGACGATAAATAAAATAAACACATAAAAACTTTAGCTGCGATGAAGACGTCTCACCAATAAAAACAGCATAAAGGCGGCTCTTTGTTTTGTTCATCAGTGACTGAACCTGTACAGAGAGAATTAAGTCAACATGAAATCCAGATGTCTGTCACCACTGGAGGGGGAGGGGGGGCTTTACAACCGCTCCCTTATGCAGAGGTTTGGACTTCTGGCCAATGCAGATCTCCAGAGGCCCCTGCATGACAGACTTGGCCTGCTGCACCATCAAGGGACATTTTTGGAGTCACCACAGATATTTGGCAATCAAAAAAAAAAAACCCACAAGAGAACTATCCTCAATCTAACTTCTATATCAGTGCAACCACTAGATTCTTCACAGGAACGCCACTCAGCTGAACTGGTGACGTTCAAAGCGGCTACAGCACGTGTGTGATGGAGTCCAGCGGATCGGTCAGATTCCCAAACGGCCTCCATAACAAATAGAACCTGGATATAAAGGTGTGGAGATGCTCCCTGCACACCTGAGTATTTGTCATTCTGCAACCAGCCAGGAGATAGAAAGACAGATCAAGTGCAGTCTTCAGCTCTAAAATGTGAAAAGGAAGAAAAAAACAAAGCCAGACAAACCTGCAAAACTACAACAGAAGGAACTCCACCTTAAACAGGGAGAGCAGGAGTAGGAAAACTCCTTCACTAAAGGTCCAGGTGCTTCTATCAGAATGGAGAAATCCTGATCCAAATGCTCCCTCATTGTCCCACATAGAAAACAAATCATCCAAAAACAACATTAAATTAATTTCAGCTTAATTTCAGGACACCATATTAACTGCAAAGGTAAAACAGGAGCAACATCAGAGCAGCTGTCAGCCCAACTAGGTGAAAGGTTGCGGTCTCCATAAAAAGGCAAGACGAGAGGCGTGTCTGACAGAATGAGTCTGCTTCCTTTTGTTATCCGATAAAACCAAGGAAAAATTTAACTCTCCTGACTTTTCACCTCATATTTAAAAGAACACAAACATTAGGAATTAAATATTTCCGCTGCTGTTGAGGTGAAACCGTGCAGTAGAGGTCAGGTTCCAGCCTCTGTGTGTGTGTGTGAGGTTTACAGCCTCACCAGGTTCTCGGCCATGTAGGACAGGCTGTAGAAGTTGCAGCCTATGCAGCAGAGGTTACAGAGGGAGGACAGCAGGCGGTACAGCCACAGGCGCCTGCTCAGGTGTTTGTATTTCACGTCCGACTCGCACAGCTTGGCGTAAGCCTCACGGTTGGACGACAGCCCGATATCTTGACCGAGCCCGCATGCCTGCTCGATAAGATGCATGTCCGCCATGATCTCTGACGTCATTTGGCCGAACCACTGAGCGTTGATAGCCGCGACCGTCACCGACACGAAGAAGATGAAGATCTGAGAGAAATAAAATCAGATTCATGAGGAAAGGCTCATTTCAATAAACTTTAATAAATAACAAACTTTAATGCAGCCATTGCTAACTTTGTATGCTAACCACACTACAAATAACATTACCTTTATGGAATAGAGACAAAAATTAAGCAAACAATATTAATTTACCAGGTTTCAAAAGGTCAAAAAACGCAAAAAGCTTTAGAATAAAAACAAGAATTAAAAAACATTAACATATTTCTAAAATCCTGGAGCATTAAACTGATTTAAAGTCAGACTCTCTTAGAGGAATCAAACTAATAAAAACATGGAGTCGCAGCCTTGAGCCACAGTTCTAAATGATTCATCTGGTCTGGTCTTAAAATGAGTTGGATGGAAGTAAATAGAGAACTGGAGAAGTTGGAGGCTAGAAACTGCAGAAGGTTCACCTTCCGGTAAAACATCAATATATAGATCTGAATCAGTTAGAAAAGGACAGCATTTGGATTTGATGTTTACAGATAACAATTCTTCAATATATATATATATATATATATATTATTAGGGATGCACGATATTGGGATTTTGGCCGATATCCGATATGCCGATATTTTAAAACTCATGTAGCCGATAACCGATATCGATACCGATGTTAAAGCTGGACAAAAATAAGTATTCATTGAAAATAGCAGTTTTGTTATCCATTTCTGACACTTTGAAAAATAATATACTCAAATATATTTTCATATGCTGATATCAAATTGATTTTTAAAAACGCGGTATCGATCTATTTTACTTTCAAAATCTCGTGAAATTTCATCGTTATGTTACAAACTCTCGTGATATTTTGCAAATTCTTGTGAGATTTTGTTAGTAAAATAGATCGATACCGCGTCAATATATCAACATATAAAAATATGGCAAAATTTCGTGAATTTTCGGGGGATTTCGTAGCATAACGATGACATATAGCAATATTTCATTAGTAAAAGAGATTGATATGGTGTTTTTAAATGGCAATATATCAGCATATGAAGATATTGGGATATTTTAATGTATCAATATTTTTTCCCTCGTCTTTAGAAGTTTTTAAGTCTGTAAAAAAGACGTTTTTGAGGAAGAAGACTTTAGAAACTCAGAAGCTGATCAATTATCGGGTTAAATATCGGTGGGGTGGCCGATGTCCGATATTCAGTTTTAAGGCCGATACCGATAGGGGGCCGATTATATCGTGCATCCCTAGTATGTATATATATATATATATATATATATATATATATATATAAGGGTTGTGAAAAGTATCGATACAAATTTGTATCCGGATACAATACTCATTTTCAAAAGTATCAATACAGTGCTATCACCAGTGGCAACTAAGCAGTCATTCATCTAATGTGCAGATTAGAGGACAATGCACTTTCTGAACACTGTGATTGAATAATTCTGTGCATTTTTCAGTTTCAGACTTTTTTCTGTAACAGGTGCAGCTGCTGAGAATTATTTTTGCTTGTTAACTGGTTTGGCTAGTGTCATTGCTATGTGTGTAAAGCATAGCCAAGGAAAGAAAACTAAATTTTAATTTTGTAAGTTTTTTATCAAGCTTGCTTAATATTTTGCACAGCATACAACCTGAAAATATTGTTTATTGCATTTATTTATATATTTATTGTATTTTGTTTATTAATGAAAAAATTTCTGTTGAATTTTGGAGTCTTTGTTTTTATTCTTGTGGTATTGAAAATGGTATCGAGTATCGAATATTTTCCTTAGTATCGGTATCTTTTCCGAACATTCAGCTTTACGATCAACCGGAAGCAGTTCCGCGCAAATATACTGCGATATAAAATATTGCACGTAACTGTTTTTACTATCGTATGTTTTTTTTAATAAAGCATTTTAAATGCCACGATAATCACATTTAATGAATTTTAATGCTAATTAAGGTCTTAATTTAAGAAATAATTATCTAATGATAAAAAATGATTGTTTTTTAATGACCAGCTGAAACCCTGAATAAAAGAAAACATTAATTTAAAGGGAGAGCTGCACCAAGGCAGCATATCTGTAGAAACAATGACAAACCTCTTGCACCTATGGCTACAAACGCATGCCACAATCTTCACACATATTTTTTCCTTTTTTTAAAATTTCTTTTCTGTCCCATAAAATGAATTTGAAATAAATCAAAGTTTCTGGTTTTGATGTGAAAGCAACCAACCTGGAAGGATTCCCTGTCATCCATGATGTCTCTGGGATGATACACAGCATAGATGGTGAGGTTGAAGAAGGCGCATGCTGAACCCAGGTGGAGGTAGAAAGGAACAAGGCGACTCTGGATAAACCCAAATGTGTGTCGGTTCAGGTTGTGGTCCATTATAAAACCTGGGAACACATTACAGCGCTTTATAAGGAAACTAACTTTAGCGTGACTCATTTAGCAACTTAATGCAAAGGCTAAGGTCTATTTCCAGTGGTCAGACATTTACATTTAGTAGCATTATCCACAGAAAAAGTTTTAAATGCCCCGGACCACTAATACTGTGGTACTAAATTAGCTAATCCGTTGTGCCTTTATTAATTTTAGACCCATTTTATATTTGCTGGAAGCTCTTTTTCATGTTAACACCTGAGGAGCTGCAGCAGCTGAACTATGTTCTTCTCACATACTTGTTTACATATATTTCACAATTTTGGTATAATTCCTGCTGTAAATGGGTCGCTCTGCCAGCTACAGGCCTGTTTTAGAGCCTCTATACTCCACTTAATGATTAATTGATTACTGAATTAGTTGAAGATTATTTCCGTAATCAATTAATCATGATAAATCCGATTGATAGTTTCAGCCCTACTTTCAGGAGTATAAGTTAGCTCTAATGTAGCATCTTAAGGCCGACCGGAGCAATACAGGTCCCAACTCACACCTGCTCATGTTTATCTATTTATAGACATGGCCAAAAAACAGTCACATGGTGTTTTATCCACACACCTTTCAAATGGGGCTTTAACATTTCTGAAACATATTTCAAAATTATTTTTCCACAAATACTTTTGTTGATGCGCATGTGTTACATAAGCTGCTCTGTTATTCTCATTTTCTATTTAGTTTGGTGATTTTATTGGTAAACTTCAATGAACCAACAGCTAAATCTTAGGATCAAAGGCTTTCTCTCATGCTGAAGGTCTCCAATAATGGAAATCAGCATATTTGTCTGACCAGATTCCCTTTTATGAGTGGAAAAAGGGCATTTATGCATAATTTGGCCACTTTTGGCACTGTGTCGAAATCCCATTTCCTCCTAGCTCACTGCCCACTAAAACCTTTATGGAAAAAACATGCTTCAACTGATTCAGTCCAAATTAGCTTAAGTTCTAGTCAAGATGGGGATCTATAAAGTCTGAGGGTTTAACCAGAGTTTCTGATGAGCTTTCATGGTGTTTTTATGTTGGCTAGGATAAAACTTTTCATTTTTTCTTTAATTAATCACCTATAAATTAGACATGGTGAAATTTAAAATAGTGGTTCCACCTGAAAAATATTCCTCAATGCCTTTCTGTCACACAAATACAAACAATTGTATTTCCAATTTATAGTTTGGGAGCTTTAATTCACATATGTAGTTTCAGGCGGAATTTGCTACCAAGACCCTCTGGGCATAAGGGGTCAAAAAGGCAATAAAAAAATAAATAAATAAAAATTTATATATATATATATATATATATATATATATATATATATATATATATATATATATATATATATATATATATATATATATATATATACACACTAGTCTTTAGAAAGTCAACTGAAGGTAATTTTGGGAACAAGCTAGAAAGTTTTGAAACTGCATACAGGTTGTAAAACAATGGGGGAAAAAACTTCATATCAGAGGTTTTTCTGTGATCCTAAGAAGAAAGTTAAATCCACCCCCTGTGTGTGGAAGACCTACTTGAAATAAAAGTCACCCATATCTGCATCCCCCAGTAGGTGGAGAGGAGCAGCAGCTGCAGCAGCTTCACAGTGTAGGTTGGTTCCTGGTCAGTGGGCATCTTCTCCAGACCTTCTCTCCTCTCTGCTCTGTTTACAGAAACAAAAAACAGCCTTCAGATAAACAGATAACGCCTTCTCCCCCCTTCATATCCTTTTGTCTCCAGGGAACCGATACTGCATTCAAAAACTCATCGAAACCTTGACAGTATCCCTCTAACGTGAGAAATAAACCAGATTACAGATTATAATCTGCACACCTTTAGGTAAGCAGGAAGAAATACCAGGAATTCCTCCAGGCAGCTTATCTAGCTCCCTGAAGCTACTCCGGTATTTCTGTCCATGATGTTAGTGCATTACTCAGCAACAGGTTGGGAAACTTCTGCTGTTGTCAAGGTAACGGGCTAGCAGGATTGACCTCACCCAGTGCACGAGACCCAACAAGCTAGCCAGAAGGAAAATTACAAGTTTCAGTCATTTAAAGGCTGAATATATATTATTATTCATCTTTTTCTTTTAAAACAATTAAACTCAAACAGCACTCGCTGCTTTAACGCATGGCGCGCCGTGACCGTGGAGCTAATGATAGTAAAGAAGCTAGCTGTTCAGTACAATAAACTCCGCTAAAGTTAAACAAATATTAAGCCAATTAATCTGACTTTTTCATATCGACTGGAAAAGTTAAAAGGTTAATAATAGTTAATTTCGCCTTTATTAAAAGTTTAGCTCGGTTTACCTGAGTGACAGGAGGTAGCAGAGCTGAAGCAGTGACTGCGGTCTGATCCAAGCCGACAGACCTGTTCCCTCTGGGTGGGCGGGGCTTCTGCTTCTTCTTCTACGGTTTTATGGCGGTTGGCAAACTGGTTAAAGAGCATTACCGCCACCAATTGATAAGGAGTTCAACAAGGAAACAAGACTCACCCCAGAAAACAAAAATAAGGGATCATATTCTTTCCGACCTGTTTAACTGAATCCAACATAATAAATCCACATTTGTCCTCATCATTTCTAATTAATCTTAAACTTATCGTCACTCGGCCAGTTTCTGATGGTGTTACTGGTTTTCCAATCAGGCTTTCAACCGTTTCCCAGTTTAAATCTCTCACTTTTTTGCAGCTTTCACCATTATTTTATTTATTTTTTTCTTGTCGTCTGAGCAACACAGTTAATCACTTCTACCATGAAATCTTTGTTTTTCACAATCAATGAATCTTCATCAATGTTGGGGAGCTGCTCCACAGGTTTTAACTCTGTTAGTTTGGGTTTTTCTGACTGGGATGGGATCCTTTCTGCAGCTGAGGGCGGAACTTCTTCTTTTATGTTTTTATTGCCCGATGAAAACCGCCACCTACCAGACTGGAGAGTGGCCATCAATGACGTCAGAGGAAAGTTAATAATACATACCTCTAAACCAGGGGAAAGCAATTAAAAATCAGCAGGGTAAGAATTAAGAAAATCATCAACCAGTAAAGGTCCGGAGACATTTTAAATTATAATCTGTTACTTTAAACAGAATTTAACACTGAAATAAAACGAGGTTCTTAATAAATCCATGTTATACATTGATTTTTTTTAACTGAGAAAATATAAAAACAAAAAAAAAAAATTACATTTTAAAATCTAAAGTGTTTTTTGAAGTAGAGAACAATTTCCTGACTCACATATTTTTTATTTTAGTTTTGACCATTTTTTTTTATTTTTCTTTCTTTTTTCTGAGAGTAGTGAGCTTTAGGCTGCAACCACTAATCCATGACCTCTGGTCTATGCTATCCACGAATCCGCAAATTTATATCTATACAAACTCACATATAAATTAATATGTTTGCAAATGCACATGCATACATACACTTATATAGATACTTTAAATGCAATAAAATAATCCAGCGTTTAAAAAAAATCTAATTAATTATTTTTTAACAGAATTTAATTTACTTCCTAAAAGATTTATCATAGAAAATCTTATTTTCTCTCTATGTAGTATTGACTTTAAGTGCTGATGTTCCTCTAAATACTTATTATATTCTAATAATACATGTTCCACTGTTTCCATCTGATTACAGGGATTATAATCCCTATTTCATGTTTCCCTATTCTGATAAGAGAACTATAAAGTCCATTATGACCAACCTCTTCTTTCCTTCTTCCATTCATACAACTATTACCCCCCACAGTCCGTTGAATTTCTTATAGATCTCTACCATCATGATTATCCCAATGTTCCCGCCAATCCTTACAGATTTTATTATGAATTATAGATTTACCCTCACTTTTACTTAAAGGAATACTTAAGTTAATAATATCTTAATTTTAAGGCCTGTTTAGCTAATATATCTACTTCTTCATTTCCTTCTATGAATCTGCAAGATTTGATACTTAATAATGCAGCTTGACTATCTGATGCAACTATTTCCTTCCCTAACATTATCACCAAGCAACCATTCTAAAGCGACCATAATGGGAATTGATTCAGCTGTAAAAACTGTTAGGGCGGGGCTTCTTCTTCCTCTTCCGAAGGTTTTAGCAGTCATGTTATCATTATGCCCCCCCATCGCTGCACAGCCCCACCACTGCCTCTATGCTGCAAAGATCAGACATCATTTTCCAGTCAGAAAGTTTCACAAATGGATTTAGGTCTGGATTTTTCAAAGGCGCCATATGATATGATTTTGTTTTCATTTGATTCCTTTTTATTGTAGCGCTCTAATTGTGCTGCTTGAAGGGGAGTTTTAGCTTTAACTCCAGTCTCAAGTCTGAAGCCCTCAACAGGTATCCTTCTAGAAATGATTTTCCCATCAGCCCAAATCTTTTTAGGTTGCGCATCGAATTAAAATGATCCCTACAGCATGATGCATCCATCATTAAGTTTAACTTAGAAGATAAGCAGTTAGTTATTGATATTTTTAATATATATATTTTTGGGGGGCTGTTTAGTGGAGCAGTGGGTAGCACTGCTAGCTTGGGTTTGATTCCCGGCCTGGGGTCTTTCTGCATGGAGTTTGCATGTTCTCCCTGAGCATGCGTGGGTTCTCTCTGGGTACTCCGGCTTCCTCTCACAGTCCAAAAACATGACTGTTGGGTTAATTGGCTTCTCTAAATTCTCCTTAGGTGTGAATGGTTTTATGTCCTGTTTGTCTCTGTGTTGCCCTGCGATGGACTGGCGACCTGTCCAGGTTGGACCCGCCTCTCGCCTGTAGACAGCTGGAGATCGGCACCAGCACCCCTCGCCCCCCCAGCAGGGACAAGCATGTTTTTTTCCTTTATGGATGTTTGGTTCAACCATAGGTTATTTTTTTTATTTTTTTTACACCTGGGAGCAGCTAATTAGCATTTCTAAAGCTGAATTAATACATCAACTACTTTCACAAGTACCAGCTGAATTGTCAAGGAGGCGTCAGGGATGCAGAGCAGGAGAGACGAGAGAGGAACAAGAAATTTAAACCTTCTTTTCCATCAATCCTAATTAATGATTTTTTTCTTTGAGTTTTTACGGCTCTAGTGACTCGTTTTTTTTCAACAGTAGGCTGACATGAAAGGGGGTATGAGAGAGGGGGAGAGAGGGATTCAACCCAGGTCAGCCATGTCGAGGACAAAGGCCTCCGTCAGGGGTCATGCACGCTAACCGCGGCACCACCTGCACGCCCATAATGATGAAGGATGACGGCGGCCTGCTAGCTCAAGTGGTAAGTCACCTGTCCTGAAAACAGGAAGCCTGGGTCCTGTTGGCAGGATGGGTCCTTAGGCAAGACCTTTCAGGCCTGCTTTGGGGAGTGGTTAGGGCATAGAGTGGGTCTATGTACAAAAAAATCAATTTAAAGTCAGATCGTCATACACTTAAAAAAACACACCAAAAAGTAAGTAATTAAATTTTTTTTTTTTTACAAGACTAATGGGATACATTCCCGTTTAGGTAGTTTGAAGTCTATGTTTCGTACAAAACTGAAGGGATAAACTAAAGAGATAAACAGGTATTGACTATGCGTATGCTGGTCTGACTGGGTATGCTCATCTGACAGAACACCAGCTTCCTCCCACAGCCCAAAAACCAGCATGATGGTCTGGAAAGCTGTCCAGGCCGTACGCTACCTCTCTCCAAAGAGCCGCTGGATACAGGCTGCAACCCATCCAACAATACAATAAAGAAGAACACATTGTCAGAGGATGAGAATTAACTTTATTAAAAAATATATATTCTTAATTAGTTTTATTTGGACATGAAAATAGCAGTTGTGTTTTACTTTTCATTTTAACTGTTTGCAAAAGTATTTCAACAGTACATTCTAGGAATGCTTATAATATACAGGAATGTTGAGATGCTCATCAAACACAGTGGTGATGTTGAGCAGGAGGCTCAGTGTAAACAAGACTAGTTCAGCAAAGAAGAGCGTAGCCACATCCTCATGCATGAGAGTTTTCCCTTTGCTAGAAACGCCCATTTACTCCATGCTGGTTTAGTGGCGCCCGGCGCCGTGGTCTAACTGGGATAAAGGACGTCAGATGGCGGAGCGGAGAGGACTTTAGTGACGGGCAGATTTACAGATTTTATCATAAACCTCAGGAAAAGCTTCCTTACAGCCCAACTCAGCTCGTAGTTTGTGGTACAGCTGTCCATCAAACATCTCCCAAAACTCCTCCCGATCCATGTACACATCTGCATACAGCATCTGGAACCTGCAGAGGAGCATTTCAACACGTTGCAGATTAAATGCTGGATGGATGATTTATTTCACTTTAGTTTCTGATGGGAGTCTTACCCGTGTACGTCTCTGACAAACTTCTCCAGCTGACGTGTTGATGCTCTGGCCTCAAAGTGTTTGACCTTTGGCTCCCCGTAGGCTCCGATGTCCACGTACAGCTCCTCCTGTTGGCCCTTAGGGTGAACCATTCCTCTGCCTGCCGGTAACAGGAACGGGCACAGCCACAGAGGGTAAACCTGCAAAAAATGGAAAAAGGAGGAGTTATTCAAGCGAGATGCATCCATCATAAACAGAGTGCAATGTGACGCTTTAATCAATATGGGAGTCTGACATTGATTTGCTGGTGAAAGCGTGTGATGGCAGCCTGCAGATGCTTCATGGGAACCAGCATGTCCTGGACCACGTGGTGCTGCTCATACAGGCGTCTGATGGTTTCTCCCTGGGTGAGTTTCAGCAGCGAGATCTTAGGAGGAACCATCCATCCGAAAAGCCAGCGGAACGCAGGATTGTTGCCAAATGGGATGATATCCTGGAAAAAGGCATAGGCTGCGTCATCGGATAGCCTAAGCTTTTAACCCTTTACAGGGAAAGTTAACGTTTTTGATCACTTGCAAACCCCTTACAAGTGGAGCCCCCCCCCCCCCCGAACCCTCAGTGAGGTCTAGAAGCACTAGATCTATAGCCAGCCATTCAGCAAAGGTCCTGCTACATGGCTGTACATCTTATTTTGGCTTTTGACCAATTAGATGAGCTGTTGAATGATATATTACCTACTGGAAATTAAGTTGGAAAAGTTTAACAAGTCAAGGAAAAAAGCTAAAAAGCTAATTGAATAATAATAAGCCTAGTTAACAATTATATTTAGGTTTGTAAACTAAAAAAAATCAGTGCCAGTATCAGCATTAATGCCTCTAAGGTTATGTTGGACACAAAAAGTGTTTTCTTTCACTCTTGAGTGTTTTTCATGATTTTCAGGCAATATGTATATATTTTTCGTAATATTTTCTTAATATATTTAGTAAAGTTGAGGTTTCTTGTTATTACATTGACATAAAATTTTGCCATCAGAATATCTATATTATATATAAATAAGGTCTTATCCTGGATTCCAATAACTCTATTGGCTGGAAATGTGGATTTCCAAAGTATTTCACTGAGCGCCCTATAAAGGGTTAAAAGGTTTGGTTTTTAGCTGCTGCTTTGCTCTGATATGGTCAGAAGTTTACATACAACCATTGTTATCATGAATACTGTGAATATTTGGCTTTGAGTGGGAGATTGTTTTTGGGATCTTTGTTTTTCAGGTTGGAATAAAAAAAATCAACTTTACTGATTTTTTTATATTACAAATCAAGTAACTGTGTTATTTATTGCGACTTTCTTTTATGCAGTAACATTATTTTTAAATGTCCTTCAGCAAGTAGCAGCTCAACCAAACAGGTTTCATGATCATGAATAGGATTCTGGGGCGTTCTGGTTGGATATTTCATCTCTACCTCGCAGAAATAGTTCATTTAAAGCTATAGGGAAGGATGTTCTTGAGATGTTTACGTAAAGCCGTCCTACGTGCTCGTCCCCATTTTCACTGACCGCTGGTGAGTCTGACATAATGGAAAATTAGCAAATCTTCCTTTGGAAAGAAAGCTAGTATGAGCGATGCAAACAGCAACCATTAAACAGAGCGTGGACGAGGAGAAATTGGCGCGTGCACGCTCGTGCACGCTCTCACACGCGTTTAATAGGTGTTCCCTCTTAGGAGCTGGTACACACTAGAAAAACGATCTAGAAATATGTACAAATCTCTTAAATTAAGAGTATTTACCCTTAATTTGAGTAGGTAAATGAGATAGTTTACCAATGGAATGAGTATTTTTACTCTTAAAATAAGATTATTAGATAATATGCACTTAAAATAAAACAATGCATTTTTTTTTTTTTTTTTTTTATTTTAAGTGTAAATTGTCTTGTTCAATTGGCAAAGTGTATATTTTACTTACTCAATCCAAGAACAAATGCACTTATGAAAAAAAAAAAAAAAAAGACTTAGAGATTTGAATTTTTTTCCAGTGCAGGGTTGTGCATGTGCATTTTTTTTTAAAAATCCTCCACTACACCGTTAAGATGGTGATCGAGACATTTTCTGTAAAAACAAACCAATGAACAATTCACCATCGTAATCACAACAGATGATCATACAGGTTTGGATCCAGACACGCCTTCTAGTTTCAGGGCTGTCACTCCTTAAATCCAGGTTATGTTTACTTGTGTGATAAGGTAATTTTTTGTTAAGGGGGGTTTTATTTTGCTTGTGCCTATTCAAGATTTTAAGAATTTTCAGGGAACAGCCAATAAATTTACCCAAACTAAAGACAAAGAAAGAACTTGATTGACTTTTATAGTTTGTGCCTTTGGTAAAGATTCACAGGTCTTCTGGTTCATGTTTTCTAATAGAATAACCGCCTTTTACAGCTGCCTTTTGTTCAACACATTTGCAGGCAAATTTTTTTGCAACAGAATTTTTTGCAGGCACATTTTTACCAAATTAAAATTCAGTGTTTAAAATTCGATGTACAAAAAAAGGCAGATTCCTATGAGACTGTTTTTCTTCCAAGGAGCTCATCTGCTTGGCCTTGTTTCCTGAATGGGGCCGCCTTTTACAGTTGTCTTTTGTATCTATGCTTCTTTTTCTATGTCTGCTTCTGTCTCCTTGAACCCCAGTGGGCCTCAGCAGATGGCCGCTCACACTGAGCCTGGTTCTGCTGGAGGTTTCTTCCTGTTCAAAGGGAGTTTTTCCTCTCCACTGTCGCTACAAGCATGCTTAGTGTGAGAGATTGCTGAAGAGTCAATGAGTCGATGCAATCAGCTGGTTTTCCTTAGATGGAAAACTTTGAATCAATCTGACTGGATGATCTGGTGAACTGGAAAGTGACCCGAGATGACATGATGTGAATTGGAGCTATAGAAATACACTGAATTGAATTGAATACCTGTCAATCTGAAATTGAGCATAAACATTTGCTGAACTTGCAATTTACTTATTTTAATTCTTTTTTTGGTTGCCTTCAGGATGAGGTCCAACAGCTTTTGAAAAAAAACAAAAACAGGAAAACAGTTTACTTATTTATCCACATTCTTAAGAAAAATGTTCCTTCCAGTTGTTTTGCATAGTTAAAAAATTAAAAGATTTTAAGTAAAATAAAATATATCCTACATGCTGTTTCCATATTTTTAAACCCTGGTAGTTGTTTGCTTTTAATGGACTTTCTCTCTGTTGTGAAAAAAATACATAATTCAAAATACTTTTAGATATTTCTTTCATATTAAAATATTTCAACTAATTTTAATACTTTTTTTTAAAATTATGTCTTTGTTTAAAGAATATCCTCTAAAAGTGCTGATTCCAACATCACTCCTGTCAGACACAGTCTTCTTTAGTTTCTCCAATCTTCCACCAGAGGGCAGCGTTAAAATAAAAACAACACTTTTTGTCTCTGGCCTCCAAATTAAACACCCTGATGATATCCATCATGAGTCATTCTATTTCTGTCTGCCTTCCACTCAAAGCGAACATAGAAAAAGTATTTTTGTAGAAAACGTAGCAGCCGAATGCTTAGAAGACACTAAACTTAGGCATCTGTTAAACTAGAACCATGCATAATTCATCGGGCCATTTGCTGTGAGAGAGAGAAAACACCACAGTCAGGGTTTTCTCACTAATGGCTAATGGTGTGTGCTCATGGTTTGCTCAAGGTGGAGCTTTAGAACTTAAGGGGAAATAAGCAGACATGTTGAAATAATCTCAGCTCCTGAAAACAGTGAGATGAAGACGTTAGGATTATTTTGTATTATTCATGTATGTGTTTGCTAAACTCTTAATACTTTTCAGATTTCAGATAATAAAGTAAAAAATCTTGGTGTTATTTTTGATCAGGACCTGTCATTTAAATCCCAGATCAAAGAGGTTTCTAGAATTTCCTTCTTTCATCTGAGGAATATTGCAAAAATGAGAAATCTCCTGTCCATGATTGATGCTGAGAAACTAGTCCATGCATTTGTTACTTCAAGGCTGGACTATTGTAATTCTTTACTATCAGGAAGTCCACAAACTGTAGTTAAAAGCCTTCAGCTGATCCAAAATGCTGCAGCCAGAGTTCTGATGCGATCATATCTCTCCTATCCTGGCTTCTCTTCATTGGCTTCCTGTTAAATCCAGAACTGTTATTCTTTGAGTCAATGAGTCGATGCAATCAGCTGGTTTTCCTTAGATAGAAAACTTTGAATCAATCTGACTGGATGATCTGGTGAACTGGAAAGTGCCCTGAGATGACAGGATGTGAATTGGAGCTATAGAAATAAACTGAATAGAATTGAATACCTGTCTGTTACTTTTTAAGGCTAATGTTTTCGCAAACATTTTTAAATCAAATTAGGATAAGATCTGTAAATGAAATGGGAGCATAAATGGATAATTCTTAAAAGAGAGCTTTATCACCATGCATGTGGATTTTCCTTGATCCAGACCGCTGCGTTATCTTGATGCGGCTGGAGCCTCATTTAAAACCTACCAGTGTATGATGTGATGATGATGTGGCAGAGTGTGACCCTGGAGACGTATGAAATGCGTTTTTAACTATTATTCTGGGCAGATTTCCAGACAAAGCAAACCACGATGATATAACCGTCGTAACACGAACCCTTTCTCTGGTCTGATCAATTCTGTTGAACTCGCCATCATGTTTCATAGTCTTTTCATACATATACATCATAAAGTGTTTGTTTCGAGTGATTTCTTCTCAGGAAAGATTCAGGGAGAGGAACACTGCAAAAAATTTAAAAAAAGTCATTTTTTCTTAAAAAAAGTGAATTTTTTTCTTGAACTGAGGAGGAAACAGACATTTTGCCAATTGAAGACAATTTACATTTAAAATAAGAAAAAATGCATTGTCTTATTTCAAGTGCATATTGTGTATTTATCTTATTTTAAGAGTAAAAATACTCATTCCTTTGACAGATCATCTTATTTATCGCTCAAATTAAGGCGAAATACACTTAAATTAAGAAAAGTTTACTCTTTTCTAGATTGTTTCTGCAGTGAAGCATGAAGCTGTAAATAAAAACAGCTTTCCTCTACAGAGTGGATCTGGTGTCTCAGCGGAAAATCAAGGTTTTTAATCAGCTTTTGATTAATAAAGACTTTATTATTTTTTTTATGCAGCCTTTAGGGGCTGATCTCTTTGAATTAATTTGAATGTTTCATGGTGACACTCAGAAAAACAGTCAAACTAAGAGACAATATCTGAACCCTTATAATGTAAATCAGTTTTCTATTTTTTATTAGAGCAGGATTTTAAAGTGAAAGGTTTAAATAAAGTTTTTTTTATGTGAAATGTTTACACTGAATGTATAGTTGATGTTCTACCTACAGCGTGTGACTCTCCTGGTATCTTCATTCAGTATAAATCAAGGTTCGGAGAAGCCAGACGATGAACGCTGTTTTCATCTCCAAACCAGCGGCGAGCCGCTGGGTTTTCAGAGGTTTGAGAATAACTCGGAACGCATGAAAATTCCACCAGTAAAATATTTACCAATATAGACATGTTAGATATCGTTGGAAAGCTTAGATTCTCCACAATTCAACCACCTAGTTCAGTTCAACACAGATATAGCAGCATGTGAAAATGTAAACAAACAAAGCAGCTGAAGCTACATCCCTTAGAAGGCGTCCAGAAGCCGTTTTATAAACCAATATTCAATTATTTATACTTCATTCGTCCATAAGGCTCCACAGATTAAAAGTAATCCAGCATTTTCGTAATAAAAATATTCCATGATGAGAAAATCGGCCATAATGTCCGGTTGTTGACATCCGAAGGTTAGCTGGTCACAGCTTATTCTCAGCATCTTGTTAATATTTACTTCCTATTACTTCTTTCCTCGGTTGTTGTTTATTAATGTTTGGTACGGTTCTTTACGTTGTCTTCTTATCTACAAGACAAAAGCGTCTCCATCTTTGTATGACGCGATTTCTGGTCACTTCCTGCACTGGAAAAACGATCTAGAAATAAGTCAAAATTCTTTAAATTGAGTGTATTTACCCTTAATTTGAATAGGTAAATGAGATGATTAGTATTTTTACTCTTAAAATAAGATAATTAGATAACATACACTTGAAATATGACAATGCAATTGTGTCTTCTTATTTTAAATGTAAATATTCCTGTTCCATTGGCAAAATGTCGCTTTTACCTCCTCAATTCAAGAACAATTCCACTTATTTTAAGAAAACATGACTTATCTAGATTTTGATTTTTTCCAGTGTGTCAGCCAATGACGCACTGAGTAGAACGATATTACGCCTCATAGAGTCCTGCTGTTATTGGTTATTGGGCTGTTGGGCTTTGAACTAATAAAATTAGGTTTCAAACCAGCCTACACATGGCTGCGTTATATGAAGGGGAGCCGTGTTACCGGCTTGCTTTAGAGAGACACACACAGCTGCGGCTGGATCAACGCGCGCAGCTCCAAGCTGAATAATAAAAACCGTCCGTTTTTTTAAGTTTGGACGCTGGTTTTGTTTTCTTACAATTCCTAAGGATGGAAAAAAAACTAAATACAGGTGAGAAAAGGCACTGGGGATTATTGTAGCTTGAAATTTTATAGATTTTTATTTTATTATAGTTGTAAAAATTCTACATTTGTTATATACACTGATTCTGAAAAAAAAGTGGAAAATACTTGCTTTATAAATGTTTTGCTGTCATCAAAAAGCTTCAGTGTTTTTTCTATGGGTCAAATAGTAAAGCAAAGCACAGGAAAAGCTTTTGGCACAATTTGGAGATTTTGGGAGTCGCTGGTGACGCCAAAAGTTCAAAGTCCCGCAGCTCTGGAACTGCTGCAGCCAGAGGTCTGATATTTTCTGCATTTGTGGTTAACATGATGTAGAACAAATGGAAAACAATGAGACCGGCCTTTACTCAAGCATGTCTTTATTACTGATGTTCAAAAATGACCTATCATTTTCAAGAATAAAAAAACCCAACTTTGATTAATGTTTGAACTGATGCAGCTTGGTCTGTGTTCTACTCATCCAATTTTATAATTTATATATATTCAGAAACTAGAAGGCGTTAGCTTTCAAATAATGTATCACACATGTAATTTGGGCTTACAGTCTTTTCAATCCTTCCTGCACATTCTTTTCAAACTAAACTTTGCTTTAAACTGTTGTGTGCTTGGAAAAATATCAATTGTAATGTTAAAAATCTACAAAAAAACTTGACAGGTTAAAAACTTACACTACTACTACTCACCAATTTAACACGTTTAGCTCTATAACATTTAAATGCACCTCTCCGATGTCTAAGAGGAAAAAATCTAATAACATTTTTTTAATGTATGCCCTGCATCACTGTACAGAAGACTGCCATATGATGAATATTTACACTGTGCACATACAGTTATTATTATTAATTTCCTAATCCCTGACTGATCATTTTAATCTAGTGTGTATTATAGTATAGATTAAATTCATCATCCAGCTGCTGCTCTGCAGAATTCTCTCCCCAAGAGCTGAATCCTGGTCGTTTGGCTCTATCACCATCTTTCCACCAGTTCTCCACCGCTTCTGTGATGCCAATTACCCGACAGAAATCACGCCATCTAGCGGAAAATCACGTGGCTTTTTCAAATCACGCAATCTGTGATTTTAAAGTGACTTTGAGACAATTTTTTTTTTATTTGCGATCATTGCACTTGCCCGGTGGGCAAATGCAATGAAATTTGTAGTCTCCCAACAATAAAAACTACTTGCCCCAGGAGATCGGGCGATGGTTAACATCGAGCTCTGCTATAAATTCTCCTCATGTTTGCATTGGTTATCTAAACCAAAGCTAATTATTTACAAGGGAAAAGTAGGCAGGAGGCAGTGTGCCAAATATTAGGGTTCCTATGAGAAACATGAGAACAATTCCTGTTTGAAAATAATTCTTCTCTTAAATAAAAGTAAAACCCCTGTCGCACCTTGATGATTTAGACCAGCGTATGACTGACATCTTGCAAAAACACTGGATAAGTTATGAGCACACTGAAGTACGCTGGCACACATCAACATATGGCGAGTACGTCCTGAAATTTTGAGCATGCTCAAAATGTCCAACCATGCCAGCGTATGCCAGCGTATGCCAGCGTCTGCCAGCGTCTGCCAGCGTCTGCCATGCATGGGCCATAAGTTCCAGGTTAGTTATCTGACGGTTGACATTTGTGTAAATTACTTATAAGTTGTGGCGTCTAGCTCAACCTAAACCTCCGAGTAACTTCTCCTCCAGACCAACGCATATCAAGGTATCTGACGAGTTCCAGACGAGCGCTGAACGTGTTTCCAGCTACTGTATAATGGCGTATTGGCAGCGTTTTGGTATAAAGGGGGTTCACAGGAGGAAACCGTCAGTTCTCCTCCAGACTTCATCCCCATCATAGGGTGAGCCAGAAGGTGATGGATCCTCCCTGCGTTCACGCCCACCACCAACAAACGTCCTAGCAGACATGAAGCTCAATCTGCTGCCACCAAAAACCTTCTTTTATTTTTCTTTTTTCTTTTAATTTTTTTGGCTGGGAGCAGCGATGATACTGCCTGCCCACCAGCTTTAACTGATGCTGTGCGTTATGCAGAAGTTAGGGTGTGGGACAGAAGTTCTGAATACTCTGAATCTATGTATACACCTAAAATTGAAAGTTCAGTAATTTCCAGCATTTCAGGAGATTCTGGGATGTCAGGCAGACGCTGAATAAACCAGCAAGGTGTGACAGGAGCCTAAGATGGACCTAAAATTTTGCAGTGTTAAAGTAACACTTTAAGAGTTGAATTTAACACTAATCTGAGTGCATTTGATCTCACTCTAAATTATGAATTAACTCTCTACATAGCGTATATCTTACTCCAGTTGTTGTAATAACTCTAAAAGATGTACTTTTGACACTACATATTTAAACACGGTGTAAAATGCAACAGTGATGTGTGTGTGTGCATACCTGACATGGGCAATGTGGAGTCAACAAGTCATCTCCATGTCATGTATTTAATCTACCCAGCCAATTAACCAGGTGAGTCCAATCTGCACAGGTTAATTCACGGTGAAGATTGGACTCACCTGCTTCAGTGGTTGGGTAGAACAAATGCATGACATGGAGATGACTTGTTGACTCCACATTGCCCATGTCTGGTGCATACCTGGATCTCCCAGAAGATACTCCGTGTGTGTCGGTGGTAGTAATGCCTCAGAGGGATGAACTCCACTCCACTGCGGTCTCCTTTCAGGTAGCTCTCTACATGTTTGAAGAACCAGGGTTTGAAGTGCAGGCCGATTCTGTTAATCTGGTGTCCAGGAGGAAAAGTCTGACGTCAGGTCTAGTCAAAGACCATACAGCCGATTTACTGGGGAGCTCGCCATCACCTTACCTTATCTGGCTCTGCATGGTCAGTCATGGTTCCTGTCATGATGACGGCTGAGTCCAGGCTATACTGGATCCCCTCCACGAACGTGTTCTGCTTGTTCTGTGATGCCTCGGCGAAACGTTTGCAGATGTTCTCCAGGCCTCTGATGGGCTCATAGCGCAGCTTCACCCAAGCTTTAGCTGGGACTATTTTAATCTCTGCTGCGACCAGAAACCCCAGCGTGCCACAGGACCAGGGGACGGCATGGAACAGATCAGAGTTCTCCTCCTGTTTGGGCAAAAATCAAACTGCATTGTCCCACAAATATATTCACAATCAGAACTGACAACCTACATTCCCCATGATGAAACACGGTGGTGGTAGCTATACTTGATCCTGATTCTTAGTAGGAAATAGAAGTAAGATGCATCTCATCTTCTTCCCATTAACCGTTATGTCTTACTTTGTGTTTGGTGGGACGCAATTCAGCAATTTAATCAAGGTCATTAAAGGGTCTGTAATCAATTAATCACAATTAATCCAATTTTAAGCAAAAACCATCAACAAAATAAACCACCTCTTTAATTCAGAAGAAACTTTTCTCCTTATTTAAAAAAAATTATAGGAGCACAACAACAAAAATACATGTATTGTTTTTAATCCAACTATTTGGATTGTCCAACCATTGGATTGTTTTTTTTAAGAAACCCCATATGCAGTTTTTTAAAAAACTACTTCTATAGAAGTGTGAAGAGTGCATGAATATTAATTATAGTGCCATTATTTCCACTAAATATATCTTTGCATAAAGCATTGCCTTTAGGAGCCTAAAAATTGTTATTCGATATGGAGCATTTAGTGTTATTACAACGATTACCATTGAGGCTATTGAATGCAGAATAGAATTTAAAATCCTCCTTCTCACATATAAAGCCTTAAATGGCCAAGCTCCATCTGATATCAGAGATCTGATTGTTCCTTATGTTCCTAACAGAGCACTTCGCTCTCAATCTGCAGGTTTACTAGTGGTTCCTAGAATTTCTAAAAGTAGAATGGGAGGCAGATCTTTTAGTTATCAGGCTCCTCTCCTGTGGAACCAACTACCAGTTTTAGTCCGTGAGGCAGACACTCTGTCTACTTTTAAGACTAGGCTTAAAACTTTCCTTTTTGATAAAGCTTCTAGTTAGAGTGGCTCAGGTTATCCTGATCTATCTCTATAGTTCTGCTGCTATAGGCTTAGACTGCTGGAGGACATAGGGACCCCTTTTTCATCTTTCTATCTCTATTCTCCCACTCTGCAGAATCTGTTAGTTCAATCTCTAACGTTCTGCTCTCTCTGCTTTTTCTCATAGTAGCTTCATCTGGTCTGTTCCTGTTTGGCTGTGACTCCATCCTGGAGAGAAATATCAGCTGTGCTGCTGCCATCAACACCTTTGTTTCTAGATGTTGGAGCTTAGCCTGTTTTCCAGTGTAGTCCTGTTTCTCTGACTGTGACTAACTGGATGTGCTCTCTTCATCCTCTGACATGGGAGCTGGCTCGGAGCTCGTCTGCCTGGCTGTGTGTTTCCTGGACGGGGCCGCCTGTGGAGCTGGTTGACAGTTGCCTTTTGTATCTATGCTTCTTTTTCTATGTCTGCTTCTGTCTCCTTGAACCCCAGTCGGCCTCAGCAGATGGCCGCTCACACTGAGCCTGGTTCTGCTGGAGGTTTCTTCCTGTTCAAAGGGAGTTTTTCCTCTCCACTGTCGCTACAAGCATGCTTAGTGTGAGGGATTGCTGAAGAGTCAATGAGTTGATGCAATCAGCTGGTTTTCCTTAGATAGAAAACTTTGAATCAATCTGACTGGATGATCTGGTGAACTGGAAAGTGACCTGAGATGACATGATGTGAATTGGAGCTATAGAAATAAACTGAATAGAATTGTATCTAAATAGGCCAATTACTAAATGATCCACGTTCAAGGTCCTAACTGGCCACTACTAAGATTTACATGGTTACATGGTTGGGACTTAAGTATATATATATATATATATATCAGAAAATGCAATTAATTGTGTAAATTTTTCCCATGTTAAAATGTTTTTATTGATAAAAATCAACGAGTTAAAGTCCCGGTGTCCTGTCAGAACAACATACACTGTCAGATCAGCATACCATTAGTTTATATCCTACCAAAATTAATTCACCATTTACAGCACAGCCAATCTTTTCTATGATTTTAAACATGAAAACAAAATCTAACCAAATGTTATTTCCGTACACAAGTTTTTTTTTTTTTTTTTTTACAACTAAAGCAAATTATTTAAGTTCACATTGACTAATATGGTTTTAGCTATAGAGGCTTCTTCTCTCATCATGTCTGGCCGTTTCAACATCCAAGAAATACCAGCATAATCAAAGCTGATTTTCTGTTTCAAAAGTTAAAATAAAAGTGTTTTTGCTGGTCGGTGCACAGAAGCTAAAATTCAATGTGGGAATAATTCTGTGTTGCGCATGTGCATGCATGTCTATTAGAACAATGTATGCCGATCTGACAGCGTATGATGTTCTGACAGAACACCAGCCCTGATCCAAGTACTGACACTGTGCTGTATGTTTAGATCTGCTCTTCTTTTCATTTCATTTGTCTGAATTTCTAATGATAGAACACATTCAATGCAAAAAAGTTAATCTAAAGTCCTTTTTTCTTTAAATAACTGCATTTTTTTTCTTGAATTAAGGAGGTGAGTGAAACACTTTGCCAATGCAATAAGACAATTTACATTTAAAAGAAAAAACAACTGCATTGTCTTATTTTAAAGTGTTATTATCTACATATTGTGTTTTAAGAGTAAAAATCCTCATTCCGTTGGCAGAACATCTTATTTTCCTGCTCAAATTAAGGGTAAATACACTTAATTTAAGAAATTATTACTAATTTCTAGGTCATTTTTGCAGTGCTGGGGTTAATTTAGCAAACTGGCATGGAATAATCTGTCATTTAATGGACAAACAGTTATAATAGAAAAGAATAGAAAATTCTTTGAAGCTCAGATATGGTTTTTGTCACCATAATGCACAGATTTCCTATGCAAAACACAAAAAGCTTCATTGCTTTCCTTCTAAATGTCTGATTTATGATGCAGGATTCGAACCCTGCACCCAATGACTACCTACCTCTGTGCAGCGCACTAAGCTGCCATCTGCAAGGACCAGTTCATATGCCACACATATGTGCTGAAAAAGCCCGTAGATATGGGAGGAGGACTCGATGCCTGTGCCCATCACCAGCCCACCTGAAAAAGGAATAAAAACATTTTTCAATGCTCCTTTACAGTAATTGAATTTTTGCCCGGCCGAGAGAAACAGGGGGGCAAACACATGAGCCGATAACAGCATTCGCCTGCTGTGAGCGCGATGCTCTGTGGACAGCTGGATAAATGAATTTATCACAGCCTGATGGGAAAACATTAGATCGCTGATGCGTAGATTATGGCATCAGCGAATCCATTATGAAACTCCATCCAGGGGTGCTTCCACTGCTGCGGCCATTTCCTCCCGGTTTCATCTTCTGAGCTGCAGCACCAGCCCGCTAACACAATTAGAGAAGCTGCCGTGGCTCTAAACAGGATGCACTGATTGACGGAGAATATGCAGATCTCCGTCTCTCAGCGGGCTGTAAATCAGATGGAGCTTCTATTTTTAGAAAAACAAGAGATAGAAAAGAAACAGCAACCATGGCGACGACCCTAAAAATACCCCAAAGCGTGTCCAACATACCCACGGTGAGGTCATCCAGCTCAGGCAGCACCGGCAGCGTCCAGCCGATGGAGTTAAGGAGAGCCGTCACTTGACCCATGTTTGCCAGTGGCTCCACTCTCACCACCTATAATATAAACAAACACCGGAATCATAAGAAAAAAAACAACAACAATGATTTCTTATCTTATTGCTTAGCAAAAATATAAATGTTGATGGCTTAAAAAAATACATAATGACTTTATTATTATGTCAAATAGCATCCAACCAAATCTAATTTTGACAGGGACTGGATTCATTCTAAAACAATTTGTGTTGCACCGATACCAATACCAGTATGGGGCGGGGCCCCGATCCAGTACTATAATGGTGGTATTATCGATAACAGCAAGTACCAACCAATACGGCACCGATACCATTTTGAGAGCCAAAAGTTTCTTCAACTATTGTCACCCATTCCATGGGGGCAATAAAAAGTTCTACTGGATTCACTTTGTTTTAGTCTTTTTCCTGCTTCACAAAGGAAGGCAGCAGCTTGAAGCCATGATGGTTATTATTTACCATCCAAGCAGTCTGCAGTTCTTCATAGATACACACATCAATTTCTAACAGATGGTATCGGTTTGGGCCGATACTGCACAGCCAGGTATTGCACTGGAAAAAATCAAAACCTAGATGAGTCATTTTTCCTTAAAATAAGTGCCTTTTTTCTTGAATGGAACAAGACAGTATATCCAAGATGGCGGCAGGTCACCCATGTGCTGCGCTGCTCTGAGAAGCATGTGTTGTTTTAAATAAGTTTAATTGTGGGTTTTAGACAAAAAAGTTTAATTTTAGCTGTTTAGAATAACCTTTGTAGACTTTATTATTACAGTTAAAACAATTGGAATTATTTGACTCTTGGCACAGGACAATACTATTGCTAGCTTTCTAGCCGCCTCTCCAGCCTGGGCCTGGCCCTGCACTGCCTGGTTGCTAGCTGCTCCTCCATCCTGGGCCTGCACTGCCTGCACTACCTGCTGTTTCTCCATCCTGTGCCTGCACTGCCTGCACTACCTGCTGTTTCTCCATCCTGGGCCTGCACTGCCTGCACTACCTGGCTGTTTCTCCATCCTGGGCCTGCACTGCCTGCACTACCTGCTGTTTCTCCATCCTGGGCCTGCACTGCCTGCACTACCTGCTGTTTCTCCATCCTGGGCCTGCACTGCCTGCACTACCTGGCTGTTTCTCCATCCTGGGCCTGCACTGCCTGCACTACCTGCTGTTTCTCCATCCTGGGCCCGCACTGCCTGCACTACCTGCTGTTTCTCCATCCTGTGCCTGCACTGCCTGCACTACCTGTCTGTTTCTCCATCCTGGGCCTGCACTGCCTGCACTACCTGCTGTTTCTCCATCCTGGGCTTGCACTGCCTGCACTACCTGCTGTTTCTCCATCCTGGGCCTGCACTGCCTGCACTACCTGCTGTTTCTCCATCCTGGGCCTGCACTGCCTGCACTACCTGGCTGTTTCTCCATCCTGGGCCTGCACTACCTGCTGTTTCTCCATCCTGGGCCTGCACTGCCTGCACTACCTGGCTGTTTCTCCATCCTGGGCCTGCACTGCCTGCGCTGCCTGGCTGCTAGCTGCTCCTCCATCCTGGGCTCTACTTTACAAACTGCTTTTAATTCGGTTCAGCACAGGCTTTTAAAACTAGATCTTTCTTTAAATTCAAATAAAACTAAAATGATGTTATTTTCAAAAACAAAGACAAAATTGCAAAATAGCTATCCTCTTATCACCTTGGATGGGTCAGAGATAGAAAGGGTTCAATCTTTTAAATATTTAGGAATTTTAATTGATGAAAGTCTAAATTTTAAACCTCATGTTGAAATATTGATCAAGAAACTCAGACTGAAAATTGGCTTCTTCTTCAGGAATAGGCTTTGTTTCTCTTTTAATTCGAAGAAGAGACTGGTAGCTGCAAAGTTTTTACCCATCCTGGACTATGGTGACCCAATCTATATCAATGCCCCAGATCAAGTTCTAAAAATTTTAGACTCAGTTTACCATGCCTCTCTACGATTTATCACAAATTGTAAGCCTCGCACACACCACTGTGAACTTTACATACGTGTGGGCTGGCCAGCATTAGAGACTGGTAGACTCACTCACTGGTATATGATCATTTATAAGGGTATTCTGCGTCTGCTTCCTTCATACCTCTGTGAGTACATTCAACCAAGAGTGGCTGGACCGTATTCTCTACGTTCTCAAGATTCTTTGCTTCTGTCTGTACCTAGTGTCCGCACTGAAGCTGGAAAGACAGCTTTTCAGTACTCTGCCCCCACAGCATGGAACAATCTTCAGAAAGACTGGAAGTTGAAGGATTGGATTCCAATCGGACATTTTAAACGACTGCTCAAAGGTTTGGAAATGAGATCTATGGTTTGTAACTGTTTTATGAATTTCTAATTATAGATAGATGTAATTGTAAACTGTAATGTAAATTGTAATGTAATCTTTTGCCGCTGTCTTGGCCAGGACTCCCTTGAAAAAGAGATTGTTAATCTCAATGGGACTTTTCCTGGTTAAATAAAGGAATAATAATTGAGAAGGTAAAAGAGACATTTTACCAATGGAACAAGACAATTTACATTTAAAATAAGAAAATGCAATTGCATTGTCTTATTTGAAGAGCATTTTATCTAAATATCTTATTTTAAGAGTAAAACTACTAATTTCATTGGCAAATCATCTCATTTACCTACTTAAAAAGGGTAAATAATACATAATTTGAGAATTTTTACTTATTATTAGATCGTTTTTCCAGTGTGGGGCCAAAAATGGCAACACTAAATATAATAGATGGATGGCTTTTAGCCTCGTGAGACCATCCTGATCTCGCGAGCTTTCAAGGTTTCCCTCGCAGATCAGTCTGGAGACTCTCCGTTGAAGAAAATTTGGAGCCGTTCACCAAACGAACGTCCAATCAGCGTTGGCTTTGAGGCGGGTTGAGGTGTGACGCAACGAGAAGCGCGACAGTTCAGTCTAAAGAACATGGCGGCTTCAGCCGATGAAACTAGCGTTAGCGTGGCTATCGAGCAAGTTTTATCGGAATTACAGAGTATTTCTTCACTGAAAGAAGAGCAAAACACTGCTGTGGAGGCTTTTCTCAGAGGAAACGATGTTTTTGCTCTTCTCCCGACTTGTTTCGGCAAGAGTTTGATCTATCAATTGGCTCCTCTTCGTCGTCGCTCTGTTACGTCATATGCTTCGTTGATCTGATTGGTTTATTTGGCCCGTCTATCACCAACATAGGCCAATCAGCTAACCAGTATTTTTGCCCCTTCCCAAAATTACTTCAACAGAAGGTTTCCTGATGGATATGCGGAGCAAATCCATGTGGCGGAGTCAAGTTAGATGGCTTTTGGTTCCTATTGAAAACAGATATTTCATTAATAGGGATACATGTTTTTGTCCCTGATTGTTTGATGTTAACTCAAACTAAACTTTCCCTCTTTAAGAATATTTTTTTATTTAATTACTTTTATCACTATTGTTAGGATTATTATTTTTATTAATGATGTGAGTCTTTTAAACCCTAATAATACCTGCCTGTTTGGTGTCAGAAATAATGTTTCCCGCTGTAGTTTATCTAATTAGGAAAGTTCCTCTATCCATGTATTCATTCATTTAATCTCTTTATTGTTAGCTACGATAAACATTGTATTCGAGATTTCAGTTTAATTCAGAGTAATTTTCATGTGAATGTGCTTTACTTGTTTGTCAAAGAACACTACTGCCACCTACTGGTTAGTGACGTCACGGTGCGGTATCGGCTGTTGATCAAGTCCCACTGCTGTATCTGGTGTTTGTCACAACGCGCTATTATCCAAGTCATCTTGAAAACATTCTTCTTCCAAATGTTGGCTACATATTACGGGTTTTTTCTCTGGCCAGAAGTTCGATGGCAAATCCTCCCTCTTCAAGTTGGCGATCCAACGACCAACCCGTCCGTGGAGGATCAGGAATCAGAAAGGTGGAATAACTCTTTTTTTCACTTTTACCCCATGTATTCCAGCATCCAGCTGCCATGCACGTGGGCATTGTCAGTTTCACTATAGCTCTGGTGAATTTCAATGGTGAAGTCCTCTGGAAATCTTCAATAATTGTTGTTGATTGCAGATGTGTCTAGTAGTTCCCATTGATTTAGCTTGTAAAGCGGGGAGAATGGCGCTAGGCTTACCGCACCGTGACGTCACTGCTGGAAGATGGCAGGAGGGAGGGGCTACTATATTTGGGCAAAAATGGCCGCTCCCAGACTCAGCAATCGGGATGAAATTTATTATTTTTATTTTTTTACTGATTAACGCTAAATTCATTACATAACTGCAAACTTATTAGTTTTAGGTATAAATAATGATCCATTGATTATTCCTTTAAACCTTAATAATAGCTGCCTGTTTGGTGTCAGAACTCACGTTTTCCCCAGTAGTTAACTAATTAGAACAGTTCCTCTGTCAGAATAAAAAGTCATCTTCATTCTGTCTGTTGTAAAGATTTGGGAATGGAATGAGAGCGGAGTCCTTCAGCTAAAAATAGTGTAATATTTTGATAAGGTAGGAGCCATGGATGTCTACTCATTTATAAACATGTATGATGTAATGGTGTGGCAGACTGGTGGTGTATAAAATGCTTATCTAATCGTGATTCGTGTTCACTTACAATACTGTGTAGTCTTCCCTCAGCTCTTTACTGTGCAGATATTTGTTATATAAGGGAAACATATTCCAGGACATTACAACTTTTTTCTTTATGCTTTTCTGTACTTTTTATCTTTAATGGCATCTTGCTTTAACTCTTTATTCTCTATATAAGCTGCTGGAACCAGAATTTCCCTGAAGGAATAATCCTAGGGGATTAATAAAGTCTTCACGTGATGTGAACCCGGTTGGTAAGCGCCGCCTTCTGTAACTCTAAGCAACTTTTTGGGTCTGATTACAATTTATGTGAAAATCTGTCATCATGTCTCCTGGTTATTTAATACATATACATTATGAAGTGTTATTTAAAGAATTTGTCCAGAGTGATCTCTCCTCAGGAAAAGAACAGGAGAGAGAAAGCTTTCCTTTACACTATGCATTTAAAGAATTTGTAAAAAAAAACCCCATAGAAACAAAAAAAGCTTTCTTAGCTTCTAACTGTTTAATTCAGAGGATCTGAGTAAACTGGAGGCACATCTGTGAGCGTAATTTAAGGCAACACCTCAAACACACCACATATTTGGGTGACATAAACAGAAACTTTCACAGAAATCAAGATATAAGGAAGAGGAATTATTTCCCCTGCAAATCTGGCTCATCCCCAGGTTAAAGATCCAGACATCTGTTAAAAAGTGAGCATAAAATACGGGAATATCCAGCCATTATAATGCTCAGGAAGAAAACAAGTTCTGTTCCTCAGAGCTGAACAGCGTTTGGTGCAAAATCTGTCAATCAACCCAAGAAAAAAAGCATGTTGGCTTTAAAATTCTTCCTAAAACCAAAGAAATAATGAATTTCACTCTCAGAAGAATCTCTTACTCCAATAGGTACATAAGAAGCCAGATTTAATATGCAAAAAAATTAATAAAGTAGCACTTTTTATTTTGAATCTAATTTTAATCTCACACACAGGTAATATTTTGATCAATAAAGATCTAGAATCATAAGATCTTAAGAAAGGCTGACAGTTATAGTTAGTTATAATTAAAGGTATAGTGGAGGATTTTTGCAAGTTTTTGAAAAGACCCGCCCTTTCCACTTAAAAAAAAAAAATGCACATGGAAAACCCTGTACCCACTCCTCAGAGGGAACCTATTAATCCCGTGCGAGAGCGTGCACGAGCCCATTTTCTCCTCCGCTAGTGTTTAGGGGCCGGTTTAGGATTGTGCCACCGCCGGTAAGTGAAAATGGGGACGAGCACCTAGGAGGACCTGTAGTCGGACATACACTGTCTGATATTTCAAACGTTGCACGCAGCTACAGGTCACATGTTTGACCAAACCACAGGGTTTAAAAGTTCACGCCTGATGTTTGTCCTCACATTGTGCGACCCGACGCTCTGATGCGATCTACCTGCTCACACTGTACGTCTAAAAACCAGGTGGGACTCAGCTCCGCAGTGAGATGGCGCTACTCTGACTCGTCTATCCGGAAGCCAAACCAGTAGAAGAGGAATATGAAGCTCACTAGAGAGAAATGCGCTGCCTTGGATATTTGGGCAATTTGGTGCTGAAAGCCCTAAAAAGAAAAGGAGACGATGTATTTGGACAAAGATGTGGCTGAGCAAACGTAGCTACTACTACCGCCAGGCTTCTGGGTTTTCCTCTGTGAGGAAGAAGAAGAAGAATCCTTGTTTGCCCACTGAGCGATTTACCTACGACCGCCTTATGACGGCCGACTGAATTTCTAACAGGTTTGATTTTCTCCGACCTTACAATTCCTGATGGGGAGGTGGTCGTTAGAGGCTGATCACCCTTCGTTATCCCCTGTTCACTACACCACGCATCATCAGGCTGAAAGTTGGCCCCATCGAAAAATTCTCGCACGACTGGAGAATCAGCCCGAAAAGGGCAAAAATTCATACAGTTTATGCCTGGCTTTACGTAAACATGTCTAGGGCTGCACCAACGAATCGATAAAATCGATAAAAATCGACTTTTAAAAGCGTTGGCAAAGAATTTCATCATCGATTAGTTGTGTCGCGCGATTAATGCGTCATCCGCCGCCGTCGGCAGCTGCTGCTGTGGGGCGCCTCCCCCACCCCAACCCCGTTCTCCCACAGGAGTCCCTCTCAGCGCTGCAGTCAGAGCCGCAGGATGTTTACCCTCAGCGTCCAGACTGCAAATGAAGCGCGCATGCGCCGGGATTGACGGCGCAAATTGATCGCAATAATTAAAATAGCCTGCGCTTTGTAAAGGGAAAAAAGGCTGCAACTAACAATTATTCTGCTAAATGATTAATCTGTCCATTATTTCTTCAATTAATCAATAACTGGACAGCAAAAGGTTCTTTAAAGACTTTTTACAAAAGTAAACCAAACTTTTCCACTTGAGGAGTTTTGGGCAGATCATACTGACAGAAAAAAAAGATTTTTATTTTAAATGCAAAATAATTACATATTTTTCTTTACAATTTTGATATAATTCCTGCTCTAAGTGAGTCGCTCGGTTTTACAGTCTCTATATAATGATTAATCAATTACTGAATTATTTAAATGAAATCCATTATTTCAATAATGGATGAATCAGTATTAATCCAATTAGCAGTTTCAGCCTAAACACAGGCCAATTATTTCAACCAAGCATTTTCTTCCTGCTTCACATCAAACCCCTTTGAGTTCGTTTAGCACATAAAATTCCAAAAGAATACATTGAAATTTGTGCTTATAAGATGACAAATATAAAAATGGTTATAAATGTTTATACTAGGGCTGCAACAACGAATCGATAAAAATCGACTTTTAAAAACGAATTTCATCATCGATTAGTTGTGTCGCGCGATTAATGCGTCATCCGCCGCCGTCGGCAAAGATAAAGCAAAGAAGATCCTGCAATTTATGGAAGTAAAGCAGAATAAAATCCAGCAAGATCAGTAATATGTCAATTAATTATCTGCCACATTCCCATGTAAATATCTGTCTTTGGAGGATGTGTTTTTTACCACCCCTAGTTCTCTCATTTTTATTCCAAATACAATTTATAATTTGAATCACAGGCTATTTTTATCTCTATGGTTCAGTATTTTCTCAAGTAGCAACTTTAACTGCTATACTTTCCTGTCTTAAAAGGCAGAACTCTTCTAGTCTAAAAAAAACTCATTTGTTGAAATGGGGGGGCCTATTGTTTGAGCCCCTTAGGGGCTTTAAAAACAAAAATGTATTTTTTTGCGCTTTATGAAACAAAGTAGCCCATATTTTGTGGATGTACAGCTACATTTCTCATGTAAGTTTGCATAGTTTTAACACAAACATTTATTTTTCATATTCCACCAGTACAGTTAATGAGCAACCTGTACTTGTGTGCTTGTTTGTTCTGTCTAAAATGTTTATTTTGGAATGAAGAGGTTAATATAAAAAATATTTTTTGTCCGATTCATCGATTAATCGAAAAAATAATCGGCCGATTCATCGATTTTTAAAATAATCGTTAGTTGCAGCCCTAAACATGTCACCAGAATGATTGACAATTAGAAGGACCACTTATTTTGATGATCCACCCGGAAAAATAACATTAAATAATCTTCCATTATACCTTTAACTGCTTTAATGAGTACTAGATCATTTACAGTATAGAGAGGCCTGCAGAGTAAATGGACGGAGAAAAACTTCAGGCAAGCAGAGAAACCAAGCAGCCATGTCTCCTGCCTCTCCTACCTGCCTCTCTGTGTCCACCTCCAGTATGTCCATCATATTGATCATAATGTTCTTGTGGGTTTTCTTGTATTTTCCAACTCTGAGGGACACCGTGAGCCATCCGGGTCGACCGGTGCACATGTACGTTCCACCGCCATCCTTCCTCCACTCTCGTACCTGGGTGCACAGAAAACATTTCCTTAGCATTATTGTACATTGTTGTGTGTGTGTGTGTTTAATATAGATGTTTAAATCATAAAATGATAATCATGATTCATGCAGCTATTATTTCATCCAAATGAAAAATGGAGAACAGATAAGCAGATCATGGCTTGTCTACAGTGAAAAGAAGGACTGGGTTATTTACTTTGGCCTTTTTGGAAACACAGGAAGGAGCAATCAGCTAAGTGAGCTTAGTGCTTGGAAAAAATCTTTCATTCCTTTAGAGACAGCATGAAAAGTCAGCTGAGTACAAAACATAGAGAGGAAAACAAGAAGAAAAGGGACAAGAAGAGAGGGACACAACCTAGAACAGATAATGGATGTCTATTCTATTAACATTTCTCTATCTGTAGAATGGGGCTGTTTTATGTGTTGGTGTCTCCATTCAGAGGGGCCCTGCCTGTCTTTGCCTAGGGCCCCACATTTCCTAAATCCGCCCCTGATTACTACAGCGCTCACACCTATGCTGTGAGCAGACGTTGACGTCACACTCACCTGTCGCTGGATGTCCCGCACGCGCTGGTCGTGCAGTTTGGGGGCTGAGCACATCTTAAAAATGAGCCACGCTCTCACATAATAATAAACATCAAAGACAACAGAGAGCGGCAGCAGGAACAAACAGACGAATATCCAGCGCTGGTGAACGATGACGTAATCCAGACCTTTGACCCTGATCCACAGCAGGAAGAAAAGCAGCAGAGCTCCTAAATATACCAGCGGACTCATGGCTCCAGCTCAGACCAGCAGCTCCAGGTGTCTGCTTTAAACTTCTGCTCTGTCCCAGCTGGGCTAACAGGGGAACCTCTGACAGCTCATCGCCCTGCGCTCCGATTGGTAACAGGAGGCTTAAAGCCCCTCTTCTACATTCAAACCTGATTGGTCAGTATTGGTCAGAAGGTGGGGCCTCCCCTCCTATTGGTTGATCACGCGACTGTAGGGCCTGACGGAGAGGCAGCGTGTCTGCTGATTGGCCAATCATAGAGCAGAGAGCCTCTCACACCACACAACCTGCCCACATGGTGTTTAGACTATAGACTTACAGCCAAAGTACATTAGAGCAAACTCCAAGATGTGTTTTTAAGAAGTCTGGGTTAGTCTGCATCACTATAGATCAGGGTTAACAATTAAAACCAGCAGGGTCCGAATAAAGAAAATCATCAACCAGTAAAGGTCCCGAGAAATTTTTAATTATAATCTGTAACTTTAAACAGAATTTAACACTGAAATAAAATGAGGTGTTTATCTATCCATGTTTTACATAGAATTTTTAAATATAAAAAAAAAATGTGTGTAAAAAGTGTTTAAAGTAGAGAACAACAATCGTTCAGTTTGGTTTCTAGACAAATTCCTGATTCCCATCTTTTCTCAAACGCCTGAACTGAGCGTTTGTTCTTTTTCTTTCTTTTTTCTGTCTTAATGTTGGCAGTGGGCTTTAGGCTGCCCTGCAAGGCTTTAAACCTGGGTTTAACCAGAGACTAAGCCATTCTCAAGCACATATCAAGGTGTTCATTTTGAGCCTGGATCCAGATTTATTGTTGATTCTGTTCATGGTGGAGAATCCTGCTTCACAGCAGCAGGTTGAGCCAAACATCCTCTAAATGTGCAGGGTCATCTTTGAGCACGCCATTTCACTTTTCTTTCACCAGTTCACCGCAGTTCTTCCAGCAGTCCACACTTTCTCTGCTCTCTTTTTCTCATGGTCTTCTCCTTCTTTCCCATCGCCCGGCTTGCCACAGGTTTGCCTGCTGTGTCTAAAAGCAGCAGCAGCAGCAACCCAAACTGACAGCTCATTGGCTCATTTGGATCATGTGAAGCCTGGAGCCGGATGCTCCAGACGCTTTACCGTATTAACAGGAGAAGAGGTGCAAGTGAAGTTAGACACTGCCTTCGGACAACATGCAGTAATTTATAAATGTTTTAAATCAGGTTGGGTCCGAATCCGGACCTCTAATTCGTGACCTCTGATATAGACTATAAGACATTTAGTGCTACGATGAAAGCAGATGAAACAATGCCTTACCATAACCTCTAATGTTTGAGAGTTCAAAGTGTGTCATGTTTGATTTATGAATTAATAAACAAAATTGTTATGAAATGATTCTGTGTAATATTTGAAGGAAAAGTGAGGTTATATTCAGAATCCAAACTTCTGAAAGTTCTTTAAATCTGAAATGATTCCATCCTGTTCAATAAATGATCAGTGTTTTTAGTTCAGAGTAATTTTCATGTGAATGTGCTTTACTGGAGGCATCCATGTTTGTCAGAGAACACTACTGCCACCTACTGGTTAGTGACGTCACGGTGCGGTATCGGCTGTTGATCAAGTCCCAGTGCTGTATCTGGTGTTTGTCACAACGCGCTATTATCCAAGTCATCTTGAAAACATTCTTCTTCCAAATGTTGGCTACATATTACGGGTTTTTTCTCTGGCCAGAAGTTCGATGGCAAATCCTCCCTCTTCAAGTTGGCGATCCAACGACCAACCCGTCCGTGGAGGATCAGGAATCAGAAAGGTGGAATAACTCTTTTTTTCCACTTTTACCCGATGTATTCCAGCATCCAGCTGCCATGCACGTGGGCATTGTCAGTTTCACTATAGCTCTGGTGAATTTCAATGGTGAAGTCCTCTGGAAATCTTCAATAATTGTTGTTGATTGCAGATGTGTCTAGTAGTTCCCATTGATTTAGCTTGTAAAGCGGGGAGAATGGCGCTAGGATTACCGCACCGTGACGTCACTGCTGGAAGATGGCAGGAGGGAGGGGTTACTATATTTGGGCAAAAATGGCCGCTCCCAGACTCGGTGATCGCAACGAAAATTATTGTTTTTATGTTTTTACTTATTAACACTAAATTCATTAAATCACCGCAAACGTATACATACTTTTATTCCTTGCGGACTTTTCCTTTAACTTCATAGTAGCTTCATCTGGTCTGTTCCTGTTTGGCTGTGACTCCATCCTGGAGAGAAATATCAGCTGTGCTGCTGCCATCAACACCTTTGTTTCTAGATGTTGGAGCTTGGCCTGTTTTCCAGTGTAGTCCTGTTTCTCTGACTGTGACTAACTGGATGTGCTCTCTTCATCCTCTGACATGGGAGCTGGCTCAGAGCCTATGGAAGAAACTCTTATTAGAGTCAGCCTTTTTTTTGTAAACCAAAAAATTCATTTGCAAAAAATGTGCCTGCCAATGTGTTGAACTTTTGAGGAACTCAAGCCAAAGCAATCTACACTTGATGCAGTCGAGCAGCTTCTAGCCAATGAAATCAGATCATTTGGTCATGTGACACAACAATTGGTCATAGCTTTGCTCCTCATTAAGCCTAATGAGGCTTAATGAGGAGTTTTTCTTGTTAAATCGATATGATTAGAAAACGTCAGGTTTTCCATCTAATGGGACTGGGTGAAATAACTGAGCCGATCACAGCTAGTGCTGCACCCCCGTCTGCCAAGACTCTTGGTTTGATCCAGAAGAAGCGGCCGACGGTAAACTTTAATTTTTCAGACCAAATGAGCTAATTTCATTGGCTAGAAGGTGCTCAACTGCATCAAGTGTAGATTGCTTTGGCTTGAGTTCACCAAAAGGTCAACACATTGGCAGGCACATTTTTTGCGGGGGAATTTTTTGCAGGCACATTTTTACCAGATTAAAATTCAGTGTTTAAAATTTCATGTACAAAAAAAGGCTGATTCCTATGAGACTGTTTTTCTTCCATAGGAGCTCATCTGTCTGGCTGTGTTTCCTGAATGGGGCCGCCTTTTACAGTTGCCTTTTGTATCTATGCTTCTTTTTCTATGTCTGCTTCTGTCTCCTTGAACCCCAGTGGGCCTCAGCAGATGGCCGCTCACACTGAGCCTGGTTCTGCTGGAGGTTTCTTCCTGTTCAAAGGGAGTTTTTCCTCTCCACTGTCGCTACAAGCATGCTTAGTGTGAGGGATTGCTGAAGAGTCAATGAGTCGATGCAATCAGCTGGTTTTCCTTAGATAGAAAACTTTGAATCAATCTGACTGGATGATCTGGTGAACTGGAAAGTGACCTGAGATGACATGATGTGAATTGGAGCTATAGAAATAAACTGAATAGAATTGAATTCAGGGAACTTTTGCAAGAAAAGATAGATTCAGTGAATATTAGCCAGTCAAAATGTCTTTAACAATGTGTTAGTATAAGGATGGGGACAATTATGTAGCCATCTCTTTTGTTACCTCTCCCTCAATTCTGGCAAATGTATTTGTTTTTCAATTGAATTGTGTAAATTACATGTCAAGTTATATGTAGAAAATATTAGACGTTACACAGAAAATTTGAATGAATCATCATTGATTCATCATCTGACTGGATTAGCTGTTGAACTGTAAAGTGTCATGAGATGACATGTTGTGAATTGGCGCTATAGAAATAAACTGAATTTAATATTTTATCTTATCAACCAAAGAGTTTTGACTTTTGAAACAAATAAGTTTGTTGTTGTTTTACCAACAATGAAGCAACCTGATTGTTTTTTTTAGAACTTATTCTTATGTATTTATCAAAGCTATAAAAAGTAAAAATAGGGGAATCTCCATTTTTAGATGTTTTGTATGATTCAACTCTTCTAATCAGTCCTCACATCCATTAGTGGTTCCACTGAAGAACATCCAATACCAGAGGGTAGAATAGCTTTTAAGATTTACCACATAATGGGATTCTACATTAAGAAGCTAATGTTTGGGTTTTTTTTTTTTGGACATACAGTTTTTGTCTGCCAGGGAACTGCATGAATTTAACACATCCCTTTTAGATGAACTAAAGCTGTATTTGATTTGTATTGCCAGATAAGAGTCCCACCTGCTCAGAAGAGCATTTATTTAGAAGAAATATCAGCTGGTGAAAAAAAAATGGATAAGACATTCTTGTCTGTTTTGAAAAAATGCTTTGCTCATGGAGAGGGAGGACATAAAAAAATGCTACATATGAGGATACTGCACATCACCGTGAACACATAACATCCACAGTGTAACACAGTGGTGGCAGCATTATGCCATGGGGACATTTCTGCTGGTTTGAGAGCTAAGGAGGATGGATGGTGGAAAAAACAAAACATTCATGGAAAAGAACGTGTGGAGGCATACCCAGGGGTTAGGACATAGAGCTTGGAATCCAGAGGTTCTGAGTTCAAGCACCACTCCCACAGCCTGCCACTCTGGCTCCCTGAGCAAGAGCCCAAACCGCCACACAATGGCAGCCCATTGCTCCCTAAGGGGATGGGCTAAATGCAGAGTTAATTTTGTTGTGCTGTACCTGTGACAGTGGAATGACAATAAAAGTAGAATTCTACTGTACACCCAGCTAGAGCTGCAATGGAATGGTTTCGATGGGGGTCTTTAATGTTTTTCAGGCCAAGGACCCCGAACTGATGGTGAGATGGAGCAGGGACCCCATGATTATATATACTATGAAATAGTGTTCTATCAAACTGGTCCTATAGTCACTCTATCACAGATGGAGTAATGTAACTAAAGTAATCCCTCCCTGGGATTATTAAAGTATTTCTGATTCCTGGTTGATGGGACAGGTGTTGTGAATGAAACGGTGCCCAGCTTGAAAGAGCTCCTGTGTGTCTCTGAATGTGAGCATTGATGACTGAAAGAAATCTTCTGCCTCCATTTATCTGTTTACCGCAGTCTGTTGAATTCATGTTAATGTGGATTTAAAGACATTTCAATTAGTGGAAAAAATCGCAGGGAGGGATATAAAAACGGACCAAAACCTTTGCAACCCCCATGCAGTACCTCTGTGGATCCCCTAGGGGTCACGGACCCCCTGTTGAGATTATACTAATGTGTTGACATCACAAAGTTGAATTCAATGCCCGGATAAAAAAACGTAATAAAAATTATGTTTCCAGACACTCAGTCTGACTGCAAGTAAAAAACTGGGAAAGTGTCTGAATGTTTAAAGGTGGTGGAGATATCCAATAGTCACATTTTCCATTTTCGTCATGCTGTTTTTTGTTTGTTTCTCAAATATCATTTTTTTTGTTAATTTTCCATCAGGTTTATCCCTGCTGGGGTGGTGAGGGGTGCCTATCTCCAGCTGTCTATGGGCAGGAGGCGGGTCCACCCCGGACAGGTCTCCAGTTCATCACAGGGCAACACAGAGACAAACAGGACAAACAACCATTCATTCACACCTAAGGAGAATTTAGAGCAGCCAATTAACCTAACAGTGTTCTTGGACTGTGGGAGGAAGCCGGAGTACCCGGAGAGAACCCACACATGCTCAGGGAGAACATGCAGACTCCACACAGAGAGACCCTGGGCCGGGAATCAAACCCAGAACCTTCTTGCTGCAAGGCAACAGTGGTACCCACTGCGTCGCTGAGCTGCCTCAAGTATAACATGAAAAATGTAAAGTTGTTAAAGAGGCATAAATACTTTTGCAAGGCATCATAGGACAGTCCCTCCTCTTTATTTAAGCATGGCTTCAGTTTATACATTTCTCAGATTAATTAGGAGTCTGAGGTTAGAGTCACAAAGATAGAACAAGGATTGCTGAATGATTCAGGCGTTCTGTAAATGTTTCTCTACATTATCCCCACTTGTGCTCAGAAATTGCTTCTACGCACACTCTTCCACTCTCTGTCCCTCTTCCTGTCTCATTCCCTCTTGCAGACACACGCGCAGGCTAAAGTGGTACCCTTCGGACACATTAGAGGGAGGGTGGGGCGCCAGTAAAGATTTCTTAATGGGCTCTGCCGTCCTCTTGTCCATCTGGCTTGATGATAAACACACAGCTGCTCAACATTAGCCTAATGCGCAGCAAAGCTTTCATCATTTTCTTCCTTTTTTTTTTAGTTTTGCAACAAACCAACAATTTAAAACCTTTTTTAACAGAAGCGGAGTTCCACGGAGTGAGGAGAAACACATGGACTAAATGATCAGGAGTGTTTTAGCACTAATGCAGATGGAAATGATGGAAGCCTAACAGTAAGATTTAGGAGGACTTCTGTGCCAGGGTTTCTGTAACTGTGGTGTAAATCATCTGGATTCCTGGTCTTTGTCAGAGCTCATGAGGACCGCACTCTGTGCTGCTGTTTACATGTGAATGACACCATCCAGCCGGTCCCAGCCAAGCAGAACCCTCAGAGACAGGTTGCAGTCCTTGAGAAGGATGCCTTCCCTGCACCATGGAGCAATCTTCATTGGAGCCTTCCTCATTGTGACCGGAGGCTCCACAGCCTTCCTGGCCTCCTACCAAAGCCGCCTGCAAGCTTTCTCCCTCTGCTGTGTTGTGCTGGGGGTGGTGATGCTCATCCTGGGACTATTCTGGGCCATGAACAGCAAAAATGTAGGCAACTACAACCACCGGGATTTCGACCCAGACTGTCCCCATTACCCATACAACGACTACTCCAACTACCCCAGCCACGGTCTCTTCTCTCCTCAGCTGTCTCGATTTCCTGAGTCCCAGTCAGTCTTCCTGCCCAGGTGGGTGATAGAAAGAATTAGCTGGTTGCAAATATTAACTGTTATGAAAGTAAAGTTTTCCCTAGTATGAGTATGTATTTTGTAATCTATCCAACAAAAGCCATATATATATATATATATATATATATATATATATATATATATAGGTAGATAGAGAAGTCTGTTGGTTAAATCCAAAGAGTAGAGAAAGATATCTCTTTTTAAACGGTCAGTCTGCTCTTCCCAATGCTGCCCTTTCCATAAAGGTTCAGATTTCAGCTTGCTAAGTTAATGAAATTTGCCTGCTGACTGTTCGCTCACTCAAATCATTTTCCTCTCTACGAAACCCATACAACACCATAGGACATGTTTTCAAACAATCGTTGCCACGTTTCACCGTTCATCCTCGCAGATCCATAGAGGTCTTAACGATAACGTTATACAGGTGACGATATTTCCTGATTGGATTTTTTTAAATGATAAACTTCAGGTGAAAAGAGAAATAATTGGAAGAGCACCAATGTGTGCCCTGTTAAAGGAACAGTGGAAGATGTGGGATTCTGTTGGTCCGTTTTCTTTGCGATGACCCAGGGAACCTGGTTGGTGTTCATAGCATCATGGACTCTTTTGGACAAAAGAAGCTTCCAGTTTGTATTCGGTGGCTTCAGAAAACTGAAACAGATTCATCATTATGATAATATGAGTGCACCATAAAGGTATAGTGGACCATGTTCTTTTTCCAGGTGGATCATCTCAATCAGTGGTCCTCCTAACTGTCAATCATTCTGGTGATAAGTTTACATAAGGCCGTCCTACAGTACGTGCTCGTCCCGTTAGCTATCATTTTCTGCGCACTTTCAGGCGTATATCTGTGGTGAGCTACGGTTTCAGACAGTCATTGAAGCTGACCTTACTCACTGCGGTTCTTTGAAAATGGCAGAGGGTCGGAAGAGAAAAAGTGTCTATGAAGTGGATGTGAAGAAAAAGGCCTCTGAGGAGGCAGATAAATTCCATAATGCTTTGCGCAGAGAGCTCTCCTCGCAAAGCATTATGGGAGTTGCGGTCACAGCGGCCCGCTGTCGCCATAGGCTGTCGCTACCCGACAGCAGTGACCAATAATAAAGATGGCGCAGCCACCGCGCAGTGGAGGAGGAGTTACGTGACCAACGACGCAAAAAGTTGTGATAAGTTAACTTAGTTCACTATAAAGTTCACTATATAGTCCCCACTCTATATAGTGATGGAGGGATTTAGGGGTTAGGGCGGATGGTCGGACACAGTGAGCTTGAATAAGCTATGAGAACAGCAACTTTTAAACAGAATGTGCACGAGGAGAAATGGGCTCGTGCACGCTCTCGGGAGCGGTTATAGGGATGTGTTTTTAAAAAAAATGCAAAAATCCTCCACATTACCTTATCAAAGAAATCTTTCCCCAAACTCAATTCTTTAAGACCATTCAAAAACCAGAACACATGTGGGATGAGCTGAAGATAAAAGATCACAATAAAAGACCAAATTATAAGGATGATTTAGAGAGAAATGATGAGATAGATGGAAAAAAGTCCTAAATGCATAAACTCAGTGAAATGTTGTGGGACAAAACTCACACAAATGCTCTTTATTGAAAGTTTGGATTTATTTGTTTAAAGTTCCAAAAAGTTTGTTTCAAAAAAAGAATTTAAAAAAAACAAACACTGGATGATATTTTTTACTGTTGTGCTTGATAGTTTGCATACCCTTCCTTTAATTAAATTTATTCACTTCATTGATCTCACAGTGGAGAAATGTACTCGTTACATCAGCTCAAATAGTCAAAGGAGAAGAGGAATGTGCCAAAGGAAGAAAAAGGTGCATGAGATATATACAGTATATACAGCGCTTCCATATGTCACAGCTTTTTATTAATAGTAGGATTATTTTACAGGGTTATTGCAGAGGGTGTTAACATGGGTATTTATATAGATGGATATTTATATTTATATATATAGTTATTGCACTGCGTGTCAATATAGAGAAACAGGTTATTGCACAGGGTATCAAATAGTAATGTCTCATTCTCCATTGCAGCAGTTATTGCTGTTGCATTGTAGAGTCTGGTTGCAGCAGGATGAATGACCTGCAGTAGCGCAGCTTTTTCCAAACAGGCTGTAAAAGTCTTTGACTAAAGGAGCTGCTCAGCTCCTCTCCAGTCTGCTGCAGAGGGTGGAAGGTGTTCTCCATGATGGATGGAAGCTTGGACAGCTCCCTCCTCTCAGCCACTGAGTCCAGAGTGCAGCCTAGGACAGAAACGGCATTTCTCTCCAGTTTGTTCAGTCTCTTTCTGTCCCGCTCTGCGCTGCCAGGGGCCCAGCAGACGACAGCGTAGAGGAGGGCTGATGCCTCCACAGAGTCAGAGAAGGTTTGAAGCAGGAGCCTGATCACTGCAAAGGACCTAAGTCTCCTCAGGAGGTGGAGGGAGGATCTGGCCCTTCTTAGACAGGGCATCGCTGTTATGAGTCCAGTCCAGTTTATTATTGATGTCTACATCCAAGTATTTGAACCTCCACAATTTCTATGTCCTTCCCCTGGATGTTCATGGGGGAGTGAGGTGGGGGTCTTCTCCTGATGTCCATCACCATCAAAATAGATAAAAAATGAGTGAAATCAGGTGTTTTCTGTAACACTCAGGAAATATTTAGTCAGACTTCTGCACCTATCGACAGGTATGTAGGTTCACTGTTCTTGAGTAAGGCACTTTCATTTCTCTGGGATTTTCTTTTTTTCAAAATCAATATTTCATTTCAATAAATATTTATTTGGCACTTGTTCATTTATTATTACCTTTTTTCAGTTTCGTCTTAATTGAATTACTACTTTGAATTTATCGATTTCTTTAATGAGAGGTTATACTATGAAGCACAGCTGTTTAAATGTATGTCATCAATTTCATGTAAGCTTTTTTCTGAAAATATAACTACTATGTTAAACAACTCCAAAATGTTGGGTTATTTTGATGCATTTTTTTATATTTTCACAAAGAGTGCTATTAATTATAAAAGATCCTATATACCATAATGAAATATCTATATTAGCTTTTAAATGCTTGTTCTCATATGGAACACCTCATTGGATTCTTCTTTTTTTCATATTTTAAACACAGAATCACCAAATTGTAAACACTGAATTTTTATCTGTTGAACATTCAACTACAAAAAAAATTCAGTTGCAAAAAATGTGCCTGCCAATGTGTTGACCTTTTGGTGAACTCGAGCCAAGCAATCTACATTTGATGCAGTCGAACAGCTTCTTGCCAATGAAATGAGCTAATTTGGTCTGAAATATAAAAGTTTACGGGTGGCCGCTTCTTCTGGATCAAACCAAGAGCCTTGGCAGACGGGGGTGCCGCACTAGCTGTGATCAGCTCAGTTTTTTCACCCAGTCCCATTAGATGGAAAACTCTAATGGCTGTCTATTAGTAGCTACCTGACGTTTTGTAATCATATCGATTTTAAGGTATACTATGCAACAGGTGTTGATTTTCCAGCGAGGCTCCCCCCAGAGGTTGAAAGTAAAAGTGCACTGTCGTAAATATGCTCACCTGTTCTCCTGGTTTCTCCGTCAAGCCAGGCGCGGTTGTTTTTAGCTTAGCAGACAGGCGAACGCAACGAATCACCATGACTACTGCGGTAAGGGACTATTTTGTTCCAATTTTCGAGTTTGAAAATTCTCGCTGGTTCCGCCATGATAACTGCACAAATATCGCCACTGCGCTTGCAACGAGCATGCCTTTCACTGGGGGCGTGTAGCAGTTCTCGCCGTAAAGCAAGACCGACTCTCGCGATGCACGAGACTTCTGAGCCTGTGGGTGCGGGCCGAGGGCTCCTGCAATTGCAAGTACTGTATTTCCCCTACAGACCACCAGGGCGGCCGAGAAAACCTTTGTTCGACCTGAAATGATTCATTTAATCATCCAAAACGTTATGGAACACATTAATTAACTGAAAAATGTTGCATAGTGTGCCTTTAACAAGAAAATCTCCTCATTAAGCCTCATTTAGTTGGGAACAAAGCTATGCTCAATTGTTGTGTCACGTGACCAAATGATCTCATTTCATTGGCTAGAAGCTGATTGCTTTGGCATCAGTTCGACAAAAGGTCAACACATTTGCAGTCGATTTTTTTGCAGGCAAATTTTTTGCAGCTGAATTTTTGCAATTTACCAGATAAAACTTCAGTGTAAGGAATTCGCTGTTAAAAAAATGAAGTATTTAAAATTTGGTGTACAAAAAACAGCAGATTCCAATGAGACTTTTTTTGTTCTCAAACCATGTCTTACTTTTCCTGGCTGCAGGACGATGGAGTGCCACAGAAATGCAGCCCGCGGTGCAGATCTTGACTATCCACCCATGGACTCTGGCGGGTTAAGCCCTGCACCTCGACCTCCACCATGGCTGGAACCCCCACCACCATATGAAGTTGCCATCAAGACCACCTGTAGCTCTACACACCTGCGGCGTGCATATTCAGACACGCACCTGGCAACAGAGCCCTTGTTTGGACAGTCCAGAGAGATTAGCTTTGAGGTGTGACACCTCCTTTACTCTGTCACACCAGAGGATAAGTAGGCCACATTTCTGTTAGCTCATTAATGAAGAATTCATTTGAAACCTACTTCTCCCTGGTTTACAGCATGTTTTTTTTCTAATTTAATAATTTAAACCTGATAAAGATAGTTGGGGGTTATCGAAGCAAAGAAGCCTTGCAAGCTAACATTTTAATACCTAAAAACCCTTGTCTAATGCTAACAAATACTGAACAAACTTTAAAGCCATACTTAATGGTACAATATTGTTTTTAGGAGGATTTAACAACTGAATTTTCATCATTATACATCGAGGCTTTTAAAGATCCATCCATTTTCCATCACGCTTCTCTCTGCTGGGGTTGCAAGGAGAATTTAGAGAAACCAATTAACTTAACAGTCATGTTTTTGGACTGTGGGAGGAAGCTGGAGTACCTGGAGAGGAACCCACGCATGCACAGGGAGAAAAATGCAGACTCCATGCTGAAAGACCGAGGGCCAGGAATCAAACCCTGAACAAGCAGTGCTACCCACTGCGCCGCCCGCTTTTACATATAATATTATAAATGAAGTATGAACAAAGAAATAGCCACAGCATGTTAGCTTGGCTTAGCACAACTTAGTTTAGCGAACCACCGTGACAAGGTGATTTTCAATGAGTGAAATGGGTGAGTTAATAAAGATAAACCATTTAATGGTAGCATATCAGTTGACTTATAGGTTTTATTTACTTAACTAAATGTTATTTTGTATTTAAAGCTTTAATAAACCGTCTCTATTTGCATGAGGCTACTTCATTTTAAAGGGGCAGGCCTCAGTTGAGACCCCTGATCTTTAATGCAGCTTAAATTATCGAGTTACAGCAGAGAAACCAAAGAACTTGTCTTTTCTGACTGGAGCTACGTTCATTCATCTTTGGTGCCTCTCATGTGGGTCTAAGATGAAAAGATGAAAGCATTGATTGATTCACCTTTAGAGCTAGATTTAAGGGGATATTTGAGGATTTTTTTTAATCCATCCTCCTGGTGCTTCTGAACAATGCAGTGATACTTAAAAGTCTATAAATGCAATTTAATGTTAAAAAAGACACCATGATGTGTAATATTTAATATTTTCCACATATAACATGACAAGTAATCTACGCAATGCAATTGAAAAGCAAATAGATTTGCCATACGTGAGGGAGGGTTAACAAAAGAGATGGCTACATCCTCATCCAAATAAATTGTTGAAGACATTTTGACCTGCTAATATTTGCTGGATCTATATTTTCTTGCAAAAGTTCCCTGAATTCAATTCAATTCTATTCAGTTTATTTCTATAGCTCCAATTCGCATCATGTCATCTCAGATCACTTTCCAGTTCACCAGATCATCCAGTCAGATTGATTCAAAGTTTTCTATCTAAGGAAAACCAGCTGATTGCATCGACTCATTGACTCTTCAGCAATCCCTCACTCTAAGCATGCTTGTAGCGACAGTGGAGAGGAAAGAACCCTATCAGAACGCTTAAGTCAGGCTAACACACTCCTAGAGATATGGAGAATAGAAAAGATTGACTGATCAGTCATGTCAAGTTTAACCAGCCCTTGTCTTTTGTTTCAATCAGCGTCTCTTCAGTCTCCATTGGCATTTTCCATCTTGTGTTTTAGATAGGTATGGAAAGCATTTTTAATTTAATTTTGCCAGTTAATCAAGAGTGATGTCACTTCTGATCGATACATTTATACAATAGTATTATTCTAAGGCATTAAAAACTTGTAAATTGCTGCTTTAACTCGTGTAGCTGTAATAGTCAGGAAAATCCAACTAAGATAAGTCAAGTATATTTTAGGTCAATCTCATTTTTATAATGGAAACAGGTGTGAACTCAACTTAGGTGAATACATTTTTTTCTCAGTCAAATTCTGCAGAAGAAATGTTCCGTTATATGTGGAAAAGTTTACGACATTATTTATCAGGGTCTATTAGTTTTGCATAAGAAAAGGCTCAGGGACGTGTAGATTTCTAAAAGTGACTTTTAGAAACTTTCAAATATTCATAACTCACAGAATTTCAATTAGCAACTCGGCAGTTATAGGATTTCCAGAAGTGCATAAATCACCTCTTGGATAAACATAGTGAATGTAAGGAAAACCAAAGATTAATGCAAATAAAAATAAAAAACAGTCTTTTTATCTTTATTTACATAAAACAACACTGAAGCAGCCTTGAAATGAATCTGCACTGAGATGAATAATAGAAGGTAATAAACACCATTGCTGCGATATAAAAGTAAGCTGCTTTTTTGATTCAGGGCCTCATTTATTGTAATTAACTTTTTTTTTATTACACTTTGACGTGAAAAACCAGTGATGAAGAATTTGCAACAGATACCAATAGTGACATAAGACTGATGAACTGCTGTTTTGTAGGTAAAACCATCTATTCAGTTCTAACAATTATTAGTGATCAAAGCTTTGACAATCACAATAGAGCTCGATTGAACAAGACGACAGTAAAAGGATGTTTATCCTCACAAATGTCCATAGTATCAGTGGCAAACAGAAAATATTAAGACTCCCTTTAATTCAACAAACACTTTTCTACTCTGACTCTCTAAGACTCATAGCTGGATAATTATTCTTAGCTTTTATGTACCTGCTGTGCTGCGGATTTCTCTTTTCCTCGTGAAAAGAATCTTAAACAAATGCTAGCCTCATTTTCCCCCTTTGTGTTGAACACATGCTGAAACCAAGGGAACAATGACTCATCTGACCATATGTGCTTTCATCTGCTGAACAGACCGCCGCACTTCTCTGGCAATGCATCCTCAACCTTTAAATGTTACAACAGGACCAGCTTTGGCCACAGATGGTTTTGCATTTTTAGAGAAGGACATTGGTTTAATTTTCCGAGTAAGATTGTCTCGAATGCTACCTGGAAACTGACTTCTAGCAGCACTGAACGTGTTTCTTCTTCATCATGGACCATTCAGCCAGAACATGGAAAAACCCACTTTTTCCAAGTTTACAGATGTGCTTATATTAACTTGTACTTGTCATGTTTCTTGTTTGCTTGTTCATATAAATCTGCTTCATTTCTGTGCAAAAGCTAAAAGCCTGGCAACTGGAAAACGTGATACAAGATAATGATTCTGGTGGACCTATAAGTACTATGGGTTATCCAATCAAACAACCCCTAGAGGTTTGCTGATGTTACAAGAATGACTGAGTGCATCATACTGCCATCAGACTATTGCACTCTTCACTAAGAAGATGCTCTGCACTCCTTAGATCTCTGGACAAACAAGCACAATAGAGGCAGCCTCTAGGAGTTAAAGCCCTACAGCTGGTTCATCGTTTGCATAGTATCACTGCGTGTGCATGTAGACCTGTCTGTTTAAACTATGTCAGAATTTGTGAGAGTGCATTAAGTTTTCTTTAATAAAACATGCGGTTGGAGAAGGCAGTCCCATCTGTTTGGTTGCTTCTTGTTGAAGACGTTGGTAAAATTTTTGACTGTTTCTACTGTGTGTCTTCCAGGGCAGCAGGGGCAGAGCTAAGGGGTGGCCAGGGGTGGCTGAGATACTAGGGGTGTAAATAATAATCGTTTTGTATCGATGCATCGATCCAAAAGCCGACGATCCGATGCATCGTCCGCAAGAGAATCGATTCATGTTTTTATTTTTCTCCGGCCTATTTTTATCCATTTGCTCCTGGACGTAATTCTCCCTCCCGTGCTGCGGTGGCGCTAAACCTATTTTGCCCTCCTACCTCGCTTCCTGGTTATACTCTTACAGCAGTTTGTTGCAGTGAGCTTGATGCAGACATTTTTGATGCTCAATATTGAAGCGTGGTCTGCGCTACACGCTGTGGGTCTAGATACGGCCGAGGCGGCGAGGAAGTGGGGGCGAGTTTAGTCCAACGACGGAGGGACATGAGGGCCAAAAAGAGCGGAGATCCAGGTGGAAAAAGGCTCCCAGCGTTCTCGTGCGCCTCGCTCTTCTAGCGGGTCAAACTTCACGAGTTGTTTTCCGCAATTTCGGTCATAAAAACAAACCAAGCCGGCCTCCTGTCTGCGGCGCTGTTTGCGGTCAGCTACAATGTGGGAGAGGTGCAGCGGAGCGTTTGCGGGGGGGGGCCGGACATCTGGAGCCGAGGTATTGCATTGCACTGATTGCACTGATTTTCTGCAGTATTTTTGCAGTATTTTTTGATGCAACTTTTCTACTTCTGTTATTTGCTGTTGTTTCTAAAGAAAATGCATAATGATATTATAGCTTTCATTGATTTTTTTCAAACTTGAAACTTTGTTTAGCCTGTAAGGTGTAAAAAAAAAAAAAAAAAAATTAACCGATTAATCGAATCGAATTGTGGTTTATTCTTGAGTATCGAAAATAATTGAATCGTTGGGTCAGGAAATCGTTACTGAATCGAATCGCCATGATGGATGTGATTTACACCCCTTTGAGATACCCTCAAGGGGATTTTTAATTACTAATAAATAAAGAAAGAATATGTTCGATTCACATTAAAGAGATCAGTAGAGGCACCAATTATGGGGGGGGGGGGGGGGGGGGGGTTGGTGGACCTTATGGAGAAAAATTTAGTTTTTCTGACCTTTTTTTCCTGCTTTAGAAGAGGTCCGGCTCTGAGATAAGTCCTAAAAGTGAGAGATTAATGTAAATTTCAGAGAACAGTGTCTGATTTACTTGAAGAAAATAAAATAGTGTTCATTTATGTCTTGCGTGTGCTGCATGTGTCGATGTGTATGTTTGTTAGCTTATGACTCTCCACTATGCAAGAAAAACTGTCTCATTGGAATCTGCCTTTTTTGTACACCAAATTTTAAACACTGAATTTTTTTACTCATTGAATTACTTACACTGAATTTTTAAGTTGTAAAAATTTGCCTGAAAAAAAAAAAACATTCAGCTGCAAAAAATTTGCCTGCAAATGTGTTAAACTTTTGGTGAACTGAAGCCAAAACAACACTTTGCTTCCGACTAGATGAGGCTTAATGAGGAGTTTTTCTTGCTAAATCGATATGATTACAAAACGTCAGGTAGCTACTAATAGACAGCCATTAGAGTTTTCCATCTAATGGGACTGGGTGAAAAAACTGAGCTGATCACAGCTAGTGCGGCACCCCCGTCTGCCAAGGCTCTTGGTTTGATCCGGAAGAAGCGGCCGGCGGCAAACTTTTTTTTTTTCTGACCAAATGAGCTCATTTCATTGGCTGGAAGCTGCTCGACTGCATCGAGTGTAGATTGCTTTGGCTTGAGTTCACCTAAAGGTCAAAACATTGGCAGGCAAATATTTTTTGCAGGGGATTTTTTGAAGCAGAATTTTCACCAGATAATAAATTTCAGTGTATGGAATTCAATGTGTAAAAAAAAAATCAGTGTTTAAAATTCATTGTACAAAAAAGGCAGACTCTAATGAGATTGTTTTTCTACCATAGGTCCTCTGAGGTAAGTGGAAGGTTTCTGATCGGTCCCTCAAATGTTCCCCAACACACTGTGAGGAAAAGATACACCACATAAAGGTTCCACAGCTTTGAATAATAAGGTGACATGTGATTTCTCCAATTAATGACAAAAACATGTGGAAAACTAGATCTGAAAGCATTTTGTTCTATTTGAAAACAAAAATAAATAACAGAAATACCCAATACTAACATTTCAGATGACAAACATTCATGCTGTTTTCAGACCTATCTTTTTGTGTGGCAGAAATGAAAGTTATGTTGATGCAAGTCATCATCAAATACGCCTCATTGCAATAAAGATAAAGAACAGCTCAACCCTTTTAATGCACACATTATGCAGGACCGGATATGATTCATTTAGACAGCGTAGATGAGTTCATATGTGTATAATTAATCAACAAGGGCTTCATAAAAATCTAGCCTGTCTTCACAAATGTATCTCTCTCCTGTTTTCTTTCTGCTGGCTTCCTGTAAGCAGAAGAAGTCTTAATGCTTCTGATTTTTCTTTTCCTCTCTTGTTCAGCGTTATTTTTTCCCCCCTTAGATCCACTGACCATATGGTTGATTTACTGGGTTTATGCTCTGAGGGGATCTGGTATTTCAGAACAATTCAGTATTTTCAGTAGGTTTTTAAACTGTGAGTTTGTTTAGTTCAGTTTTCCCCTTTTTTTCATAGTTTTTTATGGTTGAAATTTATTTTTTTTGTTTTGATTTACTATTTATATCTCAGTTTGAATTGTCCAGTACATTTTAAAACTTGCTTCAAAATGGATTTGGATTTGCACGGATTTGACCATTTGTTTTGTCTCTTTCCCTCCTTGAAAGATTCAGCGTTTATTTTATTTGTAAATTTGCTTGCAATGCAGATTTGATCCTTTCTATTTTTTGTTATCTATTGTTATCTCAAGAAAACAAAAGTTGCTTTTTATATTATTTTAATAATTCCTAATTCTTTTTTATTGTAAGCAGAAGGGGATTTACCATTAGGCAATCCTGGCAGTTGCCTAGAGCCCCAAGTCCATGGGGGGCCCATAAAACTGTTTACATGTATAGTTAATGCAACTATTATAACCTTATTTGTCGACAATAATTATGCAAAATATTCAGAGAAATTTAATAGTCTATTAATCTGAGCTTTCAGCAGGTTGATGTTCCCGATCAATCATTAGAACAAAATCTGCTTTTTCTTTTGGAAAGTGACTGAAATCCAGCTTTTATTGCCAAGAATCCCCCCCCCCCACCCACCCAACTGACCCCAAACCAGTTTAATTGATTATTTTCTTTTAATAAGGGAAATTTGCAAAATCCCTTCAAAGGATAATGTTTTTGATCCATATTCTCACCTCTAAAGCTGATGCCAAACTCAGCTCCATGCTAATGTCGCCTATCATCAGCAGCAGCAGCAGGGGGGGGGGGATTTACCTTTAGGCAATACTAGGCAGTTGCCTAGAGCCCCAAGTTCCTGGGGGCCCACAAAACTCTGTTTACATGTATGGTTAATACAACTGTTCCTTATTTGTGCACATTCATTATATTTTTGATTAAAATCCTTTCGCTAAAATGCCATCAGAACGCTGATAATATTGTGTCTCAGCCCCCCCTTCAGTGTCCACCATATTGGATCAGTCCATTTGCTGCACATGTTCAGAAAGGTCCAAACAGACAGCAGCAAACCATTTGAAAACAAACCATGCAAAGAGCAGTGTTGCTAACTTAGCGCTTTAGTCGCTATATTTAGCCACTTTTCAGACCCCTCTAGCACTTTGATTTCTAAAAAGCTCCTAGCGCCAAATCTAGAGACTTTTTTCTGCTACTGGAGACTTTGGAGACAACATCTAAAAGCAGCGAACTCTGCTCTCCAGAGCAAGTAGATTGGTAACCCCGCCTCCTGCTCTCCTCTATCTTGTCTGCTGTCATGATTCATGCAGCTATTATTTCATCCCAATGAAAAATGGAGAACAGATAAGCAGATCATGGCTTGTCTACAGTGAAAAGAAGGACTGGGTTATTTACTTTGGCCTTTTTGGAAACACAGGAAGGAGCAATCAGCTAAGTGAGCTTAGTGCTTGGAAAAAATCTTTCATTCCTTTAGAGACAGCATGAAAAGTCAGCTGAGTACAAAACATAGAGAGGAAAACAAGAAGAAAAGGGACAAGAAGAGAGGGACACAACCTAGAACAGATAATGGATGTCTATTCTATTAACATTTCTCTATCTGTATGTTAGGATAATTATCACTGATGATATGTGAGTTTATTACACCTTAATATTAGCTGCCTTTTGTGTGTCAGAACTGAGGTTTTCCCCAGTAGTTTATCTAAATAGGCCAGTTCCTCAGTCCGGCTATACAGTTATAATCTTCATTCTGATTGTGGCAAAGGTTTGTGAATAGAATGAGAGCGGCGTCCTTCAGCTAAGAACAAAGTGTAATATTTTGATAAGACTGGAGCCATGGTTGTCTCCTCATCTGCTAACGTGTATGATGTAAAATGTAATGATGTGGCAGACTGGAGATGTATAAAATGCTTCTTTAACTGTTAATCAGGGCTACTTCCTGGGAAGTGAGCCCAGCTGGTAAGCAGCTGCCTTCTGTAACTCTAAGCAACTTCTCTGATCTTAATAAGATTATAATTTCTATCAAAATCTGTTGTCATGTCTCCTGGTTATTTAATAGATATATGTTATGATGTGTTATTTAAAGTCTTAGGGATGCGGCTGTTCCAACGGTTGCCTTTCTGAATTCTCCCGAGTGGTGCCTGACTTTACAGGAGTGAATAAAGTGAATGTGATTGGTTGTTTAGCAAGGGGGCGGGATTGTGCCATCAACACCTTTGTTTCTAGATGTTGGAGCTTGGCCTGTTTTCCAGTGTAGTCCTGTTTCTCTGACTGTGACTAACTGGATGTGCTCTCTTCATCCTCTGACATGGGAGCTGGCTCGGAGCTCGTCTGCCTGGCTGTGTGTTTCCTGGACGGGGCCGCCTGTGGAGCTGGTTGACAGTTGCCTTTTGTATCTATGCTTCTTTTTCTATGTCTGCTTCTGTCTCCTTGAACCCCAGTGGGCCTCAGCAGATGGCCGCTCACACTGAGCCTGGTTCTGCTGGAGGTTTCTTCCTGTTCAAAGGGAGTTTTTCCTCTCCACTGTCGCTACAAGCATGCTTAGTGTGAGGGATTGCTGAAGAGTCAATGAGTCGATGCAATCAGCTGGTTTTCCTTAGATAGAAAACTTTGAATCAATCTGACTGGATGATCTGGTGAACTGGAAAGTGACCTGAGATGACATGATGTGAATTGGAGCCATAGAAATAAACTGAATTCAAAATTCAAATACATTTACATGTTTAAACCAGAATGATTTGACATTGAAATATTACTTCCTTACAACTTTAAAGAGTTTGTCCCATGCAGTGTTAATTTCATCAGCTTTTTTTTTTTTTAGTCTTAGTCTAAATGACAAAAATCTATTTTAGTCTTAGTCAAATTTTTGTCATTTTTTTCATTTTCGTAATTTTTTTTAAATCTTACTCATTTTTGTCATTTTAGTCAACACTCTACATAATAAAACCTCTCCACACACTGCTCCTCTTTTTCTCTATTTTATTTAACACTGTGCAGAATAGAACTTCACACACTGATTCTCTTTTTAACATACACTATATTGCCAAAAGTATTTGCTCACCTGCCTTGACTCACATATGAGCTTAAGTGACATCCCGTTCCTAATCCATAGGGTTCAATATGACGTCGGTCCACCCTTTGCAGCTAGAACAGCTTCAACTCTTCTGGGAAGGCTGTCCACAAGGTTTAGGAGTGTGTTTATGGGAATTTTTGACCATTCTTCCAGAAGCGCATTTGTGAGGTCGCACACTGATGTTGGACGAGAAGGCCTGGCTCTCAGTCTCCGCTCTAATTCATCCCAAAGGTGTTCTATCGGGTTGAGGTCAGGACTCTGTGCAGGCCAGTCAAGTTCATCCACACCAGACTCTGTCATCCATGTCTTTATGGACCTTGCTTTGTGCACTGGTGCACAGTCATGTTGGAAGAGGAAGGGGCCAGCTCCAAACTGTTCCCACAAAGTTGGGAGCATGGAATTGTCCAAAATGTCTTGGTATGCTGAAGCATTCAGAGTTCCTTTCACTGGAACTAAGGGGCCAAGCCCAGCTCCTGAAAAACAACCGCACACCATAATCCCCCCTCCACCAAACTTTACACTTGGCACAATGCAGTCAGACAAGTACCGTTCTCCTGGCAACCGCCAAACCCAGACCCGTCCATCAGATTGCCAGATGGAGAAGCGCGATTCGTCACTCCAGAGAACGCGTCTCCACTGCTCTAGAGTCCAGTGGCGGCGTGCTTTACACCACCGCATCCGACGCTTTGCATTGCACTTGGTTATGTATGGCTTGGATGCAGCTGCTCGACCATGGAAACCCATTCCATGAAGCTCTCTGCGCACTGTTCTTGAGCTAATCTGAAGGCCACATGAAGTTTGGAGGTCTGTAGTGATTGACTCTGCAGAAAGTTGGCGACCTCTTCGCACTATGCGCTTCAGCATCCGCTGACCCCGCTCCGTCAGTTTACGTGGCCTACCACTTCGTGGCTGAGTTGCTGTCGTTCCCAAACACTTCCATTTTCTTATAATACAGCTGACAGTTGACTGTGGAATATTTAGGAGCGAGGAAATTTCACGACTGGATTTGTTGCACAGGTGGCATCCTATCACAGTTCCACGCTGGAATTCACTGAGCTCCTGAGAGCGACCCATTCTTTCACAAATGTTTGTAAAAACAGTCTGCATGCCTAGGTGCTTGAATTTATACACCTGTGGCCATGGAAGTGATTGGAACACCTGATTCCAATAATTTGGATGGGTGAGCAAATACTTTTGGCAATATAGTGTATATCGCTCTGCAAACATTGAACCTTTTGTCTGCTTGTTTCATCATATCCATAAAGTCTTCATCCTCAATGGTCCCTGCAGACAGGCCAGAACGCCCAATCCACTTTGCCATTGAGTTCTCCAGGGCTTTCTGCTCTTTGGAGTCAGGGGTGGGGGGGCATCTCTGCAACAGACTTCCCTTCCTTCGCCAACCTCTGATCTGGCTGTGGTGTCACTGGGTCAGGAATCTAGATGGGAGGAAGAAATTTAAACGATTAATATCCAGAGGATGAGTAGAACATCTTTCTTCTATGACAGAGAGACAGACAGATACAGCCACATGCATGCGCCCATGCACGCACTAACACACCCGTTCCTGCTACTACAGGCCCAGCCGTTCCTTACCTTCTTCCATATGGCAGCATGTTGGCTCCTCAGATGTCGCTGAGATTCGCTGTGTTCCTCCCCGCCATGTTGAAGCTGCAGACTCTTTGGTGGCGTCCTTACTGCGGTGTTTTCCTTTGAGTTGTAAACGAAATGGATCCATACATTCAGGCGTTGTTTAACAAACAGCACACCGGTATCCGCAATGACTGCAAAGTTGAGCTATGCTGCTACTGACTGAGAGCTGCAGGGCGCTGAGGGACAAACAGCGGAACAACACGTGATCTTCTATGAAGCTCAAGAAACACTTTTATTAACAATTACAGATTTATCATAAACAATTACATTTTTTAATGTCCATTCGTCAATGGATCGTACATTTCGTCTGTCTTAGTCTCGTTGATGAAAATCATTTTTTTTTCAACATATTTTCATTTTCTGGAAACAATTTTTGTTTGTTATCGTCTCGCCATCATCACGAGAAAAAGTGGCGTTGATGAAATACTTTCGTCATTGTCATGGTTGACGAAATTAACACTGGTACTGAGTGATCTCTTTTTCAGGAAAAAAGAAACAGAGAGAGAATGCTTCAAGAGCCTGCCTTTAACAAATTTATTTATACAAAATGTGGAATGAGTCTGTTTTATGTGTCGTCTTCTCAATTCAGAGGGCCCCCTCCCTGTCTTTGCCTAGGGCCCCAAATTTCCTAAATCCGCCCCTGGAGTCAGCACTGAGGCAACAAGTTAAAGGCAGAGTGATGGGCCCCCCGAGGAAGAGCCACAGCAGTTCATCTGGTTCCTACAGAAAGCTGGAGCTCCCCCTCCATAGCAGCGGCTGTTCCTCTCTGCTGCAGGCAGCAACCTCCCCAGGCAGCAGCAACCTCCCCAGGCAGCAGCAGCAGGGGGACCATGTTCAGAGCCAGAGGACGGACTGCCCTCCATTCCTCGTCAGTGAAATCCTTCCTCATTAAAAATAAAAGCACTTCCTCCCCTGCAGCTGCAGCTGTTGCTGCGTTCAGATGAAATCCCTCCTCATCCTGGCAACGAGCTGCATCAGGTCCGATCGAACAGATTGTGGTCTCTCTAATCTGTTGAGCAACACTAAAAGGCGGATATGAGCGCTGAGCGCGGAAAGAGGAGGCGATAGGAGCAGGACTGAGCGAGGCGCGGCGCTTTGGCAGGATATTCGGACTGGCCTGGGCAGATTGCTTCTCCACCACTTTTCATTTTCAGGGATCGAGATCACGTCACAGAGAAGAGTCCGAGTTGATAAGTTGGAAAGGAGTAATGGTGAAGCTTTGTCGGTGCGGTTTCCCTGCAGGTATGGAGAGGATCGATGGGAGCGCGCACTGACGCGCACATTCCAGCTGCTGCTTTCTGCTGCCTCTCACTCTCACATGCAGTCACGGATCTTTATCTCTCTCCTCTCTCCCGGGGGGACAGGAGAACATCAGCAGCTGGAGGGCAGGAGCTCCTGAGATGTCCATCCATCACGGCACGCTGCTCTTCCTGGGCCTCCTGCTGATGATCTCCGGGGCAATCATGGTGTTCTGCCTTGGAACGGGCCATGCAACTATCCCACTGTTTGTGCTCGGGGTATTTCTGGGCACGGGGGGAATAACCCTGGTGGTGGCGGGAGTTTGCATGGCTAAGAAGAATTTCCAGGTGGGAGTTCCTGGACACTTTCTGCTGCACCCCCCTACAGGCACACGGTTCAGCCCCCAGCAGGCCCTGGCCATACAAAGGTAAACCTCTGATAGGACAGGTAGAGCCCTGCCATTGGTGGTGGGATCTAGTTATTCCCAACTAAAGAATTTAGGGGGAAAACTTTGATTGTTTTTATTTTATTTTTTATTCTCTCTATATAAAAAAACAAACAAAAACAGCAACTATGTTGCTCAAATTAGAAAATGTTTAACCACAAGGCTTAGGGACAGACTTGAATAATGCAAATGCTAAATCTACAGAGGAATTTAATAGTCTATTAATCTGAGCTTTCAGCGGGTTGATGATTCTGATCAATCATTAGAACAAAATCTGCTTTTGCTTTGGAAAGCAACTGAAATCCAGCTTTTATTGCCAAGAATTCATTTTTTTCCCCAACTGATCCCAAACCAGTTGAATAGATTAGTTTCTTTTAATAAGGTAAATGTGCAAAAGCCCTTCAAAATTAATAATATGTTTGATCTCAGCTCCATGCTAATGTCGCCTATCATCAGCAGCAGGAGGGATTTACCTTTAGGCAATACTAGGCAGTTGCCCCAAGTTCCTGAGGGCCCCACAAAACTGTTTCCATGTATGGTTAATACAACTATTATTGGTGCACATGAATTATGCATTTAAAATGTCACGAGAACGCTTATAATATTAAGTGTGTCTCAGCCCCCCCCTTCAGTGTCCACCATATTGGATCAGTCCATTTGCTGCACATGTTCAGAAAGGTCCAAACAGACAGCAGCAAACCATTTGAAAACAAACCATGCAAAGAGCAGTGTTGCCAACTTAGCGCTTTAGTCGCTATATTTAGCCACTTTTCAGACCCCTCTAGCACTTTGATTTCTAAAAAGCTCCTAGCGCCAAATCTAGAGACTTTTTTCTGCTACTGGAGACTTTGGAGACAACATCTAAAAGCAGCGAACTCTGCTCTCCAGAGCAAGTAGATTGGTAACCCCGCCTCCTGCTCTCCTCTATCTTGTCTGCTGTCATGATTCATGCAGCTATTATTTCATCCAAATGAAAAATGGAGAACAGATAAGCAGATCATGGCTTGTCTACAGTGAAAAGAAGGACTGGGTTATTTACTTTGGCCTTTTTGGAAACACAGGAAGGAGCAATCAGCTAAGTGAGCTTAGTGCTTGGAAAAAATCTTTCATTCCTTTAGAGACAGCATGAAAAGTCCGCTGAGGACAAAACATAGAGAGGAAAACAAGAAGAAAAGGGACAAGAAGAGAGGGACACAACCTAGAACAGATCATGGATGTCTATTCTATTAACATTTCTATATCTGGAGAATGGGGCTGTTTTATGTCTTTTCAGTTCAGAGCCCCCCCTGCCTGTCTTTGCCTAGGGCCCCATATTTCCTAAATCTGCCTCTGATCAGCAGTTATGCAGAATGTTCAGCCTTAGATCACAGTTTGCATTCATTGGCCTGGTGATGAATCAGTCTCAATTAATTGCAGTGAAACGCTCACATTAACTAAAATGTTTTTTTCTTCTTTTATTTGTTCTTCTTTGTCACACTTGCATTCTAATATCAGATAAAGATAACCCAGGCCAATATAAAAGATTTTTTTAATATTAAAAACAACCTTGGTCTATGTAAAAAAAAATAAGTTGTGCTTCTCTGTGATAAATCATGAATGAACTATTTGAGGCAACAAGTAGTATGTATAGATTAAATAAACTCAGAAACTAATAAATCTGGACTGAGTTACAAAGCTGTTTTAGAGGGTGTCATGATTGGTTCAGGAAGACCCAATATGCAGAACACCACGGAGACGGAAACTGGAGTAAAAGTTAACAATGTTTATTGAACAATGGAACAATGAAAGAGTCAGGTACTGGTTCACTTCTGGTTCACAGGTAACTGGAAAGGAGACAGTTCAGTTAGCCACGTAGCTGGTGAATGTGGAAATGTTATCTTCAGAGATCTACCTTGAAGAATCCGGGTTTGGCTTTGAGAGAGGCACTGTTGGTTCCAGAGACTGTTTGATTCAGCAGAGTTCAGTTTCAGCTTCAGCGTCTTGCATCTAACGATAGGACAGACCTTGGTTTTCCAGCTCTTAGTCCAGAGCAGCATGGGAAAATCCAGAGAAGGTTCTTCAGGTTTGGCTCTGAGGGCAGGCTCGACAGGTTAAGCTCATCCAGAGCTTACAGGACAAAAACAGGTTTCCTGTAGGCAGAGACAAAGGTAATTAGTTTCCAGCTAGGAGAATAGAGGCAACAAAGATTTCACAGAGGAAGTGAGGCTCAGGTGCTAACCAAACTGGATAAACACTGCGGCGTTGATGCGAGGTCTGAGGGCAGCTTATATTGTGGAGGATCCTCCTGATGATGAGATGGGTTTCAGGTGTGTCGAAGGCTCAGCTCAGGAGGATCCACAGTGAACTCTGCTGGAGACAGGTGGTACAGCTCCAGATCCCAACAGTACCCCCCCCTCAACGACCGCCTCTTGGCGGTCCAGAAGACGTCAATGGGAGGGATCGCTCGTACTCCTCGATGAGGGATGTGTCGAGGATGTAGGAACCAGGAACCCACTGACGATCCTCCGGACCGTAGCCCTCCCAGTCGACGAGGTACTGCCAGCCACGACCTCGCCGACGGGAGTCCACGATCCGGCGGACGGTGAAAGCCGGATGTCCATCGACTTCCAGGGCGGGTGGAGGGGAGTCGGACGGAGGGCACAAAGGGCTGGAGATCACGGGCTTGATCTGAGAGACGTGGAATGTGGGATGAATTCGAAGAGTCGGAGACAGTTGTAGTCGTACGGCAGACTGGTTTATGACCTGGGAAATCCTGTAGGGGCCAATGAATCTGGGAGAGAGTTTACGGGACATCCCCTTGAGGGGAATGTCCCGAGTGGAGAGCCATACCTTCTGACCGACGGAGTAAACTGGTGCAGGGCGTCTTCTTGAGTCAGCGAAACGTTTAGTGGTCTCCATGGAATGGTTGAGGGTGGCTATGGTGTCTCTCCAGATGCGATGACTGCGGCGGATGTGGTGGTTGACTGATTTGACCGAAATCTCTCTCTCGTCTGCGGGGAAAAGTGGAGGTTGATAACCAAGACTGACCTGGAAAGGAGACTGGCCGGTGGAAGCTGACTTTAGAGAGTTGTGAGCATATTCGATCCATGGAAGGTGTTGGCTCCAATCGGAGGGATTACTAGAGGTCAGACAACGAAGGGAAGATTCGAGCTGTTGATTCATTCTCTCGGTTTGGCCGTTGGACTGTGGGTGATAACCTGAGGTGAGAGAAGATTTGCAGTTGAGGGCTGAACAAAATGCCTTCCAAACCTGAGAGATGAATTGTGGACCACGATCGGAAAGAATCTCCTGAGGGATGCCATGTAGACGGAAAACGTGTTTAATAAGGAGCTGGGCGGTCTGAAAAGCCGTAGGAAGCTTCCTGAGGGGTACAAGATGGCAGGACTTGGAAAATTGGTCAACAATGGTGAGAATTGTGGACATACCTCGAGAAATGGGAAGACCAGTAACAAAGTCGATTGCGATGTGAGACCAGGGACGAGAAGGAATAGGAAGTGGATGCAACAGGCCAGAGAGAGGTTGATGTGTGGACTTGTTTCTGGCGCAGGTAGAACAGGCCAGCACATACTCCTTAACATCTCTGTGTAGAGTGGGCCACCAGAAACGTCTTGAAATGAGGTTGATGGTTCTACTCACCCCCGGGTGAGCGGCAAATTTGGCATTGTGCATCCAATGAATTAGGCGAGACCTGACAGAAGAAGGTACATAAGTCTTGTTTGGGGGACCGTTACCTGGATCTGGTTCTGAAGCGAGGGCAGAGTTTATTAGATCGGTGATCTCCCAGGTAACCACCCCAACAGTGCAGGAAGCGGGTAGAACAGGCTCAGGAGTCTCAGATTGATCAGTGGAATAAAGACGAGAGAGAGAATCGGGTTTGATGTTCTTGGATCCGGGTCTGTAAGAGATGATGAGATTGAATCGTGAGAAAAATAGTGACCACCTTGACTGTCGAGGATTGGCCTGTTTGGCGGACTGGATATAGGCAAGGTTCTTATGATCTGTCCAAACAAGAACCGGGTGTTCTGCTCCCTCAAGCCAGTGTCTCCATTCCTCTAATGCCAATTTGATGGCCAGTAATTCGCGGTCACCAACGTCGTAGTTTTGCTCAGCAGAGGAGAGTCTACGGGAGAAAAAAGCACATGGGTGAACTCTTTGGTCTGAATCGAGTCTCTGAGATAAGACAGCACCAACTCCTGAGTCGGAAGCGTCGACTTCGAGGATAAATTGTTTCGATGAATCAGGCTGGATTAACACTGGAGCTCTGGAAAACAACATCTTTAATTTGTCAAAAGCAGTTTGAGCCTCGGGAGACCATTGGAAGGTTTTCTTGACTGATGTAAGAGAGGTTAGAGGTAGAGCTGTCTGACTATAATTCCTGATGAATCGTCGATAAAAATTAGCAAAACCCAGGAATCTCTGCAGCTGTTTGCGGTTTTCGGGAACCGGCCACTCCAAAACTGCCTTTATCTTATCCTCAGATGGCTTAACCTGTCCGCCCTCGAGCACAAACCCCAAAAAGGTGACTGAAGGTTGGTGAAACTCGCATTTTTCGGCTTTGACGAAAAGTTTATTCTCAAGGAGTCTTTGTAAGACCAGGCAGACATGTTTCTTGTGTTCAGTGAGGTCCTTGGAGTAAATGAGTATGTCATCAATGTAGACAAAAACAAACACGTTCAAAAAATCTCTGAGAACGTCGTTGACTAGGGCTTGAAAACACGCAGGAGCGTTTGTTAGACCAAAAGGCATGACTAAATACTCGAATTGACCCAGAGGGGTCTTAAAGGCAGTCTTCCATTCATCGCCATCTCTGATTCTGAGAAGGTGATAGGCGTTCCTTAAGTCGAGCTTAGTAAAGACAGTGGCCCCTTGAACTGGTTCGAAGGCAGAAGCGAGTAGAGGAAGTGGGTACTTATTCTTAACAGTAATTTGGTTCAAACCTCTGTAGTCAATACATGGTCTGAGAGATCCATCCTTCTTACCCACAAAAAAGAAACCTGCTCCTAAAGGAGATGAAGAGGGGCGGATTATTCCAGCAGCTAGTGACTCATTTATGTATTTCTCCATTGTCTCCCGTTCGGGTTTGGAGATATTATAAAGTCTACTGCCGGGTAGAGGAGCTCCTGGTAAAAGCTCGATAGCACAGTCGTATGGTCTGTGAGGTGGAAGGGACGTAGCACTGACCTTACTGAAGACAGGGGCTAGATCATGGTACTCAGGAGGAACAGAAGTAAGGTCAGGAGAGTCCATCTCCCCCCCCCCCTAGGAGATCTTACAGCGGGGGCCGCTGAACGAAGGCACGTCTCATGGCATGAGGTCGACCAAGACTCAATATGACGATCGGTCCAGTTTATGTGGGGGTTATGTCGTTCCAGCCACTCAAATCCCAAAACCAACGAAGAACATGCAGAGGGAAAAACAAAGAAAGATATGGTTTCTCGATGGTTACCTGAAACCAACAGTTCGAGGGGTTGTGTCTGGTGAGTCACTTGGTGAAGCTTCTTTCCATCAATCGCAGAGACACAGAGAGGCTGGGTTAGAGGAACAGTTTCAATCTGTAGTTGTTCAACTAAATTGGAGTCAATCAGGTTCCTTTCACAGCCTGAATCAATGAATGCAGATAAAGTGAGGTTTTGGTCAGCAAAAATCAGCGTGGCTGGAAGTAATAGGCGAGGAGATCTTTTAGAAATAACATGGCCCGTCAGACTCCTCAGATCCTCTGACGGGCCCCGGCTTTTGATTTAGCTGGGCATGAGGCAATGAAATGGCCACTCTCACCACAGTAAATGCACAGCTTGCTCCTGACACGCCTTAACCTTTCCTCTGGAGTTAGCCTCGTATGTCCAACCTGCATGGGTTCGGCCTCCACTTCAACCGCATGAGAGGCCTGAACTGGCAACGGGAGAGATTGGATCTTAGTTCTTGGCTTAGAAAAAGGTTCTGTGGAAGAGGAGAAGGCAGGTGCAATGTTATTGCACCTGCCTTCTCCTCTATTTCTCCTCCGCTATTTCTGGCTCGAATCCTATTATCCAGCCTGATTGTCAGGCGAATTAATTCCTCAAGAGTGGTGGGTTCGTCAAGGGTAGCAAGCTCATCCTTTATGTTTTCATTGAGAGCCTCAAAAAATGCTGTCTTAAGAGCACATTGGTTCCAACCGGAAGCTGCGGCTTTAACCCGGAAGTTAATGGAGAATTCAGCTACAGAAGAATTTCCTTGTCTTAGTTTCAAAAGAGCTCGAGAATCAACAGTTTGATCTGTTTCCTGGTTGAAGACTTGTGAAAACTCAGAGATAAAGTCGGAGTACTGGCAGCTAAGGCTTTCGTCGGAAGAAAACCTAGCCTGTGCCCATTCCAGGGCTCTTCCGGTCAATTGAGACAAAATAAATGATATCTTCATATAATCGGTGGGAAAACTGCCAGGGGAATTTTTAAAGATTAATCGACATTAAAACAAGAATCCTTTGCAGTCTTTCATGTTACCTGAAAACTTTTCAGGGAGACTAGGTCGGAACTCAGGTGATGACGTCACCGCCGGTGACCTCGGAGGAGGAACTGGACCCGGAAATGGTTGTGCTGGCGGCGTGGCGTTAGCATTGCTCAAACTATTAGCGAGGCTTTGAATTACTTGGTTTTGCATTTCGATGTGGGTATTTAACTCACGTAGGGCTTGAGCATTCCCATATATTTGAGCATCTTGCTCTTCCAAACGACGAAGGAGATGGTCTGCTGGGCCTTGTGTTTGGCCGCAGTGTTCTGTCATGATTGGTTCAGGAAGACCCAATATGCAGAACACCACGGAGACGGAAACTGGAGTAAAAGTTAACAATGTTTATTGAACAATGGAACAATGAAAGAGTCAGGTACTGGTTCACTTCTGGGGATCTGGTTCACAGGTAACTGGAAAGGAGACAGTTCAGTTAGCCACGTAGCTGGTGAATGTGGAAATGTTATCTTCAGAGATCTACCTTGAAGAATCCGGGTTTGGCTTTGAGAGAGGCACTGTTGGTTCCAGAGACTGTTTGATTCAGCAGAGTTCAGTTTCAGCTTCAGCGTCTTGCATCTAACGATAGGACAGACCTTGGTTTTCCAGCTCTTAGTCCAGAGCAGCATGGGAAAATCCAGAGAAGGTTCTTCAGGTTTGGCTCTGAGGGCAGGCTCGACAGGTTAAGCTCATCCAGAGCTTACAGGACAAAAACAGGTTTCCTGTAGGCAGAGACAAAAGGTAATTAGTTTCCAGCTAGGAGACTAGAGGCAACAAAGATTTCACAGAGGAAGTTAGGCTCAGGTGCTAACCAAACTGGATAAACACTGCGGCGTTGATGCGAGGTCTGAGGGCTGCTTGTATGGTGGAGGATCTTCCTGATGATGAGATGGGTTTCAGGTGTGCCGAAGGCTCAGCTCAGGAGGATCCACAGTGAACTCTGCTGGAGACAGGTGGTACAGCTCCAGATCCCAACAGAGGGCTGTGGAATACAGGAAACCACGATGACAGACGTCATCCATTATTTAAAAAAGGAAATAAAACCACACAATAATAATAATAAGTGAAGGATGGAGGTTCTGCTGAAGTAGCCAGACTACAGGAACAACTTGAACGACTTTTCTTACCTGAGTTGAGTTGAGAGTTTATGATTCAGCTGTAAGAAAGAAAGGCACAAGCAATGCTGACTGAACACAACATAAAAGATCGCCTCATGTTCACCAAACAAATCACCATATAATCCCCTTTTAGGAAATATTCTATGGACTAATGGAGCAAAATATAATTTTCTTTGCAAGATGTTAGCTCCAGGATTTCCTACGTTTTACCCACAGTCAAACATGGTGGTGTTAGAGCAAAGCTTGCAGGTTGTCTGAAGGACCAGAGTAACCTGCAGTAACTGCATGAAATGTGGCCTCTGGGAGGAACAATAATCTAATGAGCATGGAAGCAAATCCATCTCTGAATGACTCAAAAAGTACAAACGTTAAGGATTTTAAGTGGCCTAATCAAAGTAGAAGATTTAAAGATGCTCAGGGATAATCCCAGCTAGGCCTTTTGTGATTAAAACCCCTCAAGTGTGTAAATTAAAACAGTTTTTAAACAGGATCGTTTCTCCTCCACACAGATGCAGCAGATTTATCTCAACAAGTGCCTCATTTAATAGCAGAGATCTTGTCTGGGGAGGATACAAGTGGTTCTTATGTTAAAAGGAAATACTTTTAAAAATGGTGCCATGTTAACCCTAGGGCAAAAAATGATTAAAAAAAAGACATGAAATCTGTAAGGGGCAAATAGTTTTTTCACAACACTGTAACTCTCTGTAGAGTATTGATTGAAATGTGATAATATAAGAAGATGCAAAATGTAAGGATGTTCAATATAAGTGTAACTTTTCCTGAGGGCTTAAAATGTGTGTGATGTTTTTGGAATTGTGCTGAATGGTTGTCTGTGAAAACGATGGCAGCCGCTGTGATGTGGCCTAAAGACAGGAAGCCCCTGGCACAGAGAACAATGGGCCCTGCAGATCAACCAACTGGGCTGCGTTTCTATATTTCCTTCACTTGTTTACGGAGAATCAGCAGAGATTTGCATGGCAACAATAAAAAATAAAAATCAGGAAAACAGGCAGACGATGGAAAATAACTGCTTGTAGATCAACCTGTCTTATATCATTAATAAATCAACTTGTTTATACAAAGTAGTTAAAATGTGAGAAATATCATGTTGTAAATGTCTATTAAAGCTGCTCCCATATAAAGAGCTGATTATGTAGAGGATGAAGAACATGATGTCCTTGTGTCGGTCAGCCTGTTGGTGCTGAGGTGAAGCATGGCGGCTCCAGACCGTCAGCAGACAACACTGCATCACTGTAGGACCACTGTAGCTTTATGGCTAAATTTAACACAGATACAAACTTTGTAATCTTTATTCGCACACAGGCCTTCACTAAATAGTCACATTTGCATATTTTTGAACATAATAAAAACCTTTACTGTGAATAGCTTCACATATCTGATAACTGACTTTGCTATTGAGCTCTAACAGCCAAAGGCTGATATCCTTTATCCTCAGTAAGGCGATTGCTTTAATTAGTATTATCTTTTATAGAGTTTTTAAATATCAATTTAGAAATATCCATGTGGGTTCAGACTGTTCAGAAACCTGTTAAAGTGTTTAGAAGTGACCATAGAAACAAGTGATCGTTGACTGTAGAGAACAATATGCAGCTTAATTAGATAAATGTACATAAACAAATATCTGTAAAATGCAATAAAATACATAAAGATAAATGCAAAGAAATCAAAGCATGTATTAAGGAAATATATTTATTTTTACAATCAATATTCATTACTCACAGACTAACGCGTTATGAGTGACATTACAGTATTAAGTATTTCAATGTTAAATTGAGTAAATAAGCAAAGCTTAAAAATGAAATCTAATGACTTTAATCAGATGTATAATAAGTTAGGCTTAGTACTACCTAAAACATGCCTATTACTGTGCTTTTGATAATAATTGATAGGACTTGAATATGGAATATAAAAGTGTGATGTCCTGATAATGACACTGTAACTAATGAACATGTTTAATGCGTCTTTCTCTTTGTGTGGACGGTCTGGCTGTGAGTGAAGCAGAGTTTAGTTGGTGTGATCACTGAATGGATACATTCATGACTCAATTATAGTCATTTTTGTTTCCACTTATCTGTTTGCTTGATGTCGGTTTCATTATGATGTGTTTTCAGAGGCAAATCATATGAATAAAAATGTCTTATAAAGTCTATGAACCAAAGCTTTTTCTGACAGCCCCGCAGTTCCTCTACGAGGCCACTAGGGGTCAGGCCAGACAGGTTACGATGCCCAGAAACAACCTAAGTCAGGCAAAGTTGGTCCCCCCTGTCCTGCAGGTTTTTTTTTTTTAGTTTTTTGACGTTTTTCTGCTTTTGCACAGATGATTCTGATGTTTGCAGTTCAGCCTGTTAATCAGCTATCAATGAAAATCAGCTGCACTGAGCAGAAAACCTCTAAAACCTGCAGGACAGCAGCCCTCCAGGACCGACTTTGGGCATGCCTGATCTAAGTTAACTTGATGCACCTTGCTCTTTGCCTGGGTCTAGTTGGGTCATCTCTGAATGAGCCATATTGAGACTTAACCTGTGGTTCTAAACGTCCCATTCCTCAGCTCAGCTCCTGGCAACATCTGTTGCCAGGAGCTAAAGGTTGTCCCTCAAAGAGGAACCAGCTGTTTTCTGGATGTTCCGGGGTTCTGTTCTCCGAAATTCACAACCAAATTGCGACCTTGCTGGTTGCCCATAACTGCTGCACAAAAATATGTTCACTTTTTCTTTAAAAGGAACCCTTTTTTCTTCATTCTGCTTCATTCTATCTCTATTCTCCCACTCTGCAGAATCTGTTAGTTCAATCTCTAACGTTCTGCTCTCTCTGCTTTTTCTCATAGTAGCTTCATCTGGTCTGTTCCTGTTTGGCTGTGACTCCATCCTGGAGAGAAATATCAGCTGTGCTGCTGCCATCAACACCTTTGTTTCTAGATGTTGGAGCTTGGCCTGTTTTCCAGTGCCTGGTTCTGCTGGAGGTTTCTTCCTGTTCAAAGGAAGTTTTTCCTCTCCACTGTCGCTACAAGCATGCTTAGTGTGAGGGATTGCTGAAGAGTCAATGAGTCGATGCAATCAGCTGGTTTTCCTTAGATAGAAAACGTTGAATCAATCTGACTGGATGATCTGGTGAACTGGAAAGTGACCTGAGATGACATGATGTGAATTGGAGCTATAGAAATAAACTGAATAGAATTGAATGTGCCTAAAAGTCAGGTTTTGGTTAAAAGTTTCTGGTTTTAAAGGGAACTGTAACAAACAAAAGTAAGAAAAAATGTAATAGGGAATATAATGCATTGTTCTTAATGTTTCCTTTTAAAGTTTTCAATTTTTCTGTATTTCTTCCATATGAATCAACAAGCTGACCAAATCATACTAATTACTAAATGGCCCATAGTGTCCATAGTTTGGACACCACTGATTTCTAATGTACTTTGAATATTCTTAAAAATGTAGTTCTTATAGCGTCTCTCACACTTTTTCACCAGGAGGTTAGATCGAATCCGACGGGAGATTTCAACTGACGCTGTCAGTACGACACCGGAGCCCGAACCCTCCCTGCCATCCACCCCGCCTCCCTGGACCATGGAGCCGCCTCCGTCGTATGACACTGTGATGAAGAGCCAGGAGCACAGCGAGCAGAGAAACCAGCAGTACAGAGAGGAAATGAACCCGGAGCGCAGAGAGGAGATGAACCAGGAGCAACGAGAACAGCCAGACAATGAACACGATGAACAGCAACATCTTGAACAAACTGAATACATCCATCAGGAGCACAGCCAGCATCTTTAAATTTTCTCTTGGACATTGGGAACTCCCCTCAGTGCCTACTGTTCCTCTGAGGACTAAACCTTCAGCGCTATGGATAAACTCATAGCTACAAACCTCCTCTGAACCTTGAAACTGACCAATTAAGATTCAGTATTTGCTCAGGATTTCCATATAAGGTTAGAAGGAGACAAATGGAAATTATTAAGTATAAAGGCTATGAGAAAATTCCAGGTTTAGTTAAAGTATCTTTCCTTCCTTTTAAGCTCTGTTCAAATACAGGAAGTGCATAATTACAATTTTATATATCTGCCTCATGCATACTGCTTACACACATATATTGCTTTGATTCACTATAGCAGCAAGTCATATAGTTTCATGTTTTCTGATTCGACCTGTTTAACAGTTAATCAGTCTTTTCTTTTTTTCATCAATTCCCCTTCCTGCTTCTTTGAGGCCTTGGACCCAGCAACCCCTAAAAAACAATCACAGCCTGGTAAAATAAAAGGACTGGCTTTTATTGAAGTCGAGGACAGGCTGCCACATCCTACATGAGGCGCATACTCATCACAAAGGCCTGCAGAGTCTGGATCTTGAGTTGGGAGATTGTGCAACCTACAATTTAATATAAAACATTCTAGATTTGGTATTTTGGAATACGAAACTTTTAAGAAATAAGCAGGTTGCATAAAACTGTTGGTTTAAAATTATTTTAGGTTCAATCGTATGGTCTGGAGCACAAAGACAGAAATGAATGCATCGCAAACTTAAAAGGTTGTTTTTGGAACTTTATGGACAGGATGGAAACATACTTTGTAGTTGATCAGACATGGCTCAAGTTTCTTATATGATAATAAAAACAAGGATTTTTATAATATTTTGTTGGAGTTCTGACATTAAATATTTTCTTAATTGTCTTGATTTTTAAGGTTGGGCTGTAAAGTTACAGGAAAAATCTCAGAATAAATCAACGGGGGATTGAGGGAACTGATGAAGGCAGCGTTCAAGTTTCATTAAGAAATGAAGTGTCATGATCGTGGCCCTGATAGCTGACCCAAGTGTTCATTTCACTCACCTGCTTAACTCTGCCTGGTTACTAATCATTATTCATCTCATCCACCTGCTCCTGCTGCTTCATCGACGGCTCAGTCCAGCTATCAGGGCCAGATCATTGAGTTTGTGCTTCTGAATTAGACTTTAATGCCCGGTATGTCCTCCTGGCACTTACCTGCAGAGCCGCCCTGTTCGTCTGTTGGCTCAGCGGTGGGATCTAGTTTAAAGTTCTGCAGTTTTCCTGGTGTCGTGTCTTGTTTCTGCCTCTCAACCAGTGAGCCTGCCTGTTCTGCATTTGAGCGTGTCTGCCTGACCACTCTGTTGGACTCGTGAAACCCTGAACCTGCCTGAGCTCTCTGAGGATTCCTGTAAACCTGGATGTGGGTGTAATTTTCTATGTGGGCTACGGACTCCTGGATCTCAGAACCGTCCTGCTATGATATGTTTCCCTGACCTGGCTTGGACTCCTGCCTGTTCATCAGAGGTTGCTGCGTCGGAGACACTCTGGGCGGCTCCCGCCCGATCTCATTGGCAGTCGATTGGCTGGATCCTGCCTCGCTCTGAGATGGACTGAACTGTTAAACCAGGTAAGTGACTCACATTAATAATCATCTTCCGTTAGATTATCGAGGTCAATTACGTTTTTCCTCCCTCAACCAGAGCGCCAGTGAGGGGTTGCGTCCCACCTCCCCCCCGCAGTTGCTGCTTATCCGCAGATCCATAGCTCCTTGTGTCTGTTTGCTTTGTTAATAAACTTTTGAAACTTCCCTCTGTCGGTCTCACCCGAGCCCCTTGACATTAAGGGGATTAAATTCTCTTTAACAGTGAACTATATCACAGTTTCCAGAGGAATAACTGCCATCATGATTGTGGCTGGCCTAATTGTTCATTTTATTCACCTGGCTAAATCTGCTCGGTTTCGAATTACCATTCATGTTATCTACCTGCTCCTGTTCCTTTAAATACGGCTCAGTCCCAGCTATCGGGGCCAGATCATTCAGATTACTGATATGATGTTGAGATCATAGCTCATGTTTCAGTTCATGTTCTCATTCTCGGAGGCCAGCGGATGAGAAGTTTTTATTGTTTCGTAGAGTTCCTGATCATGTCATGTCTCTTATCCACTGAGCGTGCGCTGTTCCTGTCTTGGTTCAATGGAGGGAGGGAGTTTTAGTGTACCATAGTTTCCCTGATATCCTGCCTTGTTCTGCCTCTCAACTACTGAGCTTGCCTGTTCCCATCTTCACTCTGGACGGTGCTCGCCGCATCTCATTGGCAGTCCATCGGCTGGATCCTGCCTCGCTCTAAGGAGATGGACTGAACTGTTAAACCAGGTTAGTGACTCGCATTGATAATCATCTTTCGTTAGATTATCGAGGTCAATTACCTTTTTCTTCCTCAACCAGAGCTGCTCCCTTCTCCCACTGTCTGTTTCAACTGGATTCTGGATCCAATGTTCTGAGATAATTACAGTTCTGAGGATTACAGTCTTGACTCTTCAGCTGGAAGCTGAAATATTATTAGATATTACTTGTTAGTAAAATCAAAGACATGTACTTGATTCAAGTACTGAAAGAAAACAGCTACAGTAATGAAAACCAGTAAAGAGAAATGATGGAAGGGGCTTTTTTCATCTTGCAGTTAAATGCTCTCCATTTGTTGCTGTAGCAGGCACCTCTCTGGAACATATAATAGTACATACATAATACAATAGAATTGTAGAATAGAATTCATAATACTACATAATAGTTGAGTGCAAAGATTCTTATTGATTCATATTTTACGTCTGACATATTGTGGTATGGAGCGATCTTTCAATAAGGTCATTGTTTTATGCAGAATCTGTAGGGGGGAGAACTTTTGGTGATAGACACGAGGCCTTTCCAGCTTAAAGACTTAAAGCTAATCCCCAAAGATTAATAATCAAAATAGCAGTTAAAACATTTTAAATGCAAGTTGCTATAATGCCAATAAAGATTTTTTTTATTATTTCATTTTAGATAGACTTTTTATCAAAGCAAAAAATAACACATTAAAAAAAATTCTATGAAACTTATTCTGCTTTTACAATTTGTTATCTTTGAAACTTCAAAAACAAACTTACTGGTTGGATAACAAGAATTTTACATTAAATATACTTTTGGGTCTAACTGAAAGCCATGAATGAAGAAGTCTTTTCAGCAGCTCTGGAGACCAAAAGCCTTTTGAATTGGATGCCAGAGGTTCATGTATGTTCATAGAGATAAATCACAGTAAAGTCAGCTACAGCTAGACCAGAGTCACGCACCTATTGGTTGTCAGATGTATGAAATGTCAGCTAAACACATTGAGGGAGGATAATAAAACAGCAAATGCAAAGATTGCACTTAGTGCTGTTAGTGCATTCCATTTCCATGAAGAATTTATTGGATAGGAGTCAACAGATTGATGCTACAGTAGCCTCTTAAAGACACCAAATTGGGCGATCCTTTTAAAAGCTGGATTACATGTGACTCCTGCACTGGAAAGCAGTGACAGCTGAATGCTAACAGCTCTTTGTTACTCATCGTTCAGCTGAACAGCCACAGTTCGCAGACTGCCTGGTGTTAGTTTTGTGTGACATTGCCATAAACCTGAGTTAACAAATAGCTGAGCTGCTTTCTCAGGCTGGTATAAACAGTAGATTGTTTATTCAAAGAGAGGAAATCCCTGGAGAGGAAGAAAAAGAAGATATGAACCAAGCAGACTCTGACAGCTTACTGTGCACGGCTCATTGCTGAGTAGCAATGTCTGCTTTTTTTTCTTTCCTATGCAGTAGTCTGTAGCAAGGTGACCTTTTAGGTACAGACGCACACCTGCAATTTTATACCTGACCTGAGCAGGCTGTCTGGAGGCTGTAATAAGCAGCCGAGTGGAACCGAGTTCCTCCACCTTCACCTTCAAGCTCCGTCTCACAAAGAAAGCACTCAATCTTTTCTCTCTGAGCTTTAGTTTCACATTTTATTTGGCCGAAAGGGTTTGTGAGGATGGTGGAGGGGAAACCCTATCGATACGGGCTGATAGTGGCCGGACTTTCTGTGCTGGCCATGGGCCTCTTCATCATGATACAGGAGCGGCCGCACGTCTACGTTACAATGAGCGTCCTTGGCGTCACCATGGTCTGTGCTGGGACAGCGTGGAGCCTCTGCCAGTGCTATCCCAAGGTACGCTCAGATTCTGACATGCAGGATGTTGGAGAAGAAGGTTTCCTAAAAAGAAGTCTTGTGTTTATTAGGTCATTGTGACGCCTGTGAGTCAGAAGGAAAGCCTGGTGGATTTAGTTTGCTCTTCACTTGAAACCAGAGATGAAAGGTACCGTCTAACACACAAGAAAAACACTCACACAGAGCCATGCCGGTTATTTAGGTCTGGCTGATTTCCTGAGGGCCGTCTGCCAATCTCACACCGCCGAGTGTCCATCATCTAGTCTGAGCACGGTGACGGCAGCAGAGCCTCAGGGGAGGGGATGGTGAGTCTGTTAGGAAGCCCGATAATATTTTAGGATCAGTCCCATTAAAAACAAACAGAAGTAAAAATCTATCTGAAGTAAATAATTACATTTCTTAATCTTGCAGGCGTAAATATGGAGCATATTTGTTGTATAAATTACAGTGAGACTTGGATTGGAAATTAAGAAATAACTAGAATAAATGGAATCAAGAATTGTCTATTAGCACTTCAACTGCTAATATTCCTAAAAAAAAAAGTAGTTATTCTTAGCGTTTAGTTAGTAAACTTTGAAAATTACAAATTGACAATTTATTAATATAATGATCCCTCCTCCTCCTCATGCTGCTAAACCAGCTTATGCTGCAAGTCAGCAATCCCCAAGCTGATTCCTAAAGCGTTCACCAGAAGTGAAATGACACCAATAAAGCGGAAATAAACTGGCTTTTTAAACTTTCTAACATTTAGAGTTTGGATGTTTTGTGTATTGTTATAATAAAGAAATAACTGATGCAAATGTTAAGTTTACCTAAAGATGAATTCAAAAGGGAACAAAAATATATATTTTTTTTAAATATTAAATCTCTTATTTGAATAAAACATATTACGATGTCTCCCCCCTTTATCTCAAATTTTAGATTTGAACATAATTTGGTTTCTTTTATTTGTCTTAATTAGAGCAAATTTAGAGATTAGAAGAGATGAGGTGGAAATCCAGGGAGGAAAACCTTAAGGGTCGATGGGAATGTGAACTTAACAGAAAATTAAACCTCTTGATTTGATCAGAGTCCTGTTGTGTCACCGTGCGATGAACAGGATCTAGTTTGGTTAAGAGAGAGAGACCCTGACCGCTTCATTCCCAGCTCTGCTGGCAGGGAAATCTCAGCACAACCGTAGCAGCTGAAGGATGTTCTGCAGAGAATTAGTGCTTTGTCCAAAGTTCTTGGATAGTTTGTCACCTTGGATCACTCCTAAGCCTAATTAATCAAATGTAGGATAAAAGAAAAATTAAAATGAAGCAAAAAATAGGAAGAAATGAAAAAAGACTTTGCAAGAAAATTACACCTAAGAAAAGTAGTGGGGGGACATGACTGGAACCAAAACTTAAAGGCTTGGTAGATCCGACTGGGCGTCTTCTGGCTTCTGTGTCTTTCAGTCTGTCTTGGATGGTAGAAATAATCAGAGTGTCATAATTCAGTGCTCACTCTGACAGGCGAAACATTTACCACACTAGCATTTTGCTTGCCTTGGAGAAAAGCTTTCAAAAAACATCTAGAAACATTGGTCTAACTAAAACTAAAGACACTTCATGCTGAGAGGAGGAAAGCAGAACATTTTTTAAAAACCTTGGTGAGTCTAAAAAAGCAGAAAAAGGTGTGTGACAGGCTTTTAACCAAGTCATTTGGTTTAACAGTTTAAGGGTCCAAAACACTGCACCCTATTACAACTTTAGGAGAATATCTGACAGGTTGAGTGGAGGTTTGAAGGGACTGAAGCTGAAGTGGTGTCTCGCAAGATTGAATTAACCTAAAAGGGCAACAGAAGCAAAAATCCAAAAACATAAATCCTCAGAATCCACAAAAATGCAGAAAAACCAGGAAAACTCACTTAAAGGGGATGAAATGACAACAAAACAGCCAGTGACTGAGCAGGAGGTGCATATATGGGGGAGAGAAAAAAGAGCAGACCAATCAGCAGATTGGGAGCAGGTGTGAACAGAGGAGTCTAGAAGGGAAAAGGAGATTGAAACAAGAGGGCAACAGAGGGGAAACGAGAAATACCTAAGAATTCAAATACCATCAAAATAACAAGAATAATACAAAATGGAAATAAAAGCAATGAAAATTCAAAGATACAGAACAGAACCAAAAGCATGATAACATCTGAGTGATATGATGATGGTTTCAGCTCCATCTGATGTCTCGATAAATCCTTCTGCACAGGCCGTGATGGAAGCAGCTCTATGTGCAAAAGTTCTGATTTTCGAGCAGATTTTATCTTTGTACAGTAGACACTCATTCCATCCTCTTCTAATTTATGCTAGAAAGCTGTTTTCAAGAGCAGAGTGAGCGGAAGGGAAGAGATAGCGCTCTGATATTTGTGACTGAGGAGGATTGAATTAGTTGGTAACACGGGAGCAGAGGACTGTTAAGAATCTCTTGATTAAAGCGCTGGAGCCAGAAACGCCTCTCTCTCACACGTCTCCTGCCTGAGTGGCTGTAATTACTTGGGTGTCTGATAAAGACATGCCTGCTCAGCAACGCTCCTCCTCACAGTTAAAAAAGAAAAGTAAGAAAATTGGGACACTGTGATGAAACTGGACTTCTATTTCTGTCCCTCCCTTCTTTTTACCCCCCAGTACTGCTGCTGGCTTGGATTCCAGGCAGGCTGAGCTTCGGTCGGATTCCTGCGGTCAGAGAGAGAGCAGTGGGCCACATCTGAAGAGCCAGTGTCAGAGCTGTCCCACTCTGCATCTGGTCTGAAGGAGAGAGTCACCGGGATCCCAGCAAGCTTCCCAGCTGAGGACTGGAGGGATACCAGTTAAAGCTGTTCAGTAAATGACAGCATCAGTGCAACATGATGCAACTCTAGTGCCGTTATTGAAAGTAGAAGATCATTTGTGAACTGGTGCTGCTGGGAAAGATGAATAAAGTTGGACATGTTTTATCTAATAGTCCCAGAAGGTGGTGCTGTTTACTATGAAAAATGTAAAAAGATTTTAATTCCTGTTGAAAAACTGCTGCACATCTAATTTATCAGCAATAAAATCTTTACCTGATTACCTGCCGAGACCCTGTAGGTCCATCTACACCCTGAACAGGGCAAATTGTTATTCATTAGCTATAGCTGCTTTAATTATTAGTCTTGAGGAACAGCTTTGCAGCTGCAATTCTTTGAATTGTTTTTTTTATTTTTTTGCAGCAGCCTCCTTGACGTATCAAATAAAGCAGGTCCTGTGATTCCCTGGTGGCAAAATACAAATTGAAAAGTATCTTTGTTTTCTTTCTATGGGAGATTTTACCCTGTGCAGCATGTTTATCATATGATACTTATTCTGTGCTGTCCATAAAATCCCACTGATCTACCGAGACCTGAAGTCTCTGCAGAAAACATGAGTCTCAGGTTTGGATTAATCAGACGGCTGGAAGCCAAAGCTGCCTGAAGGGGAATGTGGATAAGAGGCTGTAGGTTATCTTTTTAAGGCTTATGTCCTTTACTTGGTAAAATTCAATATCATACCAAAACGCTATGCTAGATTGGAGCAGCTGGAAAGGAAGTCATCATTTAAGCTCAAACTTCAGCTAAATGAAAGGCTGTACAGGAGGATCTCATCAGGGGTCTGATTGGGAACGTCACAGAAACCTGCAGGGATCCCTCCATCGAGCTGTGGATGTTTCTCCCAGTGGGATACGTCTGTCCATCCTGCTTATGTCCTGAGCATTCGCTATAGTTCTGCTGCTATAGGCTTAGACTGCTGGAGGACATAGGGACCCCTTTTTCATCATTCTGCTTCATTCTATCTCTATTCTCCCACTCTGCAGAATCTGTTAGTTCAATCTCTAACGTTCTGCTCTCTCTGCTTTTTCTCATAGTAGCTTCATCTGGTCTGTTCCTGTTTTGGCTGTGACTCCATCCTGGAGAGAAATATCAGCTGTGCTGCTGCCATCAACACCTTTGTTTCTAGATGTTGGAGCTTGGCCTGTTTTCCAGTGTAGTCCTGTTTCTCTGACTGTGACTAACTGGATGTGCTCTCTTCATCCTCTGACATGGGAGCTGGCTCGGAGCTCGTCTGCCTGGCTGTGTGTTTCCTGGACGGGGCCGCCTGTGGAGCTGGTTGACAGTTGCCTTTTGTATCTATGCTTCTTTTTCTATGTCTGCTTCTGTCTCCTTGAACCCCAGTGGGCCTCAGCAGATGGCCGCTCACACTGAGCCTGGTTCTGCTGGAGGTTTCTTCCTGTTCAAAGGGAGTTTTTCCTCTCCACTGTCGCTACAAGCATGCTTAGTGTGAGGGATTGCTGAAGAGTCAATGAGTCGATGCAATCAGCTGGTTTTCCTTAGATAGAAAACTTTGAATCAATCTGACTGGATGATCTGGTGAACTGGAAAGGGCCTTGAGATGATGTGTGTTGTGAATTTGGCGCTATAGAAATAAACTGAATAGAATTATGTTCCCACATCAGCTGAGATTAATCTTTGATTGAGCTTCCCATGGATGACGTATCTCCCCATCCCGTCTATAAGGCCCACTTTAACCACAGGAATCTCTCAGCTGCTTTTGACCAGGATCTCAGTCTTTTAGTTAGGATTCAAATGACCAATGAATGAAGCAGACTGTTGAAGATTTAGAGCCTTGCTTTTTGACTAAGATTCTTTATTAAAACATAGTGAAGCAGATTTTGTATTACTACGGAATAAACTATTACCCATCACCTGCTCTAGAGCTTCTCATAAGATGAGAGGATGCTTGAACTTCTCCTGTTGTGGCAGAAAATCGCACCAGCCTGGAGGAAGCAGCCCACTATTTTCCAGATGAAACTAATGTCTAGACTTAGAGGAGCTTTGCAGCTAATGGTCCCCAAGAAGGCAGAAGATCAGAGCTTTAACACACCAACATAAGCGGTAACTCCTCATAAATCAGGCATTTGACCTTGCTGTTCCCAGAAAACCAATCTTGGCACCCAGAATCCTCCTAGTACCACCTGAGAAAATTATTTGAGGGTCATGGTTGTACAGCTTCCACAGATTCACAAAACACTTTCACATATCATGGTGGAGCAGGTAAAGATCTAGTCTGAGCTCAGTCAGTCAGTTGGAGCATCTGTTCCCGTCACCGGAGGGTAAATGAGCCAGAAAGGTTAAGAAGTATGATCCTTTAGTTGCTGGATCAAACTATTTTTACAGAACTTTTCAGATCCTCCATGTTAAATGGAAGAGATGTTTCAGGTATGACAACAAGAGGGACATATTTAATTGTCAAGATGAAGGCTTTTGTCTTTGGCGATTAAAACTTGAAGATAAAGATAAACTTGAAGATTCTTTCTGTGTTTGCCAGTGCTGCCATATACAGCATTATCCATGTGCACAAGAAGTAGCATCTTAGCAGGGGGGGATTTACCATTAGGCAACACTAGGCAGTTGCCTAGGGCCCCAAGTTCCTGGGGGTCCCATTAAACTCTGTTTCCATGAATGGTTAATACAACTATTCATCATTAGTTATTCATCATTATTTGTGCACATTAATTATATTTTTCATAAAAATCCTTTGGCTAAAATGCCATCAGAATGCTGATAATGTTAAGAAGAGAGGGACACAACCTAGAACAAATAATGGATGTCTATTCTATTAAAATTTCTCTATCTGTAGAATGGGTCTGTTTTATGTCTTCTCAGGTCAGAGGGGCCCCCTGTCTGTCTTTGCCTAGGGCCCCAAATTTCCTAAATCCGCACCTGCATTTTAGTCTCATCTGATTAAAGGGTTAAATCATATATTTCAAACTTCCTTCTTCCATGAAGGGTAGACTGAATAGTTTCTACACTGCCAGTTGTTCACTTATGTTGCACTGACTTTTATTTAGGGGTATAAGAGTAAAGGAGGGGCTACAAACATTTGCACAATATAATTCTAAGATTGTTTTTGAGGGGGAAAAAAATGAAACCAACATTTCGTTTCTCTTTCACTTCACATATGAAGGTTTGTGTTTATTTATCACAAACTCATCAGAGGAAAGTTTACCACCTGTTCCACACTAAGAACAGCTAAGCTCTAAACATCTAAAAAATACACAATTTTACTTTAAAAAGCTGTAATGTGATAAAATGTCCAAAGTTTTGCTGTGAGTTGATCAGCAGCAGCAGCATCAGAGGTTCCCTGAGGGAAGTTTTCCTCTGATTGACATGCAGTCATCCAGCAGAGCGTGAAACATGACTCCTCCACAGAAAGAGCTGCTTTAACGGAGACAATCATTCGATACTAAAGCGGTGGCGTGAGCCGCGGAAACGTCACCAGTCCCCGCCTTAAATAATAACAATCAATTCTTGGATTTTTTCTGCTCCTTGTAAATCAGAGCAGATGGTTGGAGGCTGATTCAGGCTGTGGCACGCGGGACGCGCAGCAGCTGGAGACACAAAAACCCCAAACATCTGTAGAAGTCAGACTGGATGAAAAACTCTCATTAGTTCTTTATTTTAATATTTATCCGGAGTTTAAAAAAAAAATCCCAGATGCGTAAAATGTGTCCCATTTCTGGATGGATCGGCTGTGCGCTGTGCCTGTGCGCCTCTTTGGTCGTATGTGCGCAGGATCACACGGAGGAAGACGACATGATCCTGGAGATGATCCTCGATGACGGACTGCAGGCTGAGGCTGGAGGCGCGCCAAGCGCACAGTTCCTCAAGTGCAACAAGGTAAGGAGCGCTCAAAACTGCAGGGCTTTAAACTCCCCCTATGACGCAGAGGTCAGGCACATCTGATGATTAAAAACAGCAGATGCATGTCAACATCTTCCAGTCATCATTTCTATTTGCATCCTGAGAAGCAGGTCAGCTGTTTACCATCTGCTGTATGTTTCCTCCGCTGCCCTGCAGGCGGCTTGGCGGATCCCCGGTCAGTATGTGGTCGTCCTGCACCGAGGGACGCACGAGTCTCAGGTCCAGAGGACCATCAGGAGGCTGCGAGCCAGAGCAGCCAGAGGAGGCTTCCCTCTGGAGATCCTGCACACCTACTCTGGAGTTTTGCAGGGCTTCCTGGTCAAAATGAGCCATGACGCACTTAACCTGGTAAATGCTCAACCTTACAGCAAAAACCATAAAAAAGAAAAGAGTTTCTAGATATTGAAACAGTGATTGAAGTCAAAGTTCTGCGTGTCAATAAGACTATATGATGGCACTTAGTGGAGTCCTCACAATAAACAACAGAAGTGATTTACAAGAAGTAAGAATAAAAAAAAGATTTCTTAAGTGTTATTTCAAATGGTCTGATATGAGGGGTAAAGAACATTGTGGCCATTTTACTCCCCAAAGGCAAAATAACTAAAAGTAAAATTAAACTAGGAGGTGAAATGTTTGGAATATCAAACTGCAAACTGAAAGGGAGAACTGATGTGTTTCTGCGTAAAACTTCAACAGATGATGAAAAATAGGCTTGAAACTGAGGGATCCTTACAGCAGGAATATTACCTTCTCCCTTCAGAGGCAGTAATGCAAGTTTCAGAGAAAAAGACTCCCTTAGACTAAGACCACTTTTAGTACAATTTCGTTTAGTACATCTTTCCAAACAGTAAATTAAAGGAATAGTACACCCAAAACATGATTAGCCTTCATTTTCTACTCACCCCCATGCTGAACAACACTCTGGAGTACTTTTTTGATATCTCAAATGCATCTGGAGATCTGGGAGGCTTCTTTCTGTCTGCTGACATTCAAATAATGGAGGTCTATGGCGCCCGAGGCAGAAAGGTCCATAAAAGTCCACAAAAACGTGTCAATATTCCTCCATACTGCTCGTCCAATGTATTCCAAGTGTCCTGAGTGGGTAGCGTCCATAATTTACTCGAAACGAAGTCATTTAGAATGTTTTTAGAGCATAAACAGTAGTGTATAGGATTTCCTAAAAGCGCGTTCACGAGCCTACGGAAACCGCGGCAGACCAAACCAGATGAAAGTGCGCATTCAGCTCGGCAAAGAACTCATGCTCTTCCTCAACACTGAAGTCCTCAGACATTTTTCTTTCGTTGTTTCTTTCTTTGCACAGGTAAACAGCACATTTCTTCTTCTACGCTTGCATTATCGGCAGAGCAGATGCTGAATGCGCACTTTCATCTGGTTTGGTCTGCCGCAGTTTCAGTAGACTCGTAAACTCACAGGCGCGCGCTTTTAGGAAATCCTATATCTGCTGGACCTGCATTAAATGCTTCAGAGCCTCTATATATATATATATATATATATATATATATATATATATATATATATATATATATATATATATATATATATATAATGTAATATAAATTGCAAGAAAAAACAAACAAAAACAAATGCAATAATATACACAAGTCATAGGGGATTCATATTTAAATGTCAAATCATTCTGGGTTGTATATAAATAAATGTATATAAAATAAATAAATGTATATAAATGTACTCTTTATCAGACCATATTGTCCCAAAAGTTAGAAAATTTTATTATCTAAAACAAAATCCTATCTGAAAATCTTTTTTTTGTTCCTTATCTCATGCAGATCAGTTAGTTCCACGTCAGCCTGAACACCTAAATTCAGCCAATCATATATCAATCGCTCATCTGTCAATCAAATGTTTTCAATCATAGCATCTTGATTCATCTGTCGCAGCTAATATACGCAATGGTTGAAACCAGAATCCTTTCCTTTCCCATTGAGTTGCGTCCCAGTGTCCACGGGGATGGACGTCTGTGTCTTCGGCAGGCGTAGAGCTAACAGAACTGGCAGCGTTGCGAGGCAAGGGCTCAAACATGTACGGCTGGAAGCCTTCTACACCAAACCAAGCTTCTGCCGCCCTGGCGTCCTCTTCTACAACATCTTCGTCCCGCTTTCCTCCTCTAAATAAAAAATGGATGACGGAGGAGACTCATCCACGACCTCCGACACTAAACTCTCCTCCTCTTGCATGTTTCCTCTGTCCATAGCGTTCCTTGACAGCGTCGTTTCTAAGTCACCAATTTAGTGCTACTTGGTCCCAATGGAATTTCCCATTGGGAACCTGCTAGCACTAAGTTGCTAACTGGTTAGCAAGATGCTTTCGACAAACCGGCTACAACCAAAAAACTTGTGAACCTTCCACCACAACAATCCCGCCCCCTCGATAATTGACCAATCACATTCACTTTATTCACTCGTGTAAAGTCGTGACCCACTCGGGAGAATTCAGGAATGCAACATGTTACTCTGGTCTTCCTCAATCCTCCATCTGTTCTTTAAAACCTCTGCCTCCTGGCTGCAAAGTTATCCATGAGAACACAATAGCAAATCTAATGGCCACATGAGTCACATTCACAGCTAAACTGCAGTTCCAGTGGGGGTCATCTGTGCGTTAAGGGGGTCTGGAAAGTTTTCCATCTGTAGCTAACGAGCTTCAATCACTATCAATGAATGAATGAATAGGAATTTATTTTGGACAACTTTTCAGACAATTTGACAAAAAACAATAAACAAATCAACCAAATACACACAAAAGAGACTAGTTAACATCAACCAAATCAAAAAAACATTTTCCTGACTAACTACATTCACCTGATCATAAATAGAAACAAAACCCTCAACCAAATAAACCTGTTGGTATAATCAGACAGAGAAATTAACTATCAGATAAATTTATCTCTAAGAAGTTTACACTGATCCTCGTCTCTGCAACAAACTGACCCCCAGAAGCAGAACATTAAAAAAATTACAATTTTATCATGGATTTATGTGTTTTTGTTTCTACAACTAAAAAAAAATCCTTTATATGCAAAGACTGAAAAAAAAAAAAAAATACAAAGCTTTTTTTACTTGCTCTGGGGGCCCCTATAGTTGCTCCAGGGCCCTAAGCAGCAGTTTGCTTTGCGTGGCCCTGCTCTAGGACATGGCTGCAGGGCAACCCTGCAAGGACAGGCAATTATAGATGGATGAACATTTCCTCGACAGAAAATATATAAAAATGTTTGTGCCTCTTGTTTCTCAGTATTGATCATCGCGGATGGAGCATAAGTACCTTTAATGGGCTCCATGTAAGCTTTTTTAGTGTTTTAGCATAAAATTAATTTTATGGTTTATGTCCTGCTTGCCTGTTTTTTTTATTTTTATAAATCTGTTAACATCTGATTGAAGTAACGTGACTTGATTTGTTATCTTGACCTTATTGTTGTTGTGTCCTTGTCAGGCTGTGAAGCTTCCTCATGTCCATTACATAGAGGAAGACTCATCCATCTTTGCTCAGAGCGCCCCCTGGAACCTGCAGCGATTACTGCGGCCGCATGCTGGCATCTCTGTAAATGGGACCTACCTGCCTCCAAGTGAGTCTGCATTGTTTCCACTAAATAAACTAATCATCATTCAGAGAAAAACAGCCCCCCAGCACACCCCCCCCCCTGAATACTAATATTGGCTGCTCTGCTGCTTAAACCGGGGATTTGAAGAAACCTCTTCTGATTGCTCTTATAACACTTTCTTTAGGTCTTACTTGTCCTGAAAATGTAATAACCAGACTTTCAGAAATGCCTTCGACTTAATCCACTTAAAATTACACAGACATCACTTGGCATTTCTTATTACCATGGCAACCCTGGACCTCAGATGACCACAGACAGGTATTTTATCTGAGCCTATAATGCAGCACAGTGCATCTCACAGCAAAGCCCAGCTTCTATTTTACACGTCAGCCACAGCTCTGCTCAGTAGGTAAGCAACTTGGATTGTTACAAACGAAACGAAAAAACAGCTTTAAAACCTCGTTTTTAAAGATATTTTAGCTTTAAAACTGTAAATATGTACGTCTCCTGTTCTAACAGTTTTTACAACTGAACAAAACCAGCATACATCCAGTGGATATTAAAAGAATACAGGATTTAGTCAGGTCTCCGTTAAAAAAAAGCCAAATCCACTAATATGTTTGAATTTTAACACTTACAACGAAAATGTATGTTTTTTTATAACCTCAATTCTATTCAGTTTATTTCTATAGCACCACATATATCATCTCAAGGCACTTTCCAGTTCACCAGATCATCCAGTCAGATTGATTCAAAGTTTTCTATCTAAGGAAAACCAGCTGATTGCATCGACTCATTGACTCTTCAGCAATCCCTCACACTAAGCATGCTTGTAGCGACAGTGGAGAGGAAAAACTCCCTTTGAACAGGAAGAAACCTCCAGCAGAACCAGGCTCAGTGTGAGCGGCCATCTGCTGAGGCCCACTGGGGTTCAAGGAGACAGAAGCAGACATAGAAAAACAAGCATAGATACAAAAGGCAGCTGTAAAAGGCGGCCCCATCCATGAAACACACAGTGAGGCAGACGAGCCAGCAGAGACGAGCCACATCCAGCTAGTCACAATCAGAGAAACAGGATTTCACTGAAAAACAGCCTGAGACTAATACTTTGTTAAAGCTGTAGATTTGATATCAGCATCTGTTTTCTCAACTCTCAAAAAATTCTTAAAGCCCCTTTAAATCTCTGTGGGGCTTATAAAAGCCTTTCTGACCAGATTTCTACTTATATTCAGCGGTGGACAAAGTTATCGACATTAAAACATGAGTAAAAGTAGTGATGCTCATAGTCAAATATTACTAGAGTTAAAGTATTGAAGAATTCACTTTTCAAATTATTAAAGTATTTAAAAGTACGTGTATTTAAAAGTATTCATCAGTGCATTTCTGTATAATTTTCAGATTAATTTTAAAGAACTTTGTGACTTTCAGAAACCACCTGATGTTTTGTTTCACAGAACCAATTCACCACCTGCAAAGAACTTTGTGTTAAAAATACCACAATAATATAAGGAAAGATATTTTGATCTTTATTTAACATTAAAAAACAATTCTCTTCACTCTCACTATAGAATAGAAGATTTAAGTTTGAATCTATTACAGCAAATAAACAATAACTCTGCTTTGAGGATGGATCCTACTGAACAACTCAGCCACATGGCAACAACTAACGCCTTGATCAGATTTATAATCTACAAATAATATCAGCTCTGAGTGTTCCACATCTGTGGAATGGACCCACAGAGAAATGTTTCATCCAATATGGACCAGGAAGCTCTTTACCACAGCTGCACAAACACAATCAACCAAGAACACCCTCAGAAGCGGCCGGTCTGCATCTGGACTGAAAAACTTCAGGATAAACCACCTCAGCGGAGGACTTTATTCAATCCTCCAATCAAAAACCCAACTGCTGATCTCCAATGGAGGGTTTCACACGGCACCATCGCCACAAACTGGGTTTTATCGGTTATTAATCGGGGTGTTTTGGGCATTTTAATTTGTGTGTTTAGTCTTTTTGGACGGTTTTTACAAAAATCTTTTTATAGGAGGAGTTTGCCAGAATAGGAAAAATAAGCCAAAGGCCCGACTTTGAAAATGTTTTATTCAGTGAAGCAAAGATGGCTGCAGGTAGCAGTGGGTAGCACTGCTAGATTCAGTAAGAAAATCTGGGTTTGAGTCCCAGCCCGGGGTATTTCTGCATGGAGTCTGCATGTTCTCCCTGAGCATGCATGGGTTCTTTCTGGGTACTCCGGCTTCCTCCTACAGTCTAAAAACATGACTGTTAGGTTAATTGGCTTCTCTAAATCCTCCTTAGGTGTGAGTGTGTGGATGGTTGTTTGTCCTGTTTGTCTCTGTGTTGCCCTGCGATGGACTGTATTTTATTTTTATCTATTTACTTATTTGAATAGGGACAAAGCAAATGAATGAACATCAGTATAAAAACAAATGTAAATATGCCGGATTATAGCTACAAAGCTAGTTTTCATCCGTAGACCCTAGGCAGGCAAATACATAAGAAAGAGCATATAATATACAATATAAGCATCACAAGGAAATGTTGAGAGTTTAGTGGTTACATGACTGGTTTGTTTTCATCTGTAGTTTGAGTTGAGCTCTAAAGCTGATCAGTGTAGGGCTCTCCCGTATGTGCAGAGGAAGACTGTTCCAGATGTTAGTGGCTCTCACAGAGAGAGTGTTCTGACCAAAAGTTGTTCTTCTGTGAGGAACCTCACAGTCTCCTCTGGAGGAGGCCCTGCTTCTCAGGCCACTTGAAGTCTTAGGTTTGAACAGAGTAGACACAGGAGGCGGGGCTAGTCCATGTAGCACTTTATAAATGAAGCATACATACTTAAAATCTATACAATTTTCAAAATTTAAAAGATTGTACTTGTTCAAAATATTACATACATTGAAAGAATTAGGAGACCTGTCCATGGTGGACCCCGCCTCTCAACGTAGATAGCTGATGAAAATGTATGGAAATGGAAGAAGCAAAGATCATCAATTATTCTATTGTTTGAATTGTGTAAATAAAGTGTTCCTAAAATCCATAAAATCTCTTAAATCACTGTTGCATCTTATTTTCTCCACTTGATGATGAGCTTCACTGTGTTGCAAGGTTCATCCAATGCATTTGTCTTTGATACTCTCCTCCTGACTGATGGCTTTTGTCAGTGAGATCAGTCAGACGTTGTTTAAGGACTTTATTGCTCGTTACCGAAGAGAAGCCTGTCAGTCCTTATTTAGGGATTTAATTTAGAAGAATCTAAATGATATTATGTTTAAAAACTGATTCCTGTTTAATATGAGTTTAATGTGGTGGAGATGCAGAATTATGTAACCAAATTATTTTTGTGTAGTTTTTTCTAACTAATTTGTTTAAATGTGGGTGGAAGGGTTTGAGTTGAAATCAATAAGAAATAAAAAATGCCTTATTTTAACAGATAGCATCTTTCTATCTTCTGTGGATTTAAATCGTCTAAGCAGCAAAGCTCTAAACTATCTGCATGCACCACTGACACAAGGCCCCCTGCCTTTTGCACATATGCTCGTCTGCAGATGATGGAGGGATGGCGGAGGTGTACCTAATGGATGGCAGTGTGCAGAGCTCCCACAGAGAGGTTGAAGGACGAGTTCTTCTTACAGACTTTAATAGCGTCCCTGAAGAGGATGGAGTCAGAGTTCATAGGCAGGTTTGTTAACAGCAGCTCGGTAGCAAAGCCTTCATACAGATCTCTGCCATCAGCTCAGCTTCTCGCTCTCCTTCTTACAGGCCAGCCACTGCAAAGGTCACGGCACACACTTGGCTGGCGTGGTGACCGGATCGGACTCTGGTGTCGCTCGAGGGGCCGGCGTGAACCTGGTCCGTGTGCTCAACTGCCAGGGTAAAGGATCAGTCTCCGGAGCTCTATCAGGTAGGACAAGATTGTTCACATAAAATAAGATCTTATTTGAAATAAAAAAACGCCTGAATGTTTTCACATTGCAGCCACAGACCTCAGTATTATTGGAAATGTAGATCTCAGAACAATGAAACTAGGGCATCATTTTGATGTGGAGGGAAAATGATCATCTTTTTTGCAACTTTATAATCTGAGAAGAATAGTTTTTAAATGTTTTTTTAGTTTAATTCCTTAAAGTTGACAGCAACTGCAGGCAGAAGAATACAGCTATTCTGTGAAGCATCAGGTTTGCTAGAGATGACTGGAGGAAGATGGTGTTGCAGAGGGTGTTCTGGTGAGAGGAGACTAAAATAATCTGGTTTGCTCAGGACTATGTGCAAAGGAAAAACCAACACTGCAAATAATATCTTTTAACTCACCATTCTAATGGTAAAACACGGTGGTGGTAGAATCATGCTTTTCTGAAGAAAGGGCAGAGAAGCTGGTCAGAGTAGACTGGAAAATGAAGCCAATTAAATTCAGGAAAATCTTAGAAGAAAACCTGTTAAATACAGCAAAAGTTTTATAACCGCTTATAGAGACATGTTAGATTAAAGAATACTTCTGTATTATTAATTATGGCTCAGTTAGAGTCTGTCCACAGCATATTAGTCTGGAAAGGAGCAGGTTGAGCCTAGTTTCAAAGGCGGGACAGACAGAATCAGTGTAAACAGAGCCAATCAGATAGCTACGCATGTGATGCAAAAACATCCTTTAAAAAAAGAAAAGCTCCAACAGCAGCCAGAAATGTAACCATATATTTATATTGCATTATGGGCCCGCCTCCAATGTTTTGATTGGTCGGTCTGTTTTAGACCTGACAGCACTAAGCCTTACTGGACTGGCTGACACCCCATCTAACTGAGACGCCAGGAACGCTTTATGGCTGCTTATTGATGATCTTAATCTGAGTTATTTCATAAAGATGAATGTGGGGAAGAAAGATGATGAAAAAATGTCTAATGCTACCTTCACACTGTGCGCGATGCCATTGAAGCAGTAGCAGCTGGTTTACATGCAAAGTCAATTGTTGACGTGCATCAAGGTGCATCAAGGTCCTGCGGCGCGTATCAAGCAGCAGGAGCAGAGCGTCTTGACGCATCTAAGCAGCCGAAGCAGCGCTGAGGATGAGCTTCAGAGGCAGCAGCTGCTCGAGTTGGAAAAATGTAACTTTATGTTATGGTTGATGTGGTGGACGCACCTCATCAACCAATGAGAGAAGCTGATCTTGGAGCTGGCAGGGAGTCAGACGCAGCACTGCTGATGCAGAGCGCTATGATCACTCCTCTGAAACAGTTTATTAACGCCTAAATTAACTTCAAATGTTAATTTAATGTTAATTCGGTCCGACAGCCAAATAATGTTTGAAGGCAGGATCGTAACCCTGATGAACTGACTGCATAGATGATGTTTCAATGCATAATTTCTCATCAAAAAAATATATTAAAACTATTTTTTACCCACTGATCACAGCAAATATAGCAAAGCTGCTGAAGCATCAGATGCATCTGGACTCACTTTACTGCTTAATAGCAGTAAAGAAAATAGGCTAGAAATATAAAAATCAGATATTAGATGGTTGGGCAATGAGACAAGTTTGAAAAAGTTTAATATAATTCATTTATTTCTATTGCGCCAATTCACAACAAGTCAGCTCAAGTTCACCAGATCATCCAGTCAGATTGATTCAAAGTTTTATATCTAAGGAAAACCAGCTGATTGCATCGACTCATTGACTCTTCAGCAATCCCTCACACTAAGCATGTTTGTAGCGACAGTGGAGAGGAAAAACTCCCTTTGAACAGGAAGAAACCTCCAGCAGAACCAGGCTCAGTGTGAGCGGCCATCTGCTGAGGCCCACTGGGGTTCAAGGAGACAGAAGCAGACATAGAAAAAGAAGCATAGATACAAAAGGCAACTGTCAACCAGCTCCACAGGCGGCCCCGTCCAGGAAACACACAGCCAGGCAGACGAGCTCCGAGCCAGCTCCCATGTCAGAGGATGAAGAGAGCACATCCAGTTAGTCACAGTCAGAGAAACAGGACTACACTGGAAAACAGGCCAAGCTCCAGCATCTAGAAACAAAGGTGTTGATGGCAGCAGCACAGCTGATATTTCTCTCCAGGATGGAGTCACAGCCAAACAGGAACAGACCAGATGAAGCTACTATGAGAAAAAGCAGAGAGAGCAGAACGTTAGAGATTGAACTAACAGATTCTGCAGAGTGGGAGAATAGAGATAGAATGAAGCAGAATGATGAAAAAGGGGTCCCTATGTCCTCCAGCAGTCTAAGCCTATAGCAGCAGAACTATAGAGATAGCTCAGGATAAGAAGTATGAGTAACTTAATAAGTCATGCCTGCTGTTTTCTTCACTTCCTGTTCAGGGTTGGAATATATTCGGGCAACCTTACTGGCCCGCCCTGTGGATGCAGCAGTTGTCCTGCTGCCTTTCATTGGTGGCTTCAGCCGCTCATTGAACACTGCATGCAGACAGTTGGTAGCTCATGGAGCCGTTGTCATCGCCGCTGCGGGGAACTACAGAGAAGACGCTTGCCTCTATTCGCCGGCTTCAGAACCAGAGGTTGATCAGGAATATTTAAAGGCAACTTCATCAGGTTGGACATCGACTTCTAACGCTCGTCTGTCATTGCAGGTCATCACAGTTGGAGCCGTTAACTCAGCTGACCAGCTCATGTCACAAGGAGCCGGCGGCAGCAACTTTGGCCCCTGCGTTGATCTGTTTGCACCTGGTGATGACATCATCAGTGCCAGCAGTGACTGCAGCACCTGCTTCACCTCACAGAGCGGTACCTCGCAGGCTGCTGCTCATGCCGCCGGTATGACCCGTCACAAACAGCCGCAGTAACAAAGACAACTGGTTTATAGTGTTCTGCTTTGTCTGTCTGTGTGCCGGCAGTGATGAATGAAGTACTCAACTATAGTACTGGAGAAAAAATATAGATACAGGCTAATCTTAGGCAACCACACGTAAAAGTTGCTTTCACCAATTCCTCAACTTTAAAGAACTTCAGCAGAAAAATGCCACACAAAAATTAGGACAGCTAATTTGATTATATGCTTTATTAAAGGAAAAGTCTGGTCAGCATGAATAATCAATGGATCATTATGTATACCTAAAACTAAAACGGTTGCGGTGATCTAATGAATTTAGCGTTAATTAGTAAAAAAATACAAAACAATAATTTTCGCTGCGATCACTGAGTCTGGGAGCGGCCATTTTTGCCCAAATATAGTAACCCCTCCCTCCTGCCATCTTCCAGCAGTGACGTCACGGTGCGGTAAGCCTAGCGCCATTCTCCCCGCTTTACAAGCTAAATCAATGGGAACTACTAGACACATCTGCAATCAACAACAATTATTGAAGATTTCCAGAGGACTTCACCATTGAAATTCACCAGAGCTATAGTGAAACTGACAATGCCCACGTGCATGGCAGCTGGATGCTGGAATACATCGGGTAAAAGTGAAAAAAAAGAGTTATTCCACCTTTCTGATTCCTGATCCTCCACGGACGGGTTGGTCGTTGGATCGCCAACTTGAAGAGGGAGGATTTGCCATCGAACTTCTGGCCAGAGAAAAAACCCGTAATATGTAGCCAACATTTGGAAGAAGAATGTTTTCAAGATGACTTGGATAATAGCGCGTTGTGACAAACACCAGATACAGCACTGGGACTTGATCAACAGCCGATACCGCACCGTGACAATGTCACTAACCAGTAGGTGGCAGTAGTGTTCTTTGACAAACATGGATGCCTCCAGTAAAGCACATTCACATGAATGGACTGGACTGTTTCCAAGTTTGAAGACGTTTCACTTCCCATCCAGGAAGCTTTTTCAACTCCGAGCTAATCCAGACATTTTGAACTGAAAAATTGAAAAAGTTTCCTGGATGGGAAGTGAAACGCCTTCAACCTTGAAAAACAAAGTCCAGTGGATTTTTGAATATAAATGTAGATAATAAATGACGGATAAATGACCAATAAACTGTAAATAGCAGCAACAGTAAAGGTGCAAAATGACAGCAGCATTTTATTTAAACTCTACTAATGAGCTACCATATCACCCTGGTGTGCTGAAAAAGTGAGATAACTTAAACATCCAGGATACCTGTTCTTAAAGGTACAGTGGAGGATTTTTGCGAATTTTTTAAAAAGACCTGCCCTCTCCACTTAAAAAAAAAAAAAAAATGCACATGCACAACCCTGCACCCGGTCCCAAGAGGGAACGCCTATTAAACACGTGCGAGAGCGTGCACGAGCCCATTTTTCCTCATGCACCCTGTGTTTAATAATTGCTGTTTGCATCGATCATACAAGCCGAGTTTCCAAAACAAGATTTGCAATTTTTCCACTTTGTCAGACTCACCAACGGTAAGGGAAAATGGGGGCGAGCGCGTAGGACGGCCGTATGTAGACGTATCACCAGAATGACTGACACTTAGGAGGACCACTTATTTTGATGATCCACCCAGAAAAAGAACATCCTCCACTATATCTGTAAGGATGAACTTTGACCTTTCAAGAAAGAAAAACAGCAACAGCAGATTAAAAAGCTAAGCTGAGCCAAAAGGAACGAGTAAGAGCCAGCTTCCTAGAAATGAGGGGTGAAAGTTATACGTACCCACCCCAAAAATATACTCAGGTAAAGATACTCAAAAAAATGTAATCAAGTAATTCTACTGTGTTCCTTTCCACCACTGTGTGCAGGTATAGCCGCTGTGATCCTGTCCTCCAATCAGAAGGCGTCTCCTCTGCAGGTCCTGCACACCATGTTGCATTATTCCATTAGTGACACAATAAACTTCCTGCCTCTTTCTGAAACGCATCGTCTCACTACTCCTAACCTGGTGGCAGCCATGCCTTCTGCCGACAACCCGACGCCAAGTCAGTTGCTTCCTAACCTGGGCTTTGCACACGTATCACTTGTACAGGTCACTCATCCTGGAATGATTTCTTCCAAGCAGATGGCGAACTGGTCTGCCGCTCTGTGTGGTCAGGGAGGTCAGGCTCGTCCGGTGCAGACACGGCTGTGAGCCGCTGCCGCGTTGGGGAGGAACTGATGGGCTGCAGCAGCTATGCTCCTGATGGCGCCCGTGTGGGAGAAACCGTCACTGTGAGTTCTGTCAGTGACCAAACCTCCAGAAACTCAACAAGCTCCACATGTTAAAGCTGCATCTCTGCGTTCGCAGGAGAGCAGGGGGCGCATGGAGTGCATGGCTTTCAATGGACCGGCAGGAACCGGTGTGTATGCTGTGGCCCGCTGCTGTGCCATCAGTGGCCTGCGGTGTCAGGCCCACGCTAGTCCTGAGCCGGGGCAGGACGCTCAGTGTGCAGGCCCACAGTATCACCTCACAGGTAATCAACATGCAGGTAGTGATGCAAACACGCCGGTCAGATTACAGTTTCATTCTTTGAATTTTAAATCCTTTAATGCAAAAGACCAGGGGTCTTTAACGGACCCCCTAATTATATATATTTGTATGAAATAGTGTTCTATCAAACTGGTCCTATAGTCACTCTATTACAGATGGAGTAATGTAACTAAAGTAATCCCTCCCTGGGATCATTAAAGTATTTCTGATTCCTGGTTGATGGGACAGGTGTTGTGAATGAAACGGTGCCCAGCTTGAAAGAGCTCTTGTGTGTCGCTGAATGTGTGCATTGATCATGGGTGGTTCTAGACAGGGGCCTAAGGGGGCCAGTGCCCCCGTAGATCATGCCCTGGCCCCTGTTATGGCCCCTGTACTGAAGACATAATTCTAATGATGATCTGCGCTGGAACAGACATGGTTACTGATGGCTCCTTTGGATCTATTTCATTTTTTTCTTTACAAATTCTTTTTTACTAATTATTTAAAACAATAAGGTGAAAGCTTCAGTGGAATTAAGATAGGATCCAAGTTTTCATCTGCTAAATGTTTTTTTTTTCAAAAGAAATTGCACTAATTTTTACGGCTGAATTTATCAGTTTTTCTTGAGTTGTAATTCAGATTTTAAAGAAGTCAAAAATATGTAAAACTCCTTAATTACGTATATTTACCTAATAAGACACAGAATTTTAATCAAACGTAATTGAGTAGAAATTTAACTTCATGCAGCTTTATTAATAAATCTAAATCCTTTGCCCTATTTCTTGCCCCCCCGGACATTTGGTCTATAACTGCCCTGCTATTGATGACTGAAAGACATCTTCTGCCTCCATTTATCTGTTTACTACAGTCTGCTGAATTCATGTTAATGTGGATTTAAAGACATTTAAAGATTTCAATTAGTGGAAAAAAATTCAAGGGAGGAATATATATATATAAAAAAAAGTATAATCAACCAAAACTTTCCCATGCAGTACTTCCATGGACCCCCCTTAATCTCAGTAATAAAATCAGCTGTTCTTTAAAGAGCAAACAACACAGGAGACACGTTTACAGCAGAGAAGCTTGATGGGGGGGGGGAGGCTATGATGCAGCTTTACATCTACCTCCATCATCCATCCTCATGAAACACCAATCAAGAGGAGGAGTATTCATTGCAGCAGCCTGGAGGTCAGGACAGCACCTCTTCATTCATCCTGGATGCACCAATCAGAGATGGCCATTTGTCTCCAAGTGAAACTGCCCTCCCTGCTGCAGCAGCTGCATCTCTCTTCATGGAGGCAAAGCAGAAACTGGAATTTTTACATTAAAAAAATTGATAAATGTTAGAGGGAAATATGCAAGTTAGAAATGTTTATCAGGGGTCAAACACAGTTAATTATATAAAAAGGGACAAAAAAAATATAAGATGGAAATGCCTGTTGTGCACTGGAAAAAAATCAAAATCTAGATTAGTCATTTTTTCTTAAAATAAGTGCATTTGTTCTTGGATTGAGGAGGTAAAAGAGACATTTTGCCAATGGAACAAGATAATTTACACTTAAAATAAGAAAAAAACAAGTGGTTTGTCTTATTTCAAGTGCGTATGATCTTAATATCTTATTTTAATAGTAAAAGTACTAATTCCATTGGCAAACTATCTCATTTACCTACTCAAATTAATGGCAAATACACTTAATTTAAGAAATGTTTACTTATTTCTAGATCGTTTTTCCAGTGTGGGAAGCTGACCACAAACTGCTATTTTGTTTTTTGTAAATCCCTTTATTTTCCCACTATGGGGAAATTCCCTCTCTGCATTTAACCCCTCCCCTTGGGGAGCAGTTGGACGGTCAACCTTCCCAGAGCACAGCACACTGCTCTGACCACCAGGCCAACACCCCCCCCTATGTGTCCATTTCTTTCATTATTACAGAGTTCGCTTACGTTTAGCTCGGAAAAAGCGTTTCTGAATTAATTACAAATGCATGAGGAAATAAACTCCATTACAGGCAAATAATTATATACAACCCAATTCTTTATGTGATGAAAACATTCTTCTCTTATTTATGCTCTACATTCACTCACCTGCTATTTATAAGAGCCAAATGATTCAGATGTGACTTCACTCACAACCAGCCTAATGAGTCCATTAATATTTCTCCTCTTCACATGGAAACTATAAGCTTTAATGTTGATTTTCTTATTCCTGCCTTAAAATAACCTTACATAGAAAAAATGCTGCTGACTGTCTTTGCCTTATGCTCTGCTGATCAGGCAAAGTGCCTCATTAAACGCCTCATGTAGCACTGGGCTTCCTTATGTCGCTGTTCAAACTATCATGAATCTTTGTCAGAAGGATCTAGCAGTTCGCTGCATCTCAGCTTTGGGGGAGATTCACTGCTGAAATTTGGAAAACTGGTCAAAAAGACAATCATTAGTTTGAGACTCAAACTACAGAAGGAACAGAATTGGTTTTAAAACTTAACCGTTTAAACTTTAAGGCAGACACTGTGTTAATTGGCAGATGGCCGCTCACACCGAGCCTGGTTCTGCTGGAGGTTTCTTCCTGTTCAAAGGGAGTTTTTCCTCTCCACTGTCGCTACAAGCATGCTTAGTGTGAGGGATTGCTGAAGAGTCAATGAGTCGATGCAATCAGCTGGTTTTCCTTAGATAGAAAACTTTGAATCAATCTGACTGGATGATCTGGTGAACTGGAAAGTGACCTGAGATGACATGATGTGAATTGGAGCTATAGAAATAGACTGAATAGAATTACCCAAAATCACAAGATGCTGCTAATAGATGTTCTTCATACAGAGGAGAGAAAGCAAATGCATGCGACTCTCCTCAGATTCATCTTAGCAACACATTATTAAAAAGGTTTTTTTCAATTGCACATTTATGCACTACTTAGTCTCAGTCGCATCAAAACCCAATGAGTCGCTGCAATGTGTTCGTTTTATGATCGTCTTTATGAGGTTGTCTTTAAGTTGCACAGAAGATGTAAAACTTTATTCAGATGTTCAGCTTAAACCACAGGGAAACAAACTCCTCCAATATTCTTCTGTTGCATACATAAATATAGAATACATATAAATGTAGCATGTTTTTCTATCAGCTGAACACTGCAGCTTCTAGGTCAATTATGTAACCATGGCAACAAAAACACTCCTGGGCAGCATAAATGCAGACTGTATGAAGTGTAAAGAACAGGTTTTCAAATGTCATTAACCCCCCCCCCCACAATGGCTTTTAATCAGAGACTGAAATGACTCTTTAGTTAAGATGATTGCTGTGAGAACGTTGGGCTCCTGACCCTTTAAAAAAAATCCTATTAACATTTAATTCCTCCTCAGGGTGCACCACATGGTCCACAACTGAGATCTTATCTGACTCCCGTCCTCATCATGGAGCCAGGAGGGGCTGCTTGGCGAAGGGCAGGGCCACCTCCCATGCAGTCTGCTGCCACGCGCCGACTCTTCAGTGCCACCTGTTGGAAGCAACGCCGTCTGACGCAGACCAGGTGTTTACCGTCACTGCAGAAATCTAACCCTCATGTCCCGGATGTCTCTTCTTACTCTCGGATATCATGGTTTCAGATGTCCTGTCCTTCAGGTTGGACTTTGACAGACTGCAGCGCCGTCTCTCAGGACGCCGCTGTTGTTGGGTCAGTCCCTCAAGGCAACGGCTGCCGCGTCCACAACGCAGGGCGAGTCGAGGCGGCTGGGGTGGCCGTCTGCTGCCGCGTCGCTCCACCGGACCCCCCAGCAACAACTCCCAACTGATCACAGCCGTCTCTCTGTTATCTGTCATGTTCCATAAAGACTCAGAAGCACCTCTTGTAGATTAGGTCAAAACACGCTCCACGTCGTTTCATAAACTGTTTTTAAACCATCTGAGATATACATGTTTAAAAATAAAAATACTCTTCATACTGATAATTCTCAGCAACTTATGTACCTGATGTGCTGCCTGGTTGCTCGAAACGTCCTGCAGAACAAGCCCAAATCATCACCCTGCCACCGCCTTGCTCAACAGCTAGGTACTGAGCAGCTTTTCCCCGTCGTGCAGAATCTCTGACCTCATCCATCAACAGGATACTGATCCTGAACCGGATTCATACAGTCCCATACTTACAGTCGTTTAGCTGCAGAAGAAATGAGGACCTTATGAATCCGGCAGAGATGGTTTCCAGAAGGGACGCAGCAGGATCTTGATGACGGCTCAGCCGGACAGTTTCATCACAGCTGGAGAGGTTAAATTACAGCTGGGTTCATTTTCTTTTATTAATTCTTCGTTTCAGATGCATTAATGACAGAAAATACCTGCAAAGGTTTTTTTAAGAGTTCTAAAAGCATCATGTGTGTTCTTAGACCCGTGTTTTAACCAATATATGAAGAAACAGGCTGTTAGGAGGCAGAAAACTGTCTGTTTCTCCAAGATCAGAAGCTTTCTTTTTTCAAACAGACAAATGTACTGATACGTTTCATTTTTCAGGCAAACGGAGGAAGAGTGATTTTATCCCTCTCTGATTTTTAAACTTTAGGTCTGGACTTTAACTAGGCCATTGGACCAACTTGCTTCTTTTATTTCTAATTCTGTTGCAGGTTTCTGAGGAGTCTAAGATCCTTTTCCAGTTTGTTCCAGGTTGTTGCCTTCAGGGAGATGACCTCACACTATAAACGTTTGCTAACAGGAGTTGTTTATGCTAAATCGTCATCCCTGCACTACTGCGTCTCATAGCAGGAATAAGATGTTTACCAGGATGTGCTGTTTGGGTTCTGGCAAAGCATCCCTGAGGCCTGTTGAACACAAGGAGAATTTAGAAATCCAGGATAAGCGATGAAGACAGAATTGAGCTGACATCATGGCTTTATCAGTTTTACATGCGGGGCGTGGTTATGTCGTACCAGGTGTGAGGAATCCAGCTAAATGCAGCTACAAAAGACATGAGGCTGATCCCAGATTTGGCAAAAAAAAACAGCAAATAATATCAAATATTGTTATTACATCGACATTAATTCTTGCCATCAAAATATCCTTATTTTAGGAATGTTACAAAGGTAATAAGGTCTCGTCCTGGATTCCAATCAGACTATTGGCTGGAAGTTTTCACTGGTTAAGTGGAGTTTTAGTTTCACCTGGTTTCATTTGGTAAAAAGTCTTCTTTAAAGAACCTTTGGCTTTCCAATTATAACCTGAAAATTGATTAATCAATTTGCAAAATAATCGTTACCTGCAGCCCTATGTGCCACGCCCCTTTTTCATTTTAGATTCTTATAATTTCACATGATGTTTGTAACCTCACTCTTCTTTCCTCTTTCTATAAAAGATTTCCGTTTATTCACTTACATTCTCTCACTAATCTCAGAAATGTTCATAGTAGGGCTGAAAAAAATGGATTAATGGATTATTGAAAAATTGTTAACTAATTTAGTAATCGATTATTCGTTAACTGGATTAAAGACAAATATTCCGTTTTTTTGGACCATTTCTCTTCTGAGGGCTTTTCTTTCTACTTGGTTTCATGGAGTTCAGTGATTTACATCAATCTTCTTCCACCTGTTTAGCAAAAGTTAGCAAAGAGCAAATATCTTCAGATAAAAACCCAACATTTGGAAAAAGTCGTTCTTTCTTTTTTCAAAGGACAATCGGAGCCATGTGCAGATATGTGCCAAAACAATATTTACAAAAGCTTGTGCATTGCAGTTTATTTTATATCAAATTTCCCCTTAATCAAACTCTGATGTACAAATTAAAATTGAGTTTCAACATGCATTACAGATTGCTGCGTCGTCAGAAGTGAACTTTCATCATTGAAACACAGTAAAAACCCGTATGGATGCCACCCGTCCCGACCCCGCGCTCGCTCGCCCCCCCCAGAAATAAAACGATTGTTTTAAATACCCCGCCCCGTCTTCAGATAGCTGTGTCCATGTGGAGGAGGGCCGGTTCTACCAGAAACGCTCAGCTGGATGCAGCTGGTGTTGCCATGGCCACGCATGGCTTGGCACTGCGAGCGTCTCCCTCCGGCCGCGCCGATCGGCCCGGTTTGTGTCGGTAAATGCTAATGATACCTAATCACCTAGCAAAAAACGCAGGGGGCTGATTTCATTTTTCTGTCACGCTGGATTAAAAAGCACAAACTTCACCGCCACACATGCAAACGCGCCGCAGAGCACGCCTTGACATTCACAACTAATGAGACCGAGGAGGAGGGAGGGGCTGGAGCAGTGTTTTGTTTTCCTCGCTTTAGGCTGTCAGAGGAGCATCGGTGAGTCCGACAGGAAGTCATGACTGCCTCCGACAGCAGGTCCTCGCTCTGTAAACATTGACCTGTTAAAGCTGAGTGAGTCAAAGGGTCACTTCCTCTAAACTATACCGGCCAAATCCATTTCTACTGAGGCAGAGGGAATACAGAAGCAGCATTTGTTACCATCGCCAACACCCTACGAGCACCCCTCCCCCCCACTCCACCATCAGCACTCCAGACAACTACATTCACAAAGATCCTCCATCAGAACGCCCAGAGGTGATGCTCGGTTCCACTGGGATAAGAATGGAGATGAACGAGCCCTGTGCGCTCCTGCAGGAGACGTTGGTGAAGCAGACGGTGACAGAAGACGTGAGGAAGCAGAGGGCCGGGGTACATCGGGAGATTAAGGCACTTTAAGACTCCCGGCGGATGTGGGTGAGAGGCGACAGCAGCCAGAATGTTTCTCTCCAGTCGAAACTAGAGCTACATGTTGGATAAGCTTTCCTGGGAGAGTTTACCAAGGCAGATAGACTAAAAAAACAAAACGAAGGCCGACAGAGCAGGGGGGGACAACTATGTATGGAGGATGTGTGCGAGTCATTTCTATTGTGCATGTGTGTGAATATATCCCTTGGCACGTGAAAGAAAGAAAAAACAAAGACGAGCTCCTGAGCTTCCCTTCAGTCGGCACCGATGGCCCGCCTGCCTGATCCGAGTGCTTCCAGATCAGGTTGCATAAGGCTGAAGATCCTCTGTCAGATGAAATCCATCCAGAGGAAAAATAATAATAAAGTTGCAAAGATATTTAAACGTAGCAATGAAAAGAAAATAAAGTGGGCACATGAGGCTGCCTGTCAGTGCTAGAAACGAGGGTGAAGGGTTGGGATGAGTGCTGACTATGGCACTGCTAGTTGGAGATCTGCTGATGTGTGTGGATCCTGACACACGCACGGCGTCCCTGTGGCTCCGGGTCAAAGGTCACAGGGAGAGCGGCTCCAGTAAGTGGCACATTGTTAAAAGCAAAGAAAAAGACAAAGAGAAAAGGAGAGAATAGCACTAAGTTGCTCTGGAGGAACTGAGCCGTGCTGCTGTACATCACAATAGCCTAGGCTGGACTATAAAGTGCATACTGAACCAAACCCCCCCGGAGCTCGTGTGTGGAGGTGTTCCCGTTCACGCCTGTGAGTTCCTCGAAAGCAGCGCTAACGTCGCCTCCTTCATTTTGCATGGCTGCAGAGACTTTAAAATATTATCTTACACTGGAAATTACACAAACCTTAATTACAACATGAAGACATCGCTCGCAAACACATTGGCAAAACAAGAGCAGAAGATTGCTAAAACACCACCCGCGCCCGTCCTCCACCTCCATGTCATTCTGGGTGAATGAGTGAGCAGAAAAGGAGAAACTGAAGTCGTCTGTGAATTCGCTGTCCGGCGGCCGCCAGCCGTGGCGCCGTTAAAGTTTCGCCACCGGCGCCTTGGCCTCTCTGAAAGGAAGTTATTCATGATTTATACACAGCTCCTCGGTTGCCCTGGCGACCTAGAGAAAGTGTCCTGATTGGCTTCCTGTGGAGTCCCAAGAGTTCTGGCCCATCAGAGCCTGATTTGGACCGGCGTCCTGGACCCGAGCCGCCTCGCCGTCAGAGTCGTCCCGCAGGACGAGGAGTTAGGAGTCCACGTCTTCTAGATCGCTCTTTGAATCGCCGAGCATCATGGGAGACTCTGAGCCCTGTGGACAGAAGAAGGGAAAATCGAACATCAGAGTACAAAATATAAAGTAGAAAGAAAAAAAAAAATCAGAGCTCAGGTTGGGATTTGAACCCAAGACTTTCTTGTTTCAACAGAAGGAATGTGGGCGTTTCCAGAGGTAGAAATGTAGAAACAATGGCGCAGCATTCATAAGCTAGGAGGTGACACAGGATTAAAATGCTCAATCCAAACCCACTCATTGTGTCTTCTGTTCGCACCAGATAAACTCTAACAATCTGTGTAGAAACGCTGAGAAGCACAGCAGGAGCCCCAAGAATCCGCTTTGAATCCACGGCTAATAGGAACCGTAGGAGGGAGCAAAGTGCTTCTCAAAGCCTTCCACACCAGTCTGCAAGCTTTATTCCTTCTGAATGTGAGCTGCTGTCACAGCATGAGTCATTTCAGACCCCCGTTGCTCTGAACAGCTTGATGGGTTGTTGACAATGACTACCTGTCGGAGGCTTCGCTCTGCGTTCTCATTGGCCGGGCTGCCGTCTGAGCCGTTGCTGCTGCCAGACTGCTCCTTCTCGTTCAGCAGGGCCGTTGCATAGGCCAGGGTGTCCTGCAGGTGATGGAGCACAGAAAAACAGAACTGAGTCTAACAAAGAGCAGCGAGGGAGGGGATGCTGAGGTTTTTTACGTTGCATGCTGGTACCTGTGCAGAGATGGTACGCTGGAAGGTTTTATTGGTGGACGTCTCATTGGAGACGTTACTCTGCGGAGTCCAGTAATGTTCAGTCATCTGCAGCCAGAAACAAAACCAGTTCTAAATGACATGATTGTAAACACCATTCCTAAAAAACATGCATTTTAACACTGTAAATGTGGAAATCTAAAGTTGGAACAATATTTAATGTGGCAAATTAAAAACTGCAGAGTTCTAAATAGGTAAAGTTTAAAGTTAGGTTTAAATAAAAAGACATAAACAGGGTTTATACAGGAACGAGAAACTCTAATTTAATGCTTTTTAATGGTTTTTGAAATAATTTTAATGCCATCAACAAGTACCCTTGACTCATAATTATTTATATACATATATACATATATACATATATATTTATTTATTAGGGATGGAAACCATCCAAACCGTTCCAGTTCCTTGGAGATCAGGGCATGCGCCAGATGATTAAATTCAAAGCAGCAAAACATGTGGAAATGATCCAGGGTTTCAACGGATCATTTAAAATAATTACAATTCATTAATTGTTTGGGATTTTTTTCATTAATTTCATACATTTAAATTTTTTCATTAATTTTTTTATAATTGTTATTAATTTTTTTTTTTTTTTGGTGTAACAATCAACATATACCGAACCAAAAACTGTGACCGAATTTTCCAATTTTCGGGCCAGTTTTTTTGAAATGTGCATTTTCCCAGCTCTTTCTCCGCCTCTAGCTTCATTTTCGACATATGGCTTTACGATCAACTGCAAGCAGTTCCGCAGAAACACGCAAAACCAGTTATATCCGATAATTCAGAAGAAATTGTTTTTATTTATCTTTTTGGTTTTTTACATGAAGCATTTCAATGCCACGATGATCACATTTTTTTATTTTTAATTTAATGATTTTTAATGACCAGCGGAAACCCTGTGACAGTAGGCGACTGAAATCAACATTTTCAGAAAGAGCTGAAAGATATGAAGAGAAGAAAAAAAATATCGGATCAATTGAAATGATCAAACTCAACTCCTGCTGCTTTCTGTGATCAAGGTGAAGGAAATCGGTCTCTAAGGTGTAATCCTCTTTATTTTAGACCCGTCTCTAACAAACCTAACCAGGTTATTTATCTATCCTGTACAAACATTTTAAGAAACTTTAAGCACAAACTTATTTATTTTTCCGCACCCAAAGTAAAGCATTCACATTTTCTTCTTATTTTGTCGCCACTAACTGGAACCACGTTGCACCTGATTGGCTAGATGACCAACAGGTGACATCAGAACTGACTGCCATCATGCTAGCTTTAGCTTTAGCATGTTTTCCTCTAATAAGTCAGGTACGGCTTTAAAAATAACGGATCATTTGGTGACGTAATATTGGAGCATTTTAGGAGCTTAACCTCAACTTCAATCATTATATTAAGGCTCTGCTTCAGAGATGGCTGGTAGAACTGAACATCCGTCACCAACAGAACAGGGAAAAGACATAAACAACAGGCTGCTGATTTCAACAACAGTTCAGTGACTTAAAAGGACAAAAAACTTTAATTCCCTCTCAGCAGCTGTTAACCTGCTGGAATCTGACAAAGGTTTGACTTGGAGCCACAGATTTATGTTAATATTTCCTGTTTAATTAAGCGAAAGGAACAACACCAATGATTAGAAGATTGTATTACTCTAATAGAATTAGTGAAAAACTTGCCTTTTTCTGCAGCCACTGCACGGCCCAGCTCCAGTGACCAGACAAATCTTTGAAGTAATCTTTGGCTGGAGGGCACCTGTACAGGAAATAATAAAAAGAGATTCAGATACATTTAAAAAAACACATAGATATATAATAATAGATGACATCCGAGGGCAGGTCTGGTGCGAAACAGAAAAAGGAACGTTAACTTGAGTGGCTCAGGTTATCCTGAGCTATCTCTATAGTTCTGCTGCTATAGGCTTAGACTGCTGGAGGACGTAGGGACCCCTTTTTCATCATTCTGCTTCATTCTATCTCTATTCTCCCACTCTGCAGAATCTGTTAGTTCAATCTCTAACGTTCTGCTCTCTCTGCTTTTCCTCATAGTAGCTTCATCTGTTCTGTTCCTGTTTGGCTGTGACTCCATCCTGGAGAGAAATATCAGCTGTGCTGCTGCCATCAACACCTTTGTTTCTAGATGTTGGAGCTTGGCCTGTTTTCCAGTGTAGTCCTGTTTCTCTGGAGCTGGTTGACAGTTGTCTTTTGTATCTATGCTTCTTTTTCTATGTCTGCTTCTGGGTCCTTGAACCCCAGTGGGCCTCAGCAGATGGCCGCTCACACTGAGCCTGGTTCTGCTGGAGGTTACTTCCTGTTCAAAGGGAGTTTTTTTTCTCTCCACTGTCGCTACAAACATGCTTAGTGTGAGGGATTGCTGAAGAGTCAATGAGTCGATGCAATCAGCTGGTTTTCCTTAAATAGAAAACTTTGAATCAATCTGACTGGATGATCTGGTTGAACTGGAAAGTGACCTGAGATGACATGATGTGAATTGGAGCTATAGAAATAAACTGAACTGAAAGTGAACTACGGTAGTGGATCTGTGATGCTGTGGGTCTGATTTTATTGGAACTAAAATTCTACCAAACAAAACAAAAAGTTCTTAAAAAAAAGGCAGTATTCATTTAATTTGGACTAAACGAAGGGACTCTATGACGAAGAAAAGCCTTGATGTGGGGGAGGTTTTATATTTAACGTTGCAAAAAGTGTGACCTGGTTATTTCCCATCATGGTCATGATTTTATAGAGCTCCTGTGGTTTAAAATCATCCTAATAAATCACTGAAACCTACTGGATACTGTAGGCCTTATAAGCATAGAGTAACACTTCCACTTACTTCAAATGTAGGTTCATCATAAGCCAAGATGTTCTTTGTATATTTAATGAGGTAAATCTATACCTAGATAACAGAATCTATATGGAATATGATCTAAATGTCCCATGATTCCAGAAATGCTACATCACTGTTTCCTCTAATATAACCGCACGTCTGAATATCTCTATACTCACTTCTGAGCCAACGTGACCAGGAACTTCACACACTGGTAGCAGCGCCTGCTGTCCACGTTGTTGCTCTGGTGCATCAAAGCTGGGAGATAACAGCAGCGTGTTCATTTAGAAACGAACTCTGAAGCTTTCCTTCTGAATGCTAAAGCAGCAGCTGTGGTCACACCTACCTAACAAACCCTTGTCTGACTCAAAAGCGTACTTGAGTCTCTGGGACTGCAGGGGGTCTTCAACAACCTGCAGCGAAGGATTCATTTGGGGTTAAAGCGGACGCTGAACAGTGATAGGACAGATGAAGCGATGCTTACCAGGATCTCCTGCAGCATCTGGAAAACGTTCTTCAGCTCATGAGGTGGAGCAGTTTCCAGCTGACTCTGTAAGAGAGACGGATTGGTTTGTTTACAGCGTTGTTCACTGAATCGGTGAGAGCTGTTTGCTCCTCTTTAAGCCTGTGCACCTTTAGCAGCTGCAGCACGCCCAGGGAAAAGCCCTCATTGCAGTATGAGCAGTAGGTGACCATTTCGATCAGGAGAGACAGAGGTCCAGACAGCTCCCGCATTGCAAACATCACCTGGAAAGTAACGCAATGAAAGAGCAGCAGATGAGTGTAAAAGCATCTAGGATAGCATTATTTCAAGGGGACTGATCAATGTTAAATTCCAGAAAACTTCACCTCAAGGAGGTAAGGCTGCCCCTCTGGAGTGAAGAGCGACGCCAGGATGTCCGGGTGGAGAGAAAGGAGAGGGCCGGAGGACTGAACTGCGTTCACAGGCAGCTTGGACCCTCCTGGAGCTATGGAGGGCAGACGGCATTAAGCTAAAGAGCTGAAGTGTAAGGAAAGAGAGATTTAAACCTAGATGAGGCTCACCGAGGGTCCGCTGGGGGGTGAGGTCAGAGTGCAGCGTCATGAGCGCTAGCGTGCTATGGAGGTGGAGGAACTCCCGGGCCTGAGCTGGACTCCACCGGCGGTTCTGGAAAATGTGGAAACACTCAACTTTAGCATGAATGCAAAAATCAACTATGATCCAGCTTTTAAGGTGGAATTTCTCATTTTTATTTATTCTAATTAACCAAAGATGGTTATGAATACAGGTTGAAATATATATATATATATATATATATATATATATATATATACACATATATATATATATATACACACATCATAATAACTCATCTAATTGTTTAAAATTGTTGTTTTCAAAGGAAAAACCAGCTTTATCATTTTTATTGTCAGATGGATTCCAGCAGGTTCATGTCATATCAAACCCTTCCTGAGGTGTGTGGGATTAACGTCTGTTTACAGGGTGAATACAGGAATGAGTAACTCTAATTAAATGCTTTTTAATGATCTTAGAAATAATTATAATGCCATCAAGACGTACCCATGACTCTCATACAGGGCTGTCAGCTCTCACCCATTGGTGGTGAGAATCACGCATCTCAGTGTTTTCACTAGGGGTGTAAATCACACCCATCATGGCGATTCGATTCAGTATCGATTTCCTGACTCAACAATTCAATTATTTTCGATCTTCGCTCTTTTTGGCCCTCATGTCCCTCCGTCGTCGGACTAAACTCGCCCCCACTTCCTCTCCGCCTCGGCCGTATCTAGACCCACAGACCACACTGCAATATTGGGCATAAATCAAAAATGTCTGCATCAAGCTCACTGCAACACACTGCTGTAAGAGTATAAAATAGGTTTAGCGCCACTGCAGCACGGGAGGGAGAATTACGCCCAGGAGCAAATGGATAAAAATAGACCGGAGAAAAAAAAAAAAACAATTGATTCTCTTGCAGACGTATCGATGCATTGGATCGTCGGCTGTTGGATCGATGCATCGATACAAAACGATTATTATTTACACCCCTAGTTTTCACACGCTCACACTCGTATCCCCAATTTTTCACGCTAAAATATGACATTAAAACTCAGTTCCATTCCCCTTATTTATATCTAAAAATACCATCAGTGTTGGGCACGTTACTTTGAAAAAGTAATTAGAGTTACTAGTTACTTCTCCCAAAAAGCAACTGAGTTACTAACTGAGTTACTCCACAATAAAAGTAACTAGTTGCTAGTAAAAGTAACTATTGCGTTACTTTTGCGTTTCTCGCCCCCGTACCCCTCACCACCCAGCCCCCACCTTCTCGCCGTGTGTTTCCAAAGCCAGCTGAATAGAGCGGATGACAAAGACAAGAACCTGTAGAGAGTTTAGCATTTATTGCAACTCAACGTAAATGACATCAGGGGGGAACGCCATGTGAAGTTTTTTAACAGGGAATTCAGATCTGGTGAAATTAATAACTGGGGATGTCTAATTCTGAAATCCTGTGTGTTTGGGTTGTTATAGATACTGCAACATCTATCTATCTATCTATCTAGATCTACACTCTGTGTGTGACATAAAATATGGATCTCCATCCCTGCCACAAAGGCCATCAAATAATGTTTAAAATAAAAAATGCAGTAGGTTGAAAAGGCAGAGTATCCATCCATCCATCCATCCATCAATCCATCCATCCATCCATCCATCCATCCATCCATCCATCCTTCTGCCTTTCTCCATATAGGATATAATTTGATCATTCACGCTCCCCATAGTTCTCCTGTGGCTCGAGCACAGGGCGACTGTTGCGCGCCTTTAGCGAGCATGCGCGTTTCCTGACACTTGCGGTGTGAATCGTGCAGCCTGCGCTGTGCGGAGATGCAGGGGAAACCGTATCTAATGGGGAAACGCAGTTTGACGAGACACCGGTATTTCCATGTGGAAAGCGCTGTTTTGCTGCTGGAGTCCTCCTCCCTCTCCATCTCTCTGTGTGTGCTGTACCTTAACACCCACCAGCAGAAACGCCCACCAACTGACAGACGCTCTCTCATGACAAGGCGCGCACTAGTCCTACCATGAATAAAAGGTTCATTGTGCGACCTGAGTATCGCGTAACGGAGTGTCTGCAATGGTAACTGCGTTATAGTTACAGTCAAAGTAATTAGTTAGATTACTCGTTACTAAAACAAGGTAAAGCCGTTACTTTGAACGCCGTTAGTCCCATCACTGAATACCATGCTGATAAAAACCCAGTCCACGTTTTTTTTTTTTAACAACCTTAGGGCTCACACATGACATGCCAGGTTCATTCCAGTCCGTATTTTTGCACCAGCCCACCTTTTATCTCTGTGCTGAGAGCAGCGGAGGGGAGGGACCTGCGCCAGATATTGAAAAAATACCGGGATTTCTGAGCAGTTAATACGAGGTATGTAACTTTAATTTGATCATATTTTATCTGGACTAAGATAATTCACTTTGTAAATTAATGAAGATTTTAAGCGGTGAGTAAATATGAGTAAAATATACAGCATTAAGCGTAAATTACTGCCGTGGAGACTGAAGCGTAGGATCAAATCAAAAGGTTTTGCTTTTTTTTTGTTGGCTTTACTCCTTGTTTGCTCTAGTTTAGCCTGATTTAGTCCCAGTTTTAGTCCATAATGTAATGATCAAACTTGAACATTCATATATTTTAGATTCATTGCACACTAACTGAAATATTTCAGGTCTTTTATTGTCTTCATACGGATGATTTTGGCATAAAGCTCATAAAAACCCAAAATTCTATCTCACAAAATTAGCATATTTCTTCCGACCAATAAAAGAAAAGTGTTCTTAATACAAAAATAATGAACCTTGAAATAATTCTGTACAGTTATGCACTCAATACTTGGTGGGGAATCCTTTAGCAGAAATGACTGCTTCAATGCGGCGTGGCATGGAGGCTATCAGCCTGCTGAGGTGTCATGGAGGCCCAGGATGCTTCCAATGCGGCCTTTAGCTCATCCACAGTGTTGGGTCTTGCATCTCTCAACTTTCTCTTCCCAATATCCCACAGATTCTCTATGGGGTTCAGGTCAGGAGGTTGGCAGGCCAATGGAGACCAGTGATACCATGGTCAGTAAACCATTTAGCAGTGGTTTTGGCTCTGTGAGCAGTTGCCAGATGGTGCAGAAAAATTAAATCTTCATCTCCATAAAGCTTTTCAGCAGATGGAAGCATGAAGTGCTCCAAAATCTCCTGATAGCTGCATTGACCCTGCCCTTGATAAAACCCAGTGGACCAACACCAGCAGCTGACATGGCGCCCCAGACCATCACTGACTCTGGCTACTTGACTCTGGACTTCTGACATTTTGGCATTTCCTTCTCTCCAGTCTCCCTCCAGACTCTGGCACCTTGATTTCCAAATGACGTGTAAAACTGAGCAACAGTCCAGAGCTGCTTCTCTGTAACCCAGGTCAGGCGACCTCTGCCGCTTTTTCTGGTTCTAAAGTGGCTGACCTGGGGAATGCGGCACCTGTAGCCCATTTCCTGCACACGCCTGTGCACGGTGGCTATGGATGTTTCTACTCCAGACTCAGTCCACTGCTTCCGCAGGTCCCCCAAGGTCTGGAATCGGCCCTTCTCTACAATCTTCCTCAGGGTCCGGTCTCCTTTTCTGCCACTTTTTCCTTCCCACTGAGGTGCCTTGATGCAGCAGCACTCTGGGAACGGCCTATTGGTTCAGAAATGTCTTTCTGTGTCATAGCCTCTTGCTGAGGGGGTCAATGATGGCCTTCTGGACAGCAGGCAGGTCGGCAGTCTGACCCATGATCGGGGGTCTGAGTGATGAACCAGGCTGGGAGTTCTATTTTATCCCTACTGACCGCCAGAGGGCGGTGCTGAAAGCACTGAATGTTCCCTTTGGGCATGCGCAGTTCGAGTAATTATACCAACAGAGTCACACCTGTGACACCGGATGACCACTCAGAAGCTATATAGCCTGGTGTCATCCTTTGCTCTGCTCCTTTTTTCTTCTCGCAAGCAGTTCGCTAACTTCCCCGTTGTCTGAAGCCCCTGTCTCTTGACTGGAGTTGCGGTTATTCTCCGCCCTCCCAGGGCTGCAACGGGTCGATTCTGAGGATTACGGAAGGTAAGTGAGTTGTTTGCTGGTGATGGTAGCGTCCGCGCCCCCTCTCCCGGCTCACGGCTTTAGCTTTTTACCTACAGCTTCGTGCTGTTTTGTTTCGAACTGGTGACGGCAGCGATTTCGCCCCTACTCCCAGTGTGAATAACTTCACTGCCGAAGTTATATACGGCTAACGTAGTTAGCTTCTTTAGTTTTTTGGTGTTATACCTGGTGACGGCAGCGGTTTTCGCCCCCTCTCCCAGTATATTTCCTACTTTTGCAGCCTTCTTCCTCGGTCTGCTTTGTTATAAATGGTGACGGCAGCGGTTTTCGCCCCCTCTCCCAGTATATTTCCTACTTTTGCAGCCTTCTTCCTCGGTCTGCTTTGTTATAAATGGTGACGGCAGCGTTTATAGCTCCTACTCCCAACTTAAGTTTCCCTACAGCTAACGTTGTTAGCTTTTTTGGTTTATTGGTTTTATTCCTGGTGACGGTAGCGGTTCTCGCCCCCTCTCCCAGTATCGGCCGCCTTGTGTCCGCAGCCTCTCTTGTTTTATCCGCTATAATTGGAGACGTTAGCGTTGTTCGCTCCTACTCCCAACTTAAGTTTCCCTACAGCTAACGTTGTTAGCTTTTTTGGTTTTATTCCTGGTGACGGTAGCGGTTCTCGCCCCCTCTCCCAGTATCGGCTGCCTTGTGCTCGCAGCCTCTTTCGTTTCTCTGCTGTAATTGGTGACGGCTGCGTTTGCGCCCCCTCTCCCGATTTTCGATACTTTCTGTTCTTTGAGCCTTGTCGGCCTTAGACATGGATGGCTCTCACAGCTGCATGGATTGTGGGGCTGCCCTGCAGGCAGAGGATGGCCACGACCTGTGCCCTACCTGCCTTGGACATGAGCACCTTTTGGAGGCGCTGTCTGAGAACCCCTGCATGAACTGCAGCTTTATGCCCCATGCAGTGAGGGTGGCTCGGTTGGCCCAGTTGTGCCCCCAGGAGGGCTCGGACCTTCCGCCCTCTGGGCAGGTGGTTCCCCCCAAGCGTTCTAAGCGCCGTGGTGGGACCACAGCATCTGTGCCCCTCCCCCGGACGAAGCGGGCCAAACCTGACCAGGGCCTGTCCACAAGGGTGGAGCAGTTGTCAGCAGAGCTGGCAGAGATGGAGTCCTTGTTGCAGACACGGCAATCTGATCCCTCGCTCCCAGTGGTTGGGCTCTCTTCCCCACCAATGCCTGAGCTGGTTGTAGAGGATGACGTTATCTCTCTGGCTGCTTCCGCTTCCCATTTTAGAGATGAGGAGGAGGCAGGGTCCTCTCAAGCCTCTGAGGCTGGTTCATGTTCATCTCAGAGTGCGGTTGGAGAGGCCGGTGACGGTTCCATGCGGGAGGTCATGTCTATGGCCCTGAAGCAGCTTCAGCTGGAACTCCCACAAGGAGAGGCATCCAGCTCCGGGAGTGCTTTTTTCAGACGTGGAAGGGCTCCTACTCCCTTTTCTGTACCTCCATCAGAGGAGTACCTGAAGGAGTTACACGCCTGTTGGCGGGAACAGAGAGCGCTGTCGCGTCTCTCCTCGGATGGTCGCGTATTAGCTGCCATGCATGAGTCAGTGAAGGCCGGCCTGGACCGTATGCCAGCAATTGAACCCGCTGTTGCTTCACTGATTGTGTCACCAGATGAAGCCCTGCGTCCTGATGTCCGGTGCCCGCGGACTCAATGTCGGGTTACAGATGACCTCCTCTGTAAGGTGTACAATGCAGGAGCGCGTGCTGGCCACCTTGGCAATTCCCTGGCGCACCTCATGTTTGCCCTGTCTGCATCTGTTCAGGACACTGGTGGTGCAAGTGCGGCGGTTGGTTATAGTGACGCAGCGCTGCAGGCCTTCGCGCTGATGACCAGAGAGCTTGGACGGGTCATGTCTTTCCTTGTCCAAGCTCGTAGACAGGTCTGGTTGGCACAGTCTCCTCTGACTGAAGCATGCCGTAGGAAGCATGTCCCGGTTGTACCAGGGGAGCTGTTTGGATCAGCTGCCTTGGAGGCGCTGGAACGGACTGCTCAGGCACGTCAGACTAGCCAGGAGCTTTCCGGCCTTCGCAGGAGCATACCTGCCTTTCCCCAGCGTTCGGGCCGCCCTGCCACTACCACCAGCGTTCAGCCCCGACCTCAGACTGGTGGCAGACCTGTTGGTTCCTATCCCCATGATGTGCGGCAGAGACCGAGAAGGGACTTTCGTGAGCCAGTCTGCCGCCCTGTTAGACAGACCCGGGCCTCAAATCCTGGACGCCCTCCCCCCAGAGCCCCCAGGGGCCGTGGGGATAGAAGATGATGCCACCGGGCCAGCCGTCGGACATTTTTCCCATCAGCAGCTGAATTTCTGGGCTGCTCATGCCGTAGATCCATGGGTGGTTGCCACCTTAACCAATGGCTACAGGCTCCAGTTCCGACGGCGGCCCCCCCTCTCACACCGGGTCAAAATGACTGTCATCACAGACCCGGTGAAATCTCAGGCACTAGACCAGGAGCTTTCTGCCCTCCTGGGCAAGGGGGCAATCGAGTCTGTAGATCCTCTGCGGCAACCCAGAGGCTACTACTCAACATACTTCCTTGTGGCCAAGAAGACCGGTGGTTTTCGCCCCATTTTAGATCTAAGGGGACTGAATCGGTACCTGAAGGTCCTTCCCTTCCACATGCTCACCATAACAGAGGTCCTTCAGACCATTGTGGCGGGAGATTGGTTTACATCAATAGATCTGACAGACGCCTACTTTCACGTGCCTATTGCGGCAGAACATCGCCGTTTTCTCAGGTTCGCCTATTGGGGGCGCCATTGGCAATTCCGGGTGCTCCCATTCGGGCTCTCCCTTTCCCCGAGGGTGTTTACTCGATGCGTGAAAGCAGCCCTCTCTCCTCTACAGGCCTCCGGAGTCAGGATTCTGCCATACCTGGACGATTGGCTTCTTTGTGCTCCCTCTCAGGTAGCTGCCTCTCGGGATACGTCCCAGCTTCTACTTCATGTGTCACTGTTAGGCCTCAAAGTCAACTTGTCAAAGAGTTGTCTGGTTCCATCTCAGACAACCACCTTTCTTGGGATGCATCTGGACTCCGCTACCATGATGGCCCGTCCATCTGTTCACAGGGTGGACGACATACTCCAGCTTGTCCGTCGATTCGGACTGGGCAGGGAGTTTCCCTACATAATCTTCCTGCGAATGCTGGGCAAACTGACATCAGTCACTCGTGTCGTGCCCTTAGGGCTGCTCCTTCTGCGTCCTTTGCAGCGATGGCTCAACAGCTTTCGCCTAGACGCCAGGCTGCACAGGCATCGCAGGCTGATGGTGACCAGGAGCTGCCTCCATGCCCTAGCTCCTTGGCGAGAGGGGACCCTTTTGTCCAGTGGTGTTCCAATGGGGCTAGTAGTGTGTCGAAGGGAGGCGGTCACCACGGATGCCAGCCTCATGGGCTGGGGTGCCGTGTGGCAACACAGAGCTGTTCGGGGTCTCTGGGACCCAAGGGAGCGCACCGAACACATAAATGTGCTGGAGCTGCGGGCTGTGCACATGGCCCTCCGGTGCCTTTTGCCCCACCTAGAGGGAAGGCATGTGCTGATTCGGACAACACCTCTGTTGTATATCATATAAACCACCAAGGGGGCACCAGGTCAGCGCGTCTCTTGAAGGTGTCAAGGGATCTCCTGGAATGGGCGTTTCCCCGTCTGTGTACCCTGCGTGCAGCGTATCTGCCAGGACGGCAGAACCAGGTTGCGGACTCTCTATCCCGCCAGGCACCTGCTCCGGGAGAGTGGTCTCTTCACCGCGACATAGTGCGCATAATCTGGAACCTCTTTGGGCAGGCAGAGGTAGATCTGTTCGCCACAGAGGAGTCGACCCATTGCTCCCTATGGTATTCCCTAACCGGGGTGGCGGGCGCACTGGGCCAGGACGCACTGGCTCATCCATGGCCGCAGGTTCTCCTGTATGCCTTTCCACCCCTCTCACTGATTTGGCCGACTCTACGGAGGGTTCTCGAGCAGGGCCACAGAGTGTTGCTGGTAGCTCCGTTCTGGCCAGCGCGGCCGTGGTTCCCGCTGCTTTGGAGTCTGTGTCACGGTACTCCATGGCGTCTTCCAGCAAGGAGGGATCTGCTGTCTCAGTTGGGGGGACAGATATGGCACCCCAACCCTCAACGTCTCCAGCTGTGGGCATGGCCCCTGGGAGGCTGACTGGGTGTTCAGACACTGTGAGACACACCATATTGAGTGCTAGGGCTTCCTCCACTCGGCTGCAGTATGCTAACAGATGGCGCCTCTTTTCTCAGTGGTGCTCTGCCCACAATGAGAACCCGGTTTCCTGCTCGGTGCCCACTATCTTGGAGTTCCTCCAGTCTCTCCTTGATAAGGGCCGCTCTCCTTCGACCCTTAAAGTGTATGTTGCAGCAATTTCATGTCTTCACCAATCTGTTGACAACCGTACAGTGGGGCGCCATGAACTGGTTTCACTTTTTCTGCGTGGTGCTCGTAGGTTGTGCCAGCGGCCCGCTCCACGAGCCCCAGATTGGGATCTGCCGTTGGTTCTCACAGCTCTGTGCCACCCTCCATTCGAGCCTTTGGCACAAGCAGAACTCAAGTGGCTTTCCTGTAAGACTGCTTTCCTGATGGCTATTGTCTCAGCTAAGATGGTCAGCGAGCTACATGCTCTTTCTGTCAGCCCTAGGTGTATCAGGTGGAATCCAGATGGCTCTGGTGTTACCCTGTGGCCTAATACTGCGTTTGTGCCTAAGGTGTTGTCTCCTTTTCACCGTAGCCAGCCATTGCGCCTGGCTCGATTTCAGCCTCAATCTGGTACAACTGAGAATGAGTCTGAGTTGTTGTGCCCAGTAAGAGCGTTGGAGGCATACATTGCAGCCACCGCCAATCTGAGACGCTCGGACCAGCTTTTCCTACGCTATGGGGGTCCAAGGTTAGGCTGTCCTCTTTCTAAACAGCGTCTGTCCCATTGGATTGTGAGTGTCATCTGCCACGCCTACGCTGCAGGTCACTGCTCCCTGCCAGTCGGTGTGAGAGCACATTCCACCAGGAGCGTCACCGCTTCCTGGGCTGCGTTGAGAGGGGTTCCGCTGGAAGCAATATGTGCTGCTGCTTCATGGGCTTCCCCAACCACCTTCACCAGGTTCTACAGTGTCAACGTGGCTGCCCCTCATCCCCTGGGTCAGGTCCTTTTACAAGGTTCTGCTGGGCCTCCTCTGTGAGGTATGCGCTCAGGATTCCTTGTGACATCGTTGGCATTAGTCATTCAGTGCTTTCAGCACCGCCCTCTGGCGGTCAGTAGGGATGAAATAGAACGAAAGTTACGTATGTAACTACGGTTCTATGAATCCCGGATGACCGCCAGAGCTTCTCTGTCACTCAGAATCCTTGCTTTTGCGAGAAGATTCTGTAGGAGCAGAGCAAAGGATGACACCAGGCTATATAGCTTCTGAGTGGTCATCCGGTGTCACAGGTGTGACTCTGTTGGTATAATTACTCAAACTGCGCATGCCCGAAGGGAACATTCAGTGCTTTCAGCACCGCCCTCTGGCGGTCATCCGGGATTCATAGAACCGTAGTTACATACGTAACTTTCGTTTTAAAGGCCTCAGGAATCTTTTGCAGGTGTTTAGAGTTCATTTGTTGATTCAGATGATTAGGTGCATAGCTCGTTTAGAGACCTCCATCATGATATGCTAATTATGTGAGGTAGGAATTTTGGGTTTTCATGAGCTGTCTGCCAAAATCATCCGTATGAAGACAATAATAAAAGACCAGAAAAATTTTAGTTAGTGTGCAATGAATCTAAAATATATGAATGTTCAAGTTTTATCATTACATTATGGAAAATAATGAACTTTATCAAAATATGCTAATATTTTGAGAAGGACCTCTAAGAGGAACCAGAGGGATGTTCTTGATTTTATTATTACTTATCTTATTCATTTATTCTTATTTTTGGTCCATTGAATATGTTTAAAAGCCTAATTTCTTCAAATCTACCAAAATCAAACATCAACAAAAGTGCTGTCTCCTGTCATGGAGAGTTTATATTGAATCTACAGCCTCCTAGAAGGTCTGAATTGTTGAGCGGTTTTGTCAATTGTAAAAAACAAAACAACTAATAAGATAATAATTTAGCAAATATTCAAACAGTGTAGTTTGCACAGGATTCAATTTCACTGGTTCCTGCGTTAGTGTCAGTGATCTAGTAATAACTTATTATTTCCCATTGTTTATTTTACTTGAACTGTGTAGAATAATTAATAAACACAGTTGTGAAATTCTTAGTTTACAGTATATTTAAGATGCAAGTATTTTAGTTGGACCCACACTTCTTTAGTTACTGAAAATCACCAGAATATAGAAAATGATGTATATTGTGTGAAAAAATGTCCACATAACTACAGATAACTTATTGTTACTCAGTAACATTTACTGTACTATAGAAATTCAACATTTTACAACTTAGTTTCACTTAAATCCTCTGAAAACCTCCAACGTATAGCTGCACCTGTCCTCATCTAACCCTGACAAGGGCTGCATGTCCAAATTCTTTCACAATCTCACTCTCAGGTTTGGTGAAAAGTTGGCACTCCTGCTTTTATATATATATATATATATAAAAAATACAGGGCAAAATCCTTCCTTCGTCATCTTTACTGTCGACAGGCTGCAGCCCTGTCCCGAATTCCTAATTTTCCAGCCACTTTTGCTGAAATTTGCATTTTCCTATTCTGGAGCTTTTTCTATGTCTTTTTTTTTTTAAATAAAGCATTTGAAATGCCCTGATTATCACATTTAATGGGAGTGGCAGCCTAGTGGTTAGGGCATAGGGCTTTGAATCCTGAGATTGAGAGTTCAATCCCCCAATCCCACTCTGGGTCCCTGAGCAAGACCCTTAACCCCACCCTGCTCCCCGGGCGCCTCACAATGGCAGCCCACTGCTCCCCAAGGGGAGGGGTTAAATGCAGAGATGTAATTTCCCTCTAGGATTATTAGAGTATATAAAATGAAAAAATATAATGATTTTTAATGCCAATTAAGGCCTTAATTTAAAAAATAATAATTTAATGATTTTTATTGACACGCAGAAACCCTGATTCAGGACCTTCAGCCGAATGAAAGGCTTTGTATTCATCCAAACTATGTTACCTTTTTCCATTATTCAGGGAAAAGAGGAATAAAATCTGTAGTTTTCCAGACTGCATAATAAATATATTTTTTCCTATTGATATTTAAAGAAGCCTTTCTTTAAACATACCTGGTTGTTTTGCCTGTTTGGCCCCAAAAGGAAGATGAGCATCCGGCGGTAGGCTGAGTGCTTCAGCAACAGCTGGCAGGGACCACAACCCTGAAAACACAGGAACCAAACATGCATTTCATCTCTAAGTTTAGCGTATTTATGCTTTCAGGGTTCAGACCAAGATGGTTATTACCCTCTGAGTAAAGTTACTGAACAGGTTGAAGTACTGGCCGCAGTTTTTCACATTTTCGGGAACATCTTTATCCAGTAATGAGAGCAGGGCGTCGGTCAGGCTGTCCAGTCCCGGGTCTCTAAAGTGCAGAGCGCTCTCCAGAGTTTTCTCCAGGATGGATGCAACCACTGTCCTCACCTCCCGCAGGCTGCACTCCAACAGACAAACCCTGCAGCAGAGATTAAAGCAATCATCTTCATGGGAAACAAACCTCCTGAAAGAGAACCAGAAATCCTTCTTCTTTTTCTTTTTTTTTTCTGTTTTACTACTTTTGGCCTTGAAGACACATTCCAGGCTCTGGCACTTTCTGGGGGGAAGGCGTTCCTGGTGCCTAAACATCCGATGTTCAACAGCCAATCACATATGTGAATGAAACAATCACCCCATGATTACAAGGCAGAACAATCTAAGCCAAAAGCATTTCTCTACATGCTTCAGGAATCTATCCTCGGGCCCTCAATGTTTACATTACAGAGACAGGCCTGCTCTTTCAGCCAATCACCATCCAGCAGGCTGGAAACAGGCACACATGGGTGTTGTTAAAACTCCACCGCTCCAGGAGTTCTCCACATGCAGAGGCGGTGTTTTAAAGCAAGGAAACAGCAGAAAACCAGCATCAGCAGAGCTGCTACTGACCTGATGATTTCCCGTCCCTCTGGTCCGACCAGGAACTGCACCATCCACTGACACGCCTCGCTGCTCTTAGAAAGCAGCACCTCCACCGCTGCCATCCACTCCTCTGTGTCCACCCTGCAGGAGACATGAGCAGCATGGGAATCCGCTGCTCCTTGAGAAAGCTGCTGAAACACGTCACACATGCGGCCCTAAAGCCTGAATGGAATTAGTTTATTTTATCCCTAAAATGTTTTTATAAAACCTCCCTTTCCCAAAAAGTCTAACATCACCCTTCTGTTCATTGAGCTTCAGTGGTTACCCTTGGCTACCCGCATCAAATTCAACTCCCTGATGCTAGCCTACGAAGTGCTTAAAGTCGTAGGGAAGCGGCTGTTCCAACCGTTGCATTTCCGAATTCTCCCGAGTGGTGCCCGACTTTACACGATGAATAAACTGAATGTGATTGGTCGATTATCAAGGGGGTGGCATTGTCATGGCAGTAAGTTCGCAAGAAAGTTTGATTGTGGCCAGTTTGTCGGAAGCATCTTGCTAACCAGTTAGCATCTTAGTGCTAGCAGGTTCCCAATGGGAAATTCCATTGGGACCAAGTAGCACTAAATTGGTGGCTTAGAAACGACGCTGTCGCGGGGACGAAGATGTTGTGGAAGAGGACGCCAGGGCGGCAGAAGCTTGGTTTGGTGTAGAAGGCTTCCAGCCGTACATGTTTGAGCCCTTGCCTCGCAACGCTGCCAGTTCTGTTAGCTCTACGCCTGCCGAAGACACAGACGTCCATCCCCGTGAACACTGGGACGCAACTCAATGGGAAAGGAAAGGACTCTGATATTAGCTGCGACATATGAATCAAGATGCTATGACCGATAAAAATGTGATTGACAGATGAGCGTTGATATATGATTGGCCGAATTTAGGTGTTCAGGCTGACGTAGAACTAACTGGCCTGCAGAAGATAATGAAAAAAAACACAGATTTTAAGACAGGATTTTTCTAAAAATCGAAATTTTCTATATTTTGGAACAATATGGTCTGATAAAGAGCACATTTATAAACATGTTTAAGACAGAATGATTTGAGATTTAAATACGACTTCCCTACAACTTTAAGGAGCTTAAGACAATCCAGTCTGTTTTCATGTGTTGTTCCAAGATGGTGGAAAGACCTACCAAGCGCTACAAGAACAGCAGTGTCCCTGTCTATCTTCAGGAAACTCCTAAATACCCATCTCTTCAAAGAACATCTCCTATCCCGGGGGTCAGAAACCCACGGCTGTTTAGCTGCTTTGTGTCACAAGCATGTCCGGCCGCGGGATACTGAGACGAGTCATATGAAATAAACATGGAGGACACTATGAAAATTCGCCCAGCAGCTCCATCACATTTCAAGTCAGATGCTTGGATGCATTTTGGCTTTAAAAACAAAGAAGGTAAAAATGAAATTGATATGATGCACGTCATTTGCAAAAGGGGAAATATACATTTGAATGTTTTCGTTTCATTGGTTTAAAGGACCACTGAGGCCATGTAAACAGCACTGATTATCCTTATTTTGTTATTTTAAGTTTGATTAATCCTAAGATCTCTTTGTCAGTGTGTCCACGCCAGTAATAGTAATATTTCTGTCCAGTATTTGTTTCCATGGCAACACCTCCAAAAGTCGTTTCAATAAATACAGCTATGTATGAATTCAGTTGCTTTCAGTTATGTATCAATTGAAGACACGATCCAGATCACACCCAGCCAGTCAGCCACTGGTAAGGGCTGGATCTTTTCTTACAGTGTTCAGTGAAAATATCACAATGCATCGCAATATTTCAAGTATCGTGATGCACCGTGGTAAAATCACATCGTGGCATGTGAATCGTGATTCGAATCGAATCGTGACTTCTTTGCCAATACCCACCCCTAGTGTGCAGGAGGTCAAAAAAATATAATTTCCAATGCTGTAAATTATTGTAATTATTATCATTTGTATAATAAATAAATTTAAACAATAATTTGCGTCATAGCCATAGAGTCGTAACTTGCAACCAGCGTGGCGCGGTGTCAGGCTAACAAACCTGCGGGTGTCTCAGGCCATGGATTCCAAAGGAAAAAAGGAAGACAGCTGATGAGAAAAGATTATTTAAAGAAGAATGGAGCGAATCATTTGCTTTCATTATCAATGCGTAAGGATTGCCTGCATGTTTGTTTTTTTTTATTTGAGGTTGTCAAAAAATAAAAATAAAAATTAGGAAAGGCGTTTCCAGGGAAGGCTAAATATGCAGCCCACCACCAAGCTGGGAGGGGGAAAAAAAAGTACGATCACAGAACTTCTGGATGAATTAGAGGAGAGCAAAGATAGATTTAAGAAGTGGATTGCATCTCCAAACTCCACTACTGCTGCTAATTTGTAGCCTGGGTGCCATTCCGAACTTAGTCCCGCCCACAACGTTTGAGGTCGGGAAGTTCGGTCTGGCATTGCTCAATAGTAGCGAGAGTATGCTGGCACAATATCTGGCGGACCAATCAAATTGTCAGGGCGGGCTTTATACGATGATGGACAGATGATCAACAGTAACGTAATCAACCATGTGACCAAAGCGCGCTTGGGTGACAACAACAATGGCTGCCGCTGGAGAGTTGAGGTGAGTAGATTCTGCTATTAGGTCTGTTCTAGAAGATATCGACAGCAAATTAATTTTAAAGAGGAACAGAGAAACGCGATCAAGGCTCATCTTCTTATTCTAGGCGTGCAACTGCACGCTTTGATTTTTGTTGACAACAACTATGCGTCTCTTAACATACGTCACGCACTCCGTTGCTCTTATTGGTTGTAGGTCTATCTAATTGAGTGCAGAGGCATTTTTTTCCTGGTTCGTTCGAAACACGCCCCATAATCACAGCTCTATGGAGCAGCATCAGACACATTCTGACTAGAATTGAGTAGGACTACGTCAGGCTAGCTAGTTTTGTTGCAAGCATAGAAAACCATTCATAGATCCAACAGGTAGCGCTCTGATGCAGGGAGGAGAACTTTCTTCCATTTTTTCCCCAAATCCAATATAAATCCCACCGAGGAACACTGGTGACGGAGGATGTGGGATTTCAGGGTTAGAGAGCTCTGCTCTGATGATGTCACTTCCTGTTTGGTTGCTCATGACACCATCAGCTCCTCCCAACAGAAACACGTCCACCATAGAAAGATTCCTTTATCCTGTTTCTATCATTTCACCAATATAACAAAAAACTACTGCGACACGCACAGACTTCCCTGCTTTCTGAGCATAAACCAGGCTTTACCCAAAGCCCTGTACTCCTCTACAACTCTTCCTAACTTCCCTCTATCTCTTTGCTGTCCCCAATTCTGACTAGAGATTTTTCCTCTAGATAACTTCTTGTCAAATTGACAATAACGGTAAAATTGTCTCTACTGTAAGACACTTTGGATAAAAGCATCTGCTAAATGCATAAACATTAAACCAAACTTTCAATAGTTACAGAGATGAGTATCTGATCAGTTCTTCTGCAGAGTCCTGGGTAGTTTTCATGCTCTCTGTGTTGATGCGTCCTGATGCTGATTACCTGAGTTTCTTTTTGGTGTGCAAGTAGGTGTGGAAGAGGAAGTGAACAGCCAGCTGGAGGCTTTCTTTGGCCATAGGCTGGTAGTCTTGGTGCTTCAGTTTTGTCTGTGAAAAGGTTTTAAATGACGTTTGTGATGTTGAATCATTGCGTTCGTTTCCTATAGCACCGTATTGGGACACATACCGCATTGACTGAAGCCAGGGAGAGGACGAAGCTGAAGTAGTCGCTGTTGTAGACGTCCCTGTTTCTCATGAACCTCAGATTCTCGTCTCTAACCATCTGCAGAGCAAACAAGGAGCAGATCTTACCATAAAGGCCTCCAACCGCTCTGCTTCCAGGGATAAACCTTGTGTTAGATGCGAGGCTACTTCACCTGGAAGATGCTGGCTGGCATCTTCTCTACAAAGAGGCCCTTCTTCTCTCCCTTGCGGACCAGGCGGGTCAGGAGGGTGAGGCGGTCGTTGTTGGCCCTAGGGGGCCGAGGAGAGGACTGAGGGGACACATCAGGGGAGGAGGGGGCGGACCTGGCAAAAATAAAAAGATTAAGCTATCTCATATATAAACACACACATCCTGGCAAAAGTATCTCGTAACAAACTGTCTGCTGTAACCTAATCTGCCATCCCTGAATATAATCAGCAGATTACCTTCATTAACATTAAATTCTTAAAGAACTGTATGAACACGTCTATGTGCCTTTGAATCCTGCTGATGGCTACGATAAGAGAAGGAGAGGAAAGGAGGTTTGCTTACAGGGAAAGATCCTCGGCCTCCTGCCTCATGATGCTCACTCTGCTTTTCTTGGGCAGGCCAGGCGAGTTCTGGTCGCTGATCTTCTGGTAAAACAACATGTAGGCGTTCCAGTATCTCCTCCTCACATCCGGGTATGGATTGGCTGGAAACACACCGGCAGAAAAATACGTTTCTATAGATTAAGTATCTCCAGAGTAAATCTGTTGATAAGGAATAAAAAAGGATTGGCAGAAATTTACACTGGTCATAAACTTTGGGGCGATACTCTCCGCCAAAACACTCGTACTCCAGAGTCTCATCATTCATGTCAAACTCCTCCACTACGTTGTCGTTGAATTTGTACCAACGGCCACGGGCGTTTCCGCTGCAAGAAGAAAGAAAGAATGATCAGAAAAATATCTTAACAAGTTGGAGACGGCGTGGTCACTCATTAGCCAATCACTTCCACATCTTTTGGACATGTTCACTTTAAATAGCATTCTGGGACAGTATCTCTAAGCTCATGGATAACACGGCTTATGCCGTTCCTAAGCATCCCAAGATGTTTTTGTGGGGTCTGCTACCATGGAGTTATTTAAAAAATTCTGATGATTGCATCGAAAAAGGCTATTAAAAGAAAAAAGATCCTCCCCGAGCCGAGTAACTGATAGAGACTACTGAAGAAATACATTCATTGGAGAGACGGACGGACTTTCTATGCCTAAAAGGACGTTTTTATACAACCTTGGTCTAAATGTCATGAATATAAGAAAAGATTTGTAGTCTCTATATAACCCAGTCTGTTATTTATATTTATCCTGCTCTTTTGAAAAGTTCCCAATTCTGTTCTACTTCGCTTGTTTTCAAGAAAAATACAAATAAAAAGTAAAAATATTAGGGATGGAACGGTTTATGAAAACCGTCCGAACCGTTCGGTTCTACTGTCTCGGTTCGGTTCGCGTGTGTTTCGTTCGGTTCATGCGCTGCTCCTTTTTCTCATAGGCGAAGCGTTTACACTCCAGAGCAGAAGGTGGCGGTACTGCGACCAAAGCCGACAACCAGTAGTAAACAAGAAGTAGAAGAAGCGACGCAGCGTAGCTGGGTGTAGCAGAAAAAAATCAGTTGTTGTGGAGAATTGTGTGGGTATGGCGAGTGGGAAAGAACAGGAGTTGGAAGACGCGCTAGCAGCACTTTATAGGTCTGCTGTGTGGGACCACTTTGCATTTAGAGTGACCTACGATGACGGCGGAAAGAAAGCTGTGGATAAAAGTGCAACAGTGTGCAAGCATTGTGCAACACGTTTTGTTTATGCTAACAGCAACATGACCAACATGTCAGGCTAACAATCAACATATACCGAACCGAAAACCGTGACCACGAAACTGTGAACCGAACCGTGGATTCTGTGAACCGTTCCACCCCTAAAAAAAATATATATATATATGAAAAGAGTTTTGCTTCAGAAATACGAATAGAGAGTGTAGCTCTCAAAGCATAAAACAACAGCAGATTGAAATGATCCAAACAGGAAAATGATTCCCTCTCTGCAGGATATCGATAAAATACTGAAATGGCTCAGGACCATCAACAGGATAAAGCTTCAAATGAATCATAAAATATGATTAAACACAGACTGAAAGAATCAAAACACAAACCGTTACCAATGATGTCATAAACCGAAACCAAATTAATATAACTATGGATTTAGAGTTAAAACACAAAGAAAAGCTCTTTCACTTCCTGATTATTGATGTACTAAAGCAGGGTTAACCAATCAAAAACCAGCGGGTTCGAATAAAGAAAATCATCAACCAGTAAAGGTCCCGAGACATTTTGAATTATAATCTGTTACTTTAGACAGAATTTAACACTGAAATAAAATTAGATTTTTTTATACATCCATGTTATACATCGACTTTTTAAATAAAAATAGGAACATTTTTCCATTTTAAAATCTAAAGTTTTTTAAGTAGATAACAACAATAGTTCAGTTTGGTTTATAGACAATTTCCTGATTCCCATATTTTCTCAAACAGCTGAACTGCCCACATGGTGTTCAGACTATAAACTTACAGCCAAAGTACATTAAAACAAACCTTAAGGCTGTGTTTTTAAGAAGTCTGGGTTAGTCTGCATCACTATAGATCAGGGGTAACAATTAAAAACCAGCAGGGTCCTAATAAAGAAAACCATCAACCAGTAAAGATCCCGAGATATTTTGAATTATAATCTGTTACTTTAAACAGAATTTAACACTGAAATAAAATTAGGCTTTTATCTATCCATGTTTTACATTGAATTTTTAAATATAAAAAAATATTATGTAAAAAGTGTTTTAAGTAGAGAACAACAATCGTTCAGTTTGTCTATAGACAATTCCCATCTTTTCTCAAACCCCTGAACTGAGCGTTTGTTCTATTTCATCCCTACTGACCGCCAGAGGCGGTGCTTCAAGCACTGAATGATCATTCTTGCGCATGCGCAGGTCGAGTACTAATGACAACAAAGTCAGCTGTGACCTGCCGGGGACCCACGTGACTCTATAGAGTCACGTGGCACCCGGCAATCAATCCCTTTTGTTCTTCTCGCGCGCAGGTGTGTTGAGTACAGGAGTGTGGTCGTGTGAAGCTGGTTGCTTCTGTGTATACCACTAGTTTCCTGGCTGCTTGTTGCTGGTAGCCCCGTGACCGGGTTTGGTCGGGGCTGCGGGTAAGTCTCGCCCTCCAGGGGCTGCACAAGCTGCTTTCACCTTACCAGATCTGCGGTGACTGGTAAGTTTTCGTTCTTTTCTCAGCAGTAGTTTACTGTTCGCTTTGATTTGCCACGTTAATTTTGTGGCTCTTTTGACTCACGGTAGCGTTTCTGCTCGCGCTGAGTTGTTTTCAGTTTGTTTGCCTAAGCCCACCAGTAGCGTTTCTGCTTGTGTTGGGTTCTTCTATAGTTTGTTTGCCTAAACCCACCAGTAGCGTTTCTGCTCGCGTTGGGTTCTTCTATCGTTTGTTTGCCTAAACCCACCAGTAGCGTTTCTGCTCGCGTTGGGTTCTTCTATCGTTTGTTTGCCTAAACCCACCAGTAGCGTTTCTGCTCGCGTTGGGTTCTTCTATAGTTTGTTTGCCTAAACCCACCAGTAGCGTTTCTGCTCGCGTTGGGTTCTTCTATCGTTTGTTTGCCTAACCCAACCAGTAGCGTTTCTGCTCGCGTTGGGTTCTTCTATAGTTTGTTTGCCTAAACCCACCAGTAGCGTTTCTGCTCGCGTTGGGTTCTTCTATCGTTTGTTTGCCTGAACTCACCGGTAGCATCTCTGCTCGCGCTGAGTTGTTTTCAGTTTGTTTATCTACACTCACCAGTGGCGTCTCTGCTTGTGCTGAGATCATCTTTAGTTAATAATCGATTTGCTAGTGGCGTTTCTGCTCACGCTGAGTTTGGAACCTCTACGGGGGTTTTCCTACAACTGAGTCGCAAGTGGCATTTTCTGCTCGTGTTAACTTGTCGTTGGTGGCGGGCTAATCACGCCTTTCAGCAGTATGATGCTGGATAATTTATGCTGCTCGACCTGTCTGGCTCCACTTCAGCCCGACGACGGGCATGACTTGTGTACCTCCTGCCTCGGTGCGGAACACCTCCGGGAGGCGCTGTCAGATGACGCTTGCCCCAACTGTCGTGTCATGCCCCGGTCGGTCAGACTGGGTCGGTTGGCTGCATTGGAGCAGCCTACCGACTGGGCGGGCGCTTCGCCGCGTGCTCATTTGCCGATGGAGAAAGCGGTGTGCAAACGATCTACTGTGGCTGCACCTTCGGTACCGACAAAGCGTGCCAGACGGACCGATGCAGGGAGGTTGTCCACGAGAGTGGATCATCTCACTACTGAGCTGGCCCAAATGAAAGCCCTCCTCCAGTCCTTTCAGACTGCTGATGATCGCGGCGCGGCTCTCCCTCCCGAGCAGGATGAAACGTCAGTCAATGACGACGATGCTGTTTCTGTGGCGGCCTCTGGCACCCATTTCTGTGAGGAACTTCCGGAGCTGGGCTCCGGGGCTTCTGGGTCGGACTCCATTGCCTCCCAGGAGGATACGGGGGAGTCTGTGACATCCGCTATTCGAACGGCTCTTGCCCATTTACAAATTAGTGTTCCTCAGGCCCAGCCTACGGCTTCCAGCGCCTTCTTTAGGCGCAGTAGGTCAGAGACTGCCTTTGTGGTTCCTCCCTCGGCAGAGTATGTGCGGGAACTGCATGCTTGCTGGTCAGACACCAAGGCGCTTTCACGTCTGACAATGGATGGCAGGGTCCTGGCAGCTATGCAGGAGGCACCCAAGGTTGGCTTGGGGCAGATCCCAGCGGTGGAACCGGGCATTGCCTCTCTTATTATCCCGCCTGATGAGCCTTTGCGGCCCAATGCCCGTTGTCCGCGTCCTCAGTGCCGTATTACCGACGACCTTCTCTGCAAGGCCTATGACTCTGGGGCCCGCATGGGCCGGATTGGGAACTCGCTCTCCCATCTTATGCTGGCCCTGTCTTCCTGCTTGGAATCTGTTCCACTGGATCATGCCACGCAAGGCCTGGTTGATGCATCTCTGCAGGCCTTTGCTCTTATGACGAGGGAACTTGGACGCACACTCTCCACACTGGTTCACGCTCGCCGCCAGGTCTGGTTGGCGCAGTCACCACTAACTGAGCCTTGTAGGAGGACCCTCCGGGCCCTGCCTGTGGTCCCGGGGGAGCTTTTTGGTTCTGCGGCACTGGACGCCTTGGACCGTACAGCTCAGGCCTCTAGAACGAGGCAACAGCTGGCAGGGCTTCACAGACGTGATCGCCAGCCAGTCAGCACCTGGGCAGCTGCGGGTTCTTCACGGAGGTCCTCAGGGCCTTCTCCTTCTTCCACTGAGCCCCAGGGTCTGTTACCAGGTCAGAGATCGGTCCAGAGACCTGCTCCAGATCGGAGAAACAGAGCTCGAGACCAGGCTGGGACAAGGTCCTTTCATCCCTTTCGAGCCGCGCAGTCTGGCCGGCGTCCTCTCGGGCCTTCGAAGGGCCCGCAGATGATGCCTTAGGGCCGGCGGTCGGTTATTTTTCCCCGGAACAGCTCAGCTTCTGGGCTGCCCACACCCCGGACTTGTGGGTGTTGTCCACCCTGTCCCGGGGGTACCGTCTTCAATTCCGCCGCCGGCCACCTATCCCTGGCCGGGTCAGGATGACTGTGATCCACGACCCGGTGAAGGCACAGGCACTGAACCAAGAAATCTGCACCTTGCTGGCCAAGGGTGCTATAGTGCCTGTGGACCCCCTGCTGGATCCAGGGGGCTTTTATTCCATGTATTTTCTGGTTCCGAAGAAGACCGGGGGCCTGCGTCCAGTCTTGGACCTCAGAGGCCTGAATGTGTACTTGAAGGTCATGCCCTTTCATATGCTGACCACCAAGGAAGTGTTGCAGGCGATTTCCCTGGGCGATTGGTTAACTTCCATAGATCTCAGGGATGCTTATTTTCATGTTCCGATCGCTCCGCCCCATTGGCGGTTTCTTCGTTTTGCTTTTCAGGGGAGGCATTTCCTGTTCAGGGTCCTCCCGTTCGGACTTTCACTGTCTCCCAGGGTGTTCACCCGATGTGTTGCAGCGGCCCTCTCTCCTCTGCAGGCACAGGGATTAAGGATCCTCCCATATCTGGACGACTGGCTCATTTGTGCCGCGACGTGGGACCAGGCGGTTCGAAATACTCGGTTAGTGCTCCATCATGTGGGATGCTTGGGCTTGCAGGTGAACATGGAGAAAAGCAGTCTGACTCCCTCACAGGAGACTGTCTTCCTGGGCATTGCCATGGATTCCATCTCAATGACTGCTTGCCCATCACCCCAGCGGGTGGACAGTATATTGAGCGTGCTCCCGGAATTCAGGCGCGGCATGGCACTGCCTCTTGTGCGGTATCTTTGACTCTTGGGCATGCTTACAGCTGCGTCCGCCGTAGTGCCCTTGGGGCTGCTGTCATTGCGGCCCCTCCAGATGTGGTTGAACAGCTTGAATCTGGATCCCACACGGAACACTCATCGTCTCCGAAGACTTCAGGTGGGGCCTCAGTGTCTTCAGTCTCTGTCCCAATGGAGGGTGAGGTTGTTTATGACCACAGGGGTCCCGCTCGGTTGCCTCCCATGTCGTCGGGAAGTTGTGTTTACAGATGCATCCTCCACGGGCTGGGGTGCAACCTGGCGGGGTCAAATGGCACAGGGGACATGTTCCCAGTGGCAGAGCAGGGAACACATCAATGTCCTGGAGTTACAGGCTGTACTTCTGGCTCTTCAGAGCTTTCTTCCAGGCTTGCGGGGGAAGCACGTGCTGGTGAGGTCAGACAACACCACAGTGGTTTTTCACATCAACCACCAGGGGGGAACAAGGTCAAGGAAACTGTTGTGCTTGAATCGACGGCTTCTGACCTGGGCAGCTCCACGCATAGCCAGCCTCAGAGCAGCCTACATCCCAGGGCCGGAGAACGTGCCAGCAGATTTTCTATCCCGTCAGAAGCCGCTTCCAGGGGAGTAGAAGCTTCACCGAGAGGTGGTGGAGTGCATCTGGAAGGTCTTTGGCAGGGCGGACGTGGACCTCTTTTCCTCAAGGGAATCATTTCACTGTCCCCTTTGGTTCTCATTGGACAACAGCAGCCCTCTGGGCCACGATGCTCTGGCACACGACTGGCCCCGGACCCTCCTTTATGCCTTTCCGCCATTCAGCCTACTTTTTCAGACTCTCCTCAGGGTACGTCAGGAGAGGCACAGGGTTCTGCTGGTGGCCCCCCACTGGCCAGCGAGGACTTGGTTTCCTCTACTGTGCGAGCTCAGTTCCGGCTCGCCAATGCGTCTCCCCTCCAGGAGAGATCTTCTTTCCCAGATGGGGGGTCAGATTTTGCACCCTGAACCGGACCGGCTCCAGGTCTGGACGGTCTCCATCTACCTTAAAGGTGTATGTGGCTGCCATTTCCTGTTGGCATGTTGGGCTGAATGGTTGTTCTGTGGGCCGAGACAAGGATGTTGTACTGTTTTTAAGAGGTGCTCGGCGTTTGCACCCACCCAACCGCCCTGTGGCACCAGCGTGGGACCTTTCTCTTGTGCTTGAGGCTCTTCGGTCCCTCCCATTTGAGCCCCTGGCGTCGGCAGACCTCAAATGGCTCTCACTGAAGACTGCGTTCCTTTAAGCTATGGTTTCCGCAAAACGTGTGGGGGAATTACAGGCTCTTTCGATAGCCGAACCCTGCTGCCGGTGGAATCCTGATGGCTCAGGCGTTACACTGTGGTCTGACGTAGCATTTATTCCTAAGGTATCACTGCCAGCAGGCAGTACCCAGCCGCTCCATCTTGCCCGGTTTGACCCCGGAAGCGCCTCTGAACCACTGTGTCCTGTTCGTGCCCTTGAGACATATATCAATGCCACGGCATCCTTCCGAAAGACAAATAGCCTTTTTGTTTGCAACACTGGCTCACGGAAGGGGCAGGCACTTTCTAAGCAGCGACTTGCACACTGGGTTGTGGATTTGATCTCCAAGGCTTATGCCTTGCAGGACCGGCCACTGCCGGCAGGAGTGAAATGCCACTCTACAAGGGGCATGTCGACGTCGTTTGCTGCTATGACTGGGGTGCCATTGGATGTTATATGCCGTGCGGCCTCCTGGAAATCACCTAGTACCTTTACTCGGATCTACAGGGTGAATGTGGCTGCGCCCCATCCGCTTCAAGGAATCCTGGAGCAGCATGCCTCTACATCACATTAGGTGGGTGGTGTAGTCGTTGTTCCTTGAATGTTGCTGATTCCTGATATTAGTCATCCAGTGCTTGAAGCACCGCCTCTGGCGGTCAGTAGGGATGAAATAGAAAGAAAGTTACTACCATAACTACGGTTCTATGAATCCCGGATGACTGCCAGAGTGCTTGGTCCCTGGGAATCTCTGCTTTCGCGAGAAGATTGAGGGATTGATTGCCGGGTGCCACGTGACTATATAGAGTCACGTGGGTCCCCGCCAGGTCACAGCTGACTTTGTTGTCATTAGTACTCGACCTGCGCATGCGCAAGAATGATCATTCAGTGCTTGAAGCACCGCCTCTGGCGGTCATCCGGGATTCATAGAACCGTAGTTACGGTAGTAACTTTCGTTATTTTCTTTCTTTTTCCTGTCTTAATGTTGGCAGTGGGCTTTAGGCTGCCCTGCAAGGCTTTAAACCTGGGTTTGAATGGAGACTAAGCCATTCTCAAGCACATATCAAGGTGCTCATTTTGAGCCTGGATCCAGATTTATTGTTGATTCTGTTCATGGTGGAGAATCCTGCTTCACAGCAGCAGGTTGAGCCAAACATCCTCTAAATGTGCAGGGTCATCTCTGAGCACGCCATTTCACTTTTCTTTCACCAGTTCACCGCAGTTCTTCCAGCAGTCCACACTTTCTCTGCTCTCTTTTTCTCATCGTCTTCTCCTTCTTTCCCATCGCCCGGCTTGCCACAGGTTTGCCTGCTGTGTCTAAAAGCAGCAGCAGCAGCAACCCAGACTGACAGCTCATTGGCTCATTTGGATCACGTGCAGCCTGGAGCCGGACGCTCCCCAGGGCTTTACCGTATTAACAGGAGAAGAGGAGCAAGTGAAGTTAGACACTGTCGTTGGACCACCTGCAGTAATTTATAAAGGCTTTAAATCAGGTTGGGTCCGGATTATCCAGCAGGTGGGTCCAGATCTGGACTGCGGTCCACTAATCCGTGACCTCTGCGATAAAGTCATGAAGAGGCCATATCAGAGAGAAGCAATGCTTTTGTGGAAACACACAGGGAAATTATTAAATGACTAGGATCAAATTACTTATTGATCCAGTAAAAAATGACTACTACATGTTAATCTTTCTGAGATTTACTGAGATTTACTGATTTTCTTTTCTAGATTAATTATATATTTTATTCCAGCTCTAGGTAAGAAATCACGATTTAATTAGATATATTTGACCCGTTGGACAGACTTTCTCTGCCCTCGCTGATCATCTTTCAGATCATGACATATTGATGAATGGAAAAGAGGAAAAAAGATTTTTTTTGTTTTGTTTAGTCCTGAAAGGAAACAGAAAGAAATCGGCTTTAAATCAGATCTGCATGCGATCTTCAGCCATCTGTGGTCTCCTTACAGTGGGGCCAAAAAGTATTTAGTCAGCCACTGATTGTGCAAGTTCCCCTACTTAGAGTAATGAGAGGTCTGTCATTTTCGTTATAGGAAACCCTTCAACTATGAGAGACGAAATGAGAAAAAAAAAAAATCCAGGAAATCACATTTTAGAATTATTAAATAATTTATCTGTAAATTATGGAGGAAATAGGGTTGTCACGATACTAAACTTTTCAACTCGATACCGATACTAAGGAAAATATTCGATACTCGATACCATTTTTGAAACAAGAATAAAAACAAAGACTATTTCTAATTCTACAGAAATATTTTCATTAATAAATAAAATAAATACAATAAACAATAAAAACAATATTTTGAGGTTGTATGCTGAGCACAATATTAAGCAAGCTTGATAAAAAAAACTTATAACACTAAAATTAAGTGTTCCTTCCTTGGCTATGCTTTGCACACAGAGAATTATTCAATCACACAGTGTTCTGAAAGTGCATTTTCCTGTATTCTGCACTTTAGATGAATGACTGCTTAGGTTAGCACTGTATCGATACTTTTAAAAACGAGTACTGTATCTGGATACGTTTCAGTATTGATACTTTTTTGAGTATCGATACTTTTGACAACCCTAGGAGAAAAATAAGTATTTGGTCACCAACAAAGCAGCCAGATTTCTGGCTCTCACAGACCTGTATCTCCTTCTGTCCTCCACTCATTACCTATATTACTGGCGCCTGTTTGAACCCGTTATCTGTATAAAAGACTCCTGTCCACAGCCTCAAACAGTCACACTCCAAACTCAACCATGGCCAAGACCAAAGAGCTGCTGAAGGACACCAGGAAGAGAATTGTAAACCTGCACCAGGCTGGAAGGGTTTGTTTTTTCCTCATAGTTGAAGTGTATCTATGGTGAAAATGACAGACCTCTCTACGGTAACTATTCTAAGAAGCAGAACTTGCACAATGAATGGCTGACTAAATACTTTTAGCCCCACTGTATAACCCCCTACAAGTGGCGGCTGTTTACAAATTAATTTTAAATTCACATTTAAAATTTTGAAATATATTAATATGTATATCTTAGATGTGCAAGATACATATTTAATAAATTTTTCGTCGGATCAGTGACGTATTTCCGTCCCAGAGCGCAAAAATCTTTGCCTACTGACTTTCGTTAAAAGTTGTCCATGCGCAGAAGCTCCTCTGGAATACAAAGGTATAGGAGAGCTGACAGGAAGTGTATCTGCTCACCACCTCCCGCCGCAGCGCAGACACTTTGCGGGTGATTGACAGGTCGAGTCGCGGGAGTTGGAGACGAACGAGCGAGCGGAGAGAGAGAGAGAGACATGGTGCAAGAAACATCCTTTTCCAGGACCTGGTTTAGCAAAAAAGGTTGGCTAACTGCATGCAGCGAGGCTAACGCTTTATTCTTTTGTCTACTTTTTCTAGATGTTTATTAATTTGCATAGTTGCTCTGAATTAATCACATCCTAAGAAAATACTTTTTATATAATAAAAAATAAAAAGCTGACTAATAGCTTCCCCCTGTATTAAACTGGTACAGTTTTATAGGTGTGTGACACCATATAGGACCATGAAAACACTATTTTATCTTCACAAAGCCTCAGAAGAGAAAGATTTATGGACAAAAAGTAAACTTGAACGTGAAATTATATTTTGTTTCTATAACGTGATTATATAATGTTTTTTTGTTGTTGGCATTCATATAAGTATACTGGTGTGATAACCTAATATACAGGTAAAAGCCAGTAAATTAGAATATTTTGAAAAACTTGATTTTTTTCAGTAATTGCATTCAAAAGGTGTAACTTGTACATTATATTTATTCATTGCACACAGACTGATGCATTCAAATGTTTATTTCATTTAATTTTGATGATTTGAAGTGGCAACAAATGAAAATCCAAAATTCTGTGTGTCACAAAATTAGAATATTACTTAAGGCTAATACAAAAAAGGGATTTTTAGAAATGTTGGCCAACTGAAAAGTATGAAAATGAAAAATATGAGCATGTACAATACTCAATACTTGGTTGGAGCTCCTTTTGCCTCAATTACTGCATTAATGCGGATTTTCTATGGGGCTAAGGTCAGGGGAGTTGGCTGGCCAATTTAGAACAGAAACACCATGGTCCGTAAACCAGGCACGGGTAGATTTTGCGCTGTGTGCAGGCGCCAAGTCCTGTTGGAACCTGAAATCTCCATCTCCATAGAGCAGGTCAGCAGCAGGAAGCATGAAGTGCTCTAAAACTTGCTGGTAGACGGCTGCGTTGACCCTGGATCTCAGGAAACAGAGTGGACCGACACCAGCAGATGGCATGGCACCCCAAACCATCACTGATGGTGGAAACTTTACACTAGACTTCAGGCAGCGTGGATCCTGTGCCTCTCCTGTCTTCCTCCAGACTCTGGGACCTTGATTTCCAAAGGAAATGCAAAATTTGCTTTGGTCAGAAAACATGACTTTGGACCACTCAGCAGCGGTCAGTTTGTTGGTCAACAGTGGCTTGACATGAGGTATGCGGCAGCTGAAACCCATGTCTTTCAAGCGTCTCTTGGTGGTGGATCTTGAAGCACTGACTCCAGCAGCTGTCCACTCCTTGTCAATCTCCCCCACATTTTTGAATGGGTTTTTTTTCCCAATCTTGACTAGGGCGCAGTGATCCCTGTCGCTTGGACACTTTTTCTGACCACAGTTTTTCCTTCCCTTTGCCTCTCTAATAATGTGTTTGGACACAGAGCTCTGAGAACAGCCAGCCTCTTCAGCAATAACCTTTTGTGTCTTTCCCTCCTTGTGCAATGTGTCGATGGTCGCCTTTTGGACAGCTGTCAAATCTGAAGTCTTCCCCATGTTTGTGTCGGCTTCAGAACTGGACTGAGAGACCATTTAAAGCCCTTTGCAGGTGTTTTGAGTTAATCAGCTGATTAGTTTGTGGCACCAGGTGTCTTCAAAATTTAACCCTTACACAATATTCTAATTTTGTGACACACGGAATTTTGGATTTTCATTTGTTGTCACTTCAAATCATCAAAATTAAATGAAATAAACATTTGAATGCATCAGTCTGTGTGCAATGAATAAATATAATGTACGAGTTACACCTTTTGAATGCAATTACTGAAATAAATCAAGTTTTTCAAAATATTCCAATTTATTGGCTTTTACCTGTAGGTTTGATTGGTTTTTGGTGTCCTTCTATTTTGAATTTATAGCGCCCCCTGGAGAAAACTCCACCAGCCGCCACTGCCCCAATGAGAATTCCAGTGCCCAACATCATTACAACCCAAAGCAATGCTGATGGGGCATTCAGGCACCCAAAGGAGAGCTTTCCTAACTCTGACAAGGAGAACCAGACTCACCGTCTGTCTTTGATGAAGGAGTAGTAGTGTCCTGCATGTGCCTGACCGCTGTGGACTACCACACCCACTAGCTCGTAGTTCTCTGAGATCGTAACTTTCTTCCTGGGGGATCCTCCTGAGGTGCCGTCGCCTCTTCCTTCTCCTCCCTCCCCGCTGCAGTCCTGCCGGGCCATTCCGGACACCGTGTAAGGCTCCATGTTTAACACCCAGGGGAACTGTGGTCAAACAAGAAAACAAAGCAAACCAAACAAGTTAAAGACTTTCTGCACTGAAGAAAGGTTTAACGTTATAAGATGTGTTTTCCTGACTTGGAAAAATGTTTTCTCACCCTGATCTGCTCGTCGTATTTTATCGACCGCCCGCTTTCCCAGTCAAAACCGAATCGCATGAGGTGGATGCAGAGAACGCTGGGGAGAGATTTGATACACGTCCTCTTCACTGTGGTTCTCTGCGGGGACCAGAAATATTTGAGGATAAATCATGTTGGAGAAATGCTGTAAAGTGAGGGGATGTGAGGTTAAATGCACACCTTTTCCTTGCACTTTTCACAGTAGTAAGCATTGCTGCCCTCAAGCACCTCTCCCCTGACAAACTGGTCTAAAGAGATCTCCAGACTCTGGCAGGAAGTGACGCCGAGGTTCAAGGCCATGAAAGTTTCCTCACGCTCATATCTGTAGAAGGAAGCATGAGTTTCAGATAAACTGATCAGGCAGAGAAAAAAGGTGAGAAAATGAGCCTCACCTGTGCGGACAATCTTTACAAATCTTCTGGTCGGAATAAATTCCCTGAAACGTGTTTTTAAAGATTTGTTCCCGACCCATTTTCTGTAGGAAAAAGAAACACAGCTTGTTCAAAATCTGACTGAATATCGCCCTGTTAACGATCTAATGATGTGCAATCGATACCTTGAGATGTTCGTCCAGCTGGTCCACCAAGCTGGTGAAAAACTCGTAAGCATCCTGCTGCTCTCTGACATACAGCTCCTTGTTCCACATCTTAAAGATCTGCAAACGGTTCACATTTCCATGAATATCAACAAAAATCCACCAAACTCTCCAAAACGTAATCTCCAGCTTCAGTTTTTCACCTTCCAGAAGTTCTCTGGCACGTAGTACTGCAGCTTGCTCTCCATCAGGTGACCAAACAAAGACTGGACCTGATAGAAGACGCTTTCCTCAGGCTGGTCTGTGTCGTCCTCGATGGAGAGGAAGGCCTGAAACACAAACATTAAGAAAGGGTCAAATCAGAGCGTCTTCCCTGATCTGAATGAGGCTGAGGAAGCTGATCTGGAGGCTGGTTGTACCTCAGGCAGGCCGGGCTGCATGTAGAGCTGCTGGAACACAGCGTTCATGTAACACGTCGCTCCGCCGTTTTTCAGCCCGACAAAACCAGAGACTGAGCGGCTCTCCACAGGAGGTAAATACTGCAGACAGACGATGATTACAAAATGAACCCAAATAAAAAACATATAGCCTGAATAGTTTGAAGGCGGCCATCTTACATCGAACTCCTTGCAGAGCGATGGATCGGACTGGTGGTGCATGGAGAGGAGCTCTCTGGTGATGAGGCGCAGGTTGGAGAGGGAGCTGTCTGCCAGCATTACCAGGACCTCATAGGCGGCCAGTCTGCTGCTGGCTGTGCTGCACCTGACCACACACACACACACACACACACCCTGTCAGTCCTCCTGCTAACTGCAGGCGTAACATACAGGGCTTTAGTGCTGTTTCTGGTCCTAATAGCTGGTAAGGTCGTGTAGAACAACGCTATCTCCCACTAATAACACCCCAATGTGGGGCGTGCTTTGGTGGCGTAGTGGTTAGCGCATGTACGGAGGCGGCTAACCCTCTGTAGCATGTCTCCCTCTCTCATTCCCCCTTTCCTGTCCGCCTACTGTCAAATAAATGAGACACTGTCAGACCAGCATACCCAGTAGTCAATACCCATTTATCCCTTTAGTTTATACATTTAGTTTATCCCTTGAATTTTGTACAAAAAAAAAATAATTTAACTACCTGGACGGGCGTGTATCCCTTTAGTCATGTCCAAAAAAGTGATTTAATTACTTATTTTTTGGAGTTATTTTGAAGTGTATGGCGATCTGACCTACATTTTTTTTTTTTGTACATGACTAAAGGGAAACACGCCCATCCAGGTAGTTTACATTTTATTTTTTGCACAAAACCAAAGGAATAAACGCAAATCTGACGTTTTGCGGATGCGCATTGACTGCGGGTATGCTGGTCTGACGGGATATGCTCATCTGACGGAACATTGTAAGAACTGAAATAACACTAAAATGTGTGTGTTTGCATGTGTGAACATGGACCCTTATAAATGCCACAGTGACTAAACCAGAGCAGGGCTGCAACTAAGGAATATTTATTAAATCGATTAATCTTTTGATTCTTTTTTCAATTAATCGATTAATAATTGGCTGGCAAAAGGTTAAAGAAGATATTTTACAGATTTAAACCTGGTGAAAAGCATTTATACTTCTGGAGTTCTAGATAGAGCATACTGATAGACAAAAATTTTTGTTTTTTTATCCTAATGCAAAATGTAAATGTATATATATATATATATATATATATATATATATATATATATATATATATATATATATATATATATATATATATATATATATACACACAATTTTTTGTGTAACTACTGCTCTGAGTAGGTTGCTTTATCGCCTAAAGCCATGTTTTACAGTCTCTATACTTCAGTTAATGATTAATCCATTTCTAAATTAGTTGACGATTATTTAAATAATTGATTAATCAACTTTTAATAGCATTTTGGGACAGTATCTCTAAGCTCATGGATAACACGGCTTATGCCGTTCCTAAGCATCCCAAGATGTTTTGGTTTGGGTCTGCTACCCATGGAGTTATTTCAAAAATTCTGACGATTGCATCGAAAAAGGCTATTATAAGAAAGTGGCTTAAAAAAGATCCTCCCCGAGCCGAGTAACTGATAGAGACTACTGAAGAAATACATTCATTGGAGAGACGGACGGACTTTCTATGCCTAAAAGGACGTTTTTATACAACCTTGGTCTAAATGATGAGCAGATCAGGGTAAGAAAACATTTTCATCCCTAAATCAGAGTCAAACTATATCAGGCAACAAACATGGCCAGTAAAGCTGATGGTGAAGTTAGGCAGGCTGTCGCTGCTATATCTCCCTACCTGCATGTTCTGTGCAGGGTGTAAGAGGTCAATTATACCAAAAAGTTCACCACAGAAAAACTCAAAGCTAACAAAATGACACTGTCAATAAGATTTATTTTTAACTTTTAAAGCTCAAAACTTTTAACGGCGTTCAACTCCAAAAAGAACGACAATTGTTTGATTTGAACTGCAGAGCACAATGCTAGCGGTGTGTGTGGAACTCAATGTGAGTTCTGCTAATCACTGGTGGTTAAATAAGTTATTCTCTAGACAAATAAAAAAATTAGAAGCTAATCATTTCCACCCAGAGACTCAGATTGAAAACTTAATCGATGGTAAAGGCTGATGCAAGAAACGTATCAGCAAACCAGATTTTCCAGGCGTATTATGTTTAGGTTCTGCTAAATCCAGTTTCTGGTGTTTTTTTTATGGAGCGTAAAACTTTAGGTTCAAACGAGCTCCTAACCAGAGAAAAAAGCGTAGAATAAACAGCTATGAAGGATATTTTGAAAAGGTCTAATTTGCTGATTTATTCATAGCCTGGAAATAATGGAGGTTCTTAGTTTTACTCAATTTAATAAATGGAGGAAAAGTTGAAATGTTTTCTATTTGATATCATTTTTTTAACCTTTAGAGCATTTTGATAATCAGGCGTTTTCATCAGAAATAATTTGTGTAATTCTGGGTGTGTAAAGGATGCTTTATATCACAGGTCAGACAGGAGAGAAAAAGATTAACGGCGTCCATACTTGGGGTGGAAGTCGTGGCTCGGGGCCGGAGACGGCGTGGGGTTGGAGCTGTTGATGATGATGCGAGAAGCTCGGAACAGGAAGTCATCAAGCAGCTGCTGGATCAGAGACGGACCTGGAGCGGGGACGGTTTTTACAATGAGATGATGTCAAAAGGAAAAATCATGCGGCTGTAGACTAGGAGTGGGCGATGTATCGAATATATTCGATGTATATCGAGTTTTCCCAATAGTTAAAATGACTATCGCAGCCATCAAGCACAAATTCACAGGACGACATTAAGCCGTCTGCATCTATTTCACTGAGAGTTTTATTTTTCCCACACACTTGGAATGCATCGTAAACCCCTCCTCTAAACAGGGTTATTTCCTGCGCGGCATGCATGCACACCACAGCTACCAGCAAACAAAACATGGTGACAGCATCAGCTGAGCGATTTATGACGGCGGTTTGGATTTCACGCAGTTTGTTGAACAAAAGACGCTACTTTGGAAGACGTGCTGCAAAACCATTACTGCAAAAAGTATGAGTACACATTTATTCCACCGCCAATAAAGAATGTTTTAAACCCTGCATGTCAGCGTCTCCCCGCACACCAAGTAAAACGTTCAATAAACCAGCTGTGAAGGCGATGGCGTTGGCCTCGGCGTTTGAAAAAGCGATCCAATATGAGAGAAACAGGAAGAGATGGAGGGAAATCAGAGACGCTATTTGTGATGTTATTCAAATGTTTTTTAGATGCTCTAATACCTGTGATGTGATGTTTAGAGGTTTTTCAGGCATTCGTTAAACAATGTTCTCAAATTTATAACTTTTTGTGCTTCTTTAAAATCCCCAGCAGGTAAAGATCAGTGCAAATAGATTAGAGATGATCTGATAATGCTCTAATTTTTGGACGGTATTTTCATTTTGTTTTTGTCATTTTAGATCAATTTCTTTTTTTCATTCCACGTTTCTTTTTTTCATTATGCTCAAAAGGGCCCATTTTTATTTAGCATTTTATTTAGTATTGTGTGTTTTTGCTTTGTTTCCCGTTTGGTTGCTGGGATCTCGTTAAAGGTCTAAAACTGAAACCCAAAGACAGGATGATGCAGAATTATTAGTGAAAAGCTTTGAGCTGGTTAAAATAAAATAAAAATAAAATTTGAAGTTGGTTGAATGAGTATATCAGTTCAATTTTAAGTGCGTCTATATCTAGTGTGAATGAGAGGTCGGGTTCAGTAAGGAAAGCACAAACCCTTATTTCTAACTAGCAGTTATTGCTCCTGTTACATCAGCTGTCGCTCCCGGTAAACATGTAGTTTGCAGCAGGATGACCAGGGTCTAACTCATGTCTGCGTAGCACCTTTTTGCAGCTGGATGCGTAAATAAGCGTTCCTGGAGCACAGCGTGCAGAAGCAAGCGCCTGGTTGACCTAACTTCCTGCACGACTTCCTGCTAAATGGCTCTCCATCTCGCCCCGTCTCCTCCAGCCACGCCCAGCGCCATTTATTTTTCAGACCTTTATCTATGGTCGTGACGTCTTCCCCGGAGTTCATGAACTGCATGGTTCCCACTCCATGCAATTCTGTTCTCTCCATCGTCCTTCTCTCCAAACACAAAGTTTCATTTATTATTTTTTTTACTTTTAACACGTTTCTCCGTTGAACGGATCCGTAAATGGCGCAAGGTGACTTTCCGTGTAGAACTTCAGCACTGAACCACAATTTATCTGGCGACTTGAGCAAGAAACGAGAGGAGGAGGAACACGCTTTCCTAAGACCCACCCCCTTCTTCATCTGATTGGCTAATACTGTTAGTTTCAGGGCGCTCCTTTGCTAACCTGACTCCGCCAGATCGAGGCTACTCCTTTGCTACCATCTGCTGACAAACACAAGGGGGATTTCGATCGTCTTTTTAAAATTGATTTACCGTCAATTTATTTTCAAGTGATTTTTTTTTTACCCACGGACAATTGCTATGAGTCGGAAATCCGACCTGAGGAATATTTTAATCCCTGTATATATCGTGTATGGGAATTATTGTGATATTAGATTTTCTTCATATCGCCCAGCCCTGCTGTAGATGAGCTTTCACGTGTGCACTAACCCAGGTGCTCTTTCTCGTTTCCACAGAGGGACAGCAAGGTCTTGATGAGCCTGAGGTGTCCCGCCAGCAGGATGTTGTCTGCCTCGCTGGTCTCCATCTCCGAGCTCCAGCTGGGCTCAAAGTTGTCGAGCCAGGAAATCTCATCCTCCAGCATGTTGGCTGCGCTCACTTTCAACACCTCCATCTCTGATGCTGAGGACGATCCGGATCCACATCAGACATTTCGGCATCTGGTAAAATGTTTTACACGACTGCTCTGATGAAAGTCACTTACTGGTTAGGTCATCCAGGAGCTGGCATCTTAGGTCAAAGTATTCCGTGCACTGAGACAGTAACCTGAGGAAAGGAGTCAGTGTGAGTTGTCTCTGAGCGCTTTAAACATTCTGCCGTTCGTGCTTCTTGCTTCAGTACCTCATGTTGACGCCTCTCATGACCGATGTGGGACTCCATAACGGCAGCTGGGCAGTGAGGACGACCGAAAGCAGAAAGAGGTTGGGCTTCTGGACTTCTGGGAAGGCTGAGGTGTCAGACTGACTCAGGGTGTACAGCTGATCGCAGGCCACCCGGCGGATCTAAAGAAAGAAGCACAGCTTTGATCTGGGCGAAGGCTCAGAATCATTCCCTCTGTGAAGTGCCTTCAGAGCGTGGCTTACCTCCGCACTGGGAGATCCCAGCAGAATGTCAATAATGAAATCACCGACGGAGGGAAGGGTGTAAAAAGAAGCTGTGGAAAGATGGAGCACAGTGTGTAAATTCTGCCAAAGAAGCTACCGAAAGCCTGCCGCATCAAAAATGCAGTCAAACGTCTTACACATCTGCTGGCAGCGTAGCTGCAGACAGGTAACCAACAGCGACAAAGCCTCGCGGGCGATGATGGCGTCCTTGATGCTGACACTCTGCTGACGGACGCATATGCCTGCATGCAGCGCTGTTGGAGTCGTCTCTCCTTCGCTGCTGCTGCTGCAGTTACTCCCTACAGGACAGTTCTGTTACTTTCATTTCTTTAGTTTGTGCAAATAAAAAAAACAGCAGCATGAGAGACTTTTTACTTACACCCTGTCTACTTTTAAGGCTAGGCTTAAAACTTTCCTTTTTGATAAAGCTTCTAGTTAGAGTGGCTCAGGTTATCCTGAGCTATCTCTATAGTTCTGCTGCTATAGGCTTAGACTGCTGGAGGACATAGGGACCCCTTTTTCATCATTCTGCTTCATTCTATCTCTATTCTCCCACTCTGCAGAATCTGTTAGTTCAATCTCTAACGTTCTGCTCTCTCTGCTTTTTCTCATAGTAGCTTCATCTGGTCTGTTCCTGTTTGGCTGTGACTCCATCCTGGAGAGAAATATCAGCTGTGCTGCTGCCATCAACACCTTTGTTTCTAGATGTTGGAGCTTGGCCTGTTTTCCAGTGTAGTCCTGTTTCTCTGACTGTGACTAACTGGATGTGCTCTCTTCATCCTCTGACATGGGAGCTGGCTCGGAGCTCGTCTGCCTGGCTGTGTGTTTCCTGGACGGGGCCGCCTGTGGAGCTGGTTGACAGTTGCCTTTTGTATCTATGCTTCTTTTTCTATGTCTGCTTCTGTCTCCTTGAACCCCAGTGGGCCTCAGCAGATGGCCGCTCACACTGAGCCTGGTTCTGCTGGAGGTTTCTTCCTGTTCAAAGGGAGTTTTTCCTCTCCGCTGTCGCTACAAGCATGCTTAGTGTGAGGGATTGCTGAAGAGTCAATGAGTCGATGCAATCAGCTGGTTTTCCTTAGATAGAAAACTTTGAATCAATCTGACTGGATGATCTGGTGAACTGGAAAGTGACCTGAGATGACATGATGTGAATTGGAGCTATAGAAATAAACTGAATAGAACTTAAGATGAAGGATGAATTTAGACTCAATGAGACATTTAAACTATTCCTACAAAATGAAAGCAGAGCTATTTGACTAGAAACAACTACTAAAGAGCATTTAGTAAAGTATTCATGTGGTTTTCCTTCCTACCAGTGCTGCTGACTCTGGTTCGGACTCCCTGTGGAAGCAGTGAACTCTGGGTTTCTATGATTGGCTGCTGGCTTCCAACGAGATCCAGCCGGCCTGCAGCAGCAGCCCAGGTCAGGCGCATGAAGCAGGCTACGGTCGATGTGAAGTCGCCTACTTCCATGGTCTAGATGGGCAACAGGAAAAGTGCTCTAACAAAATAAATCATTTCTTATCTCTGCAGGAAAAGTTTCAGGCTGGTACCTGAATGGCGACGCGAGCAGCAGGAATGATTTCCTCCACTCGTATGGACGAGCGCTCAGACAGAGACATCTGTCTGTAGGAGGACTTCTCCGGGGTCCCGCAGAGGGACAGCTGTCGTCCCGTCCTTCCCGCGTTACGGAACGGCCTGGACGACAGCGCATCGCCGTCCCTGATGACATCATCATCCAGTGCTGTCGGCATGCTCTGACCAACCAATAGGAACCTGCAGAGATCAGACAGTTTAGCGGGAAAGTGAGGCATAATATCATCGGATAATTCATAATTAATAGGGCTGGGAATTAAATCGATTCAATCTTCCAAGAATCGATTTCCTTTTTATTTTCAGAATACATCGTTTCCAAGTCGATCTGGTCCAATCGAAAATTGGATTGTCGGTACTAAAACCTTTTTTTATAATTACCCGAATTACATTTCCCACTGCAAGGTCAACGGGAAATGTAATTTTATAAAAATCAATCTTTGGTTATATAAATATTTAATAGAAAATCAATTTAGTTTAAAGCAGCTCTAATAACCATATTATTATGATAGAAGTTTAGATGAGCTGCAAAAGCTTAATAGTTCATAGAGCTTGTAGTAAGCAGTGCTTTGTTTAAAGAGGTTGGCTGCAGCTATCTCTGTTCAGTTTTTTCCTCTCTCCCGCTGCTCCTGTGTCCCGCCTCTTGGTGTGACATCATCGAATCTGTCGCTTTGAGACATCTAATTTGCGATCGCAATTCACTGATGTACAGAGTCGCTGCACGGAGGAGGAGAGACACAGAGCAGCACTCGGTGATTCTTAACCAGCAGCTACTTCAATGTTTAAGTAAAAGTTTGGAGACGGGTTGGTTAAAAAAATTAGAGATCATGTCACCACAAAAACTGATTGTTTGACATACAGAACTTTTTCAGATAAAAATGGCAACAGATTGTAAGTTAATACAAGTCATTATATTAGTAAAGAGGTTCATAAATCTTTTTTAAACAGAGCAGAGAGAGAAGTCTGTAGGGCAGCAGATTTCACTGGAAAAACAAGCTAGAAATAAGTAAAAAAAATTGTTAGATTAAGTGTATTTACCCTTAATTTGAGTAGGTAAATAAAATAGTTTGCCAATAGAATGAAATAAGATAATTAGATAATTAGATAAAATGCACTTAAAATAAGACATGCAATTGTGTTTTCTTATTCTAAGTGTAAATTGTCTTGTTCCATTGGCAAAATGTCTCTTTTATCTCCTCAATCCAAGAACAAATGCACTTATTTTAAGAAAAATGGACTTATCTAGATTTAGTTTTTTTCCAGTGAAGGTGAAGCAGATTTACTGGGTTTTTAAACTGTAAATTCCAGGGATGCATGATTTATCGATTTTGGCATCAGAATCAGCTGTTATTCCTTATTTTTCAATACATTATTGTATATATATATATATATATATATATATATATATATATATATATACAATAATGTGTATATATATATATATATATATATATATATATATATATATATATATATATATATATATATATATATATATATATATATATATACACAATAATGTGTATATATATATATATATATATATATATATATATACACAATAATGTGTATATATATATATATATATATATATATATATATATATATATATATATACAAAATAATGTGTATATATATATATATATATATATATATATATATATATATATATATACAATAATGTGTATATATATATATATATATATATATATATATATATATATATATATATATATACACAATAATGTATATATATATATATATATATATATATGTGTATATATATATATATATATATATATGTGTATATATATATATATATATATATATATGTGTATATATATATATATATATATATGTGTATATATATATATATATATATATGTGTATATATATATATATATATATATATATATATATATGTGTATATATATATATATATATATATATATATATATATATATATATATATATATATATATATATATATATATATGGCCCAAAAACAATAATGTATTGAAAAATAATTTTATATATATACACCATACGATACGATAAAAGGCATTTCTCTAATTATCTATAAATATAAATATCAGTGTATTGTGGTTCTCTTGGGTTCTCAACAATAGGAAAGCGTTCAATAAATAAATGTTTGAGTTGATTTTTGGAAAATGCAAAAACCTAATGAAAGCATTCGTGTGGAGTAACCATAGGTCCATCAGCCCCCACCCTTAGAGCGCCCCCACCAACTTTCATTAGAAAGTTACACCCTTGATTCACACCTTTGATCTCGTCCTGCTCCAACGTTCACCGTTTCATTAAGTGGTTCACAGTTGTGAGCTTCAGAAAAAAAAATGATTTAAGGTTTTAATCCTGTTTTCTTCAGTGCCATATAGCCCAAATATATCTTGATGTTACAAAATAAAATGCAACTAAGGACCAAAATATTAGTAAAGAGATCCCAACTGTCCTTTTTATCAGAAAAGAAAAGAGGCCAGTGAAGACCAAAGGAACACGAAACAGGTTTGGACTGAATACTGGAGGAGTTATTGTACAACGTCCCAGGATTTTACACGCCTCCTGAAGTTTGATCCAAAAATGAGAAAAGTATGGCACAATCTAAGAGTAGCTTAGTTTAACCTGAATTAACAAGGTGGGCAAAAGACCATTAAACAGAAGTCTTAACAAGCATGGAGGAGTTGCAGAGATGCACAGTCAGGGGAGGAGATCACGCTGAAAAGATAACAGACGTTTTAAACTCCTACATAAACCCAAGATTTATGTAGGTTTGGGCAGAAAGCAGTCATTGAAAAAGAGCCTTAAGAGATATTTTGGTCCCAGCCAAGAAACAACGAACACAAAAATGTGTGGAATAAGATTCTCTGGTAACAACAAGCTGGAACTGAAATAATTGGCAAACGTGGTAAACACTATTATGTCTGATGGCAAACACTGTCCTGATGAAACCACCCCCACTGTACAACAGGGGAGGAACGCTATACTGGGAATAAACAGAATACTCTGAGGGGAGAAGGGTCACCTTAAAGGAAAAGTCCGCTTATATTCAGAATTTAAACTTCTGAAAGTTCTTTAAATATGAAATTTTTCCATCCGGTTCAATAAATGATCGGTGTTTTAAATTCAGAGTAATTTTCATTTCAATGTGTGACCAACCCGTCCGTGGAGGATTAGGAATCAGAAAGGTGGAATAACTCTTTTTTTTTCACTTTTACCCGATGTATTCCAGCATCCAGCTGCCATGCACGTGGGCATTGTCAGTTTCACTATAGCTCTGGTGAATTTCAATGGTGAAGTCCTCTGGAAATCTTCAATAATTGTTGTTGATTGCAGATGTGTCTAGTAGTTCCCATTGATTTAGCTTGTAAAGCGGGGAGAATGGTGCTAGGCTTACCGCACCGTGACGTCACTGGTGGAAGATGGCAGGAGGGAGGGGCTACTATATTTGGGCAAAAATGGCCGCTCCCAGACTCAGTGATCACGAAAAAAAAATATGATCTATAAAAAAAAAAAATAGTCCAGGATGATGGGGATGCTGTCAGGCACCTGGTGGCTCCAGACACTGGATTCTTTGGAAACAAACAAGCTGTGAGCCATATATGAGCCAATGAGATAAAAGCAGCCAAATACAGTCTTTAACAACGTTATATCTGCGCAGTTTTTGTGTAATTGTGCGTTCTCATGTACTCGTGAAACTTCATCACCCTCAGCCCTAGTATTGTTCCAATTCACAAGACCGAGAACAGACAAAGTCCCCGGATGTTGGCTGCACCCCTCCCTCTTTACCCAGCATGCATCAGAGCAGACTTGTCCGTTCTCCAGACTGACACCTGTCCCAGCATGCACTGCGGCAGCAGCTTCCAGGTTAGCGCTCACAGAGCGTTAAGTTAAAAGTTCTCTTTTCTGTTGTTTAATAAGTACGTTTTAAGATCATTTGAGGCGAGAATATTATACTTTAAAGCGTAACCTAATGGCCCATTTACAGATTTAATGCAAAATAAAAAAAAAAAATTTGAAGTTGAGGGGACTGCGGCAACAAGTGGACCTCCGTCTGCGGCAGCCAGGGCCAGCCAGGGCCAACGGTAGCCCGTCTGCGGCAGCCAGGGCCAACGGTAGCCCGTCTGCGGCAGCCAGGGCCAACGGTAGCCCGTCTGCGGCAGTCAGGGCCAACGTTAGCCCGTCTGCGGCAGCCAGGGCCAACGTTAGCCCGTCTGCGGCAGCCAGGGCCAACGTTAGCCCGTCTGCGGCAGCCAGGGCCAACGTTAGCCCGTCTGCGGCAGCCAGGGCCAGCCAGGGCCAACGGTAGCCCGTCTGCGGCAGCCAGGGCCAACGTTAGCCCGTCTGCGGCAGCCAGGGCCAACGGTAGCCCGTCTGCGGCAGCCAGGGCCAACGGTAGCCCGTCTGCGGCAGCCAGGGCCAACGGTAGCCCGTCTGCGGCAGCCAGGGCCAACGGTAGCCCGTCTGCGGCAGCCAGGGCCAACGGTAGCCCGTCTGCGGCAGCCAGGGCCAACGTTAGCCCGTCTGCGGCAGCCAGGGCCAACGGTAGCCCGTCTGCGGCAGCCAGGGCCAACGGTAGCCCGTCTGCGGCAGCCAGGGCCAACGTTAGCCCGTCTGCGGCAGCCAGGGCCAACGGTAGCCCGTCTGCGGCAGCCAGGGCCAACGGTAGCCCGTCTGCGGCAGCCAGGGCCAACGGTAGCCCGCTGCAGCAGCCCTCTCTCTGCATAGCCGCGTGTGAAGGACCGCTGGCTCTAATGATGATTTTTGAGTACCATTTGGAAAAATGTTCATTTGATTTGTGTTTATCTGACGCTGTTCATTATTATTCCTCCACTAAATGAAAATAGTCATAATTAATTATTATTTAGAGACTATTAATAACAGGAGGTGAAATGCAGCTCCAGACTAGCTTTGAATGTGATGATGTCATCAGTACGCTTCTGTTCCAATTGACCCAGATTTATTCTGCATGCTCCCGTTCTCCCCGAGTCCAGACTTTCCTGGGTTCTTCTCATAAACACACCTGGCGAGGACACGAGTCTGTACTCACGTTCTTGTGAATAGAGAAACGGCCCTGGTCTGTTATCACGTCAGGCAAAAGAATAAGTCTTCTGTAAAAACTATTTTCCTTCACCTGGCCAACTGAAGACAGATGGAGTAGACTCCCTGTCTGGTCTCATAGTCCACTTCAGATGGGATGGAATCTCTCTGCATGACATTCACCACCAGACTGCAGAGAAAAAAAAGAAAAACAGCAGATGTCACATGGCATAAAGAGCCCGCAGTGTTCAGCCTGAAAATCAAAAAGACTAAAACTTGTTTTTATCTAATTTTTTACCTAAGGCCTCCGGCTTTGAGGAAGTTTTCACAGAAGGACTTGCTGCTGGTTTTGGCCATCTCATCATCAGATGTTGGCATCAGCTTGGAACTCAGCACCTATCACACAGATGGAAACCAACCAAGATCCAGGGTTAGCACACCAGTTCACATGCTTGTATAAGGAAGGGGGACGGCTCATACCTCCAGATTGTAAAGCACTCTGAAAGTAGACATGCCAGGGGCGGAGGATCGGAAAAGGGACTCCAAGATGGAAGCAGCGCTGGGCTGGTGCTGCTGTTTGGGAGTTACAGATGGAGAGCGGGAGCCGGAGCCCTGCCCAAGGGTGAAAAGAGTTTTCTACAACAGAAACAGAACCAAGAGGGAGATAATAGTGTCAGATAAATAAAACAAGAGCAAACACTCCACATAATCAGCATCCAGCACTTAGAGAAGAGCTTCAGACAATCGATTAGACTAGAATAGTAGAGAACTATAAAAAAAAAAATAGTCCAGGATGATGGGGATGCTGTCAGGCACCTGGTGGCTCCAGACACTGGATTCTTTGGGAACAAAGTTGTCGAGTGCGTCCTGCACTTCAGGGTCTGTTGGAATTAGCAGCAGTAGCTTCCTCACACGAAGGATTATCCTGAAGAAGAAAACAAAAAAGGACATCAAATTTAAATTACAGAATTTTCAGCAGAGGAACAGAAAGCAACTTTTTTGGATCAACTTAAATAACAACATTGAAAAAAATATGGAAATGTTTTAAGTAGCAATGCGTCAATCGTGTAATTCGTGTTCCCTTTCTATTAAATTAGAAATACTCTGATCAAACATGTATCTATGTTTATTAACATTTAAAGGTAATAAAAACAAAAAATGTTAATAAAAAATGCATATCTTGGTAAAAGCCTCCATGACATTTGTTTAAAGTAGCAGCAAATCTTAAAAGCATTTTATCTAGGGCTGAAACAATTGAACAGATTAAACGATTATTGAAGTAATTCTAGAATAAATTTTACATTGGGCCCTTGATTTTATTTTATTCCATCCTGTTCTACTCACCCATATGCATTTTGTGTCATTTGGAGCCGTTCTGAAGATATTCCGTTAGGTTCGGCTATTCCGCTTTGTTTTAAAAAAATATAAATATAAAAATCAAACGGCGGATGTCTGGGGGACAGTGATTGGCCTCCATGTTCTGAATGCTGGCGTACCATAAAGAATAAATGATGAACAGTTCAGTTTGTGCCTTCAAGTCGTTGCCCATAGGAAGACGTTACTGGATATAACCTAACGGAATATCTTCAGAACGGCTCCAAATGACACTAAACTCATATGGGAGAGTAGAACATGATGGAATAACGGAAAATCAAGGGGCCAATGTAAAAAAAAAAACAGCGTTCCCCTTTAAGATTAGCTTTAAACTTTTCTTCTGTCAATCTGGTTTATCAAGAACTCCTCAAGTGAAAAAGTTAAAGTTTCACATGGTTTCATTTAAAAAAAATCTTTAAGGAATCTTTCGCAATCCAATTATTAACCGATTTATCAAAAAAATGATCAAGAGATGAATCAATTAGCAAAATAATGATTTGTTGCAGCCATTTCATCCATCAGCCTCGGCCAGCAGGGCTAACACTGACATAGAGCAGCAGTTAAACCGCAGCAGACGCATCTGTTCTTCAAGCCTTAGCCACTTATTGTCCTGGTGGACTGAAGCATGAAGCCTCATTTCCACTGCCCTCTGAAAACCAATCCGTGCCCAGCTCGGTACCATACAACTGTTTATACACCATGCTAGCACAGTTCCTCGCCTCCTAGTGGCGATCTACGGTACTACTGCTCTTTAGAGGGAAACAAGCAAACCAACATGGCGGCGCCTTAGACTTAGGCGAAGAAGGCAGCCTTTGGTGAATTTCCTTTACAGAGTCGGCTTTTGGGAAGTGGATACGACAAACGATGGTCTAATCAGGGCGTCCAGACGAAGGAAACAACGACAGACGTTGAGGCTCATCACACTGCTAAGCAGAACCATCACTGAAAATCGTGTGGCACGGTAGGAAAGCTAGTATTTTTATAAATGTCTGAAATTTCCTGATTATGGAGGCTGACAGTAAGAAGATGACGCGGTCTGCGCTCTTTGTTATCTGAGAACTGAGCCAGAACTGAACGCGCCGAGCCCTACTGATGAACTAGTAGTTCGCTTTTGTCTGGCGCAGTCCGGTTCTATTTGAAGTGCCATTTACACTCAACAGTTATCTCAGTTACTGTACTTGGACATTATTTGCTGTTATTCACACTTTACGTATTTTTTTCCTTTATAGTAGCTACATGTAGCCAAATGCTCTGTTTAGCTGTGACACCACTCTGAAGGGGAACATTGGCTGAGCATGGCCGCTAAAAACTTCAGGCCCTGATCTTCAGAAAGTTTGCGTATCCTAAAATACGTGCAAACCAGAGCATGTGAGTGGAGAGGAGCGTGGAGCGAGCGCTGGAGTGGAGCAGAACAAATATGGTGGAGTGAAGAGCAGTTCTCAATTCAAAGGCCGGAGCGAGGATTTCAATCCGCTTCAGTTCACCTAAAAGATTATCCAGACTTGTTCTACTAAAGGTGAAAGAAACATAACTGTCCAGATTATGCCTGAGAAAACACAACTGTTTTTTTTGTTTTCTGCACACTGCACCAACCTTACTCATCTGCCCAAAAGTCAGATCTTTCTTCTTTAATCGTGTCATCTAAAAAGGCCTACGTTCACTTGTGAGTACAAGAAGTTTTCTTTTTTTTTTGCATCAAGAAGTTGCATTGAAAGTTGCACTATGAACACTTTAAAGGTTTTTATTTGATCGATTTTTTTATCTTGAACTTTATATTTTTTTAAACTTAAATATAGGTGCTCTTGTTGGTTTGAAATAAACTGTTTCTCTGATTGTTGGTATTTGCTCAATGGAACAGACTTTATTTAAATTCACGTTGAGTTAAAACCTAGGCCAATGCCTATGCTGTAGTCTGTGCCTATAATCTGTTATAATCTGTTTTAAAATGCCTTCTGAAAATCTGAGCAAGTGTGGAACAATTTGGCTGGAGCAGCAGGTGAGCGCGAAGCAGATTTTAAGCAGAGCGTCCTGGCGCAACTTTGAGCGGCGAAGCAAATGAGCGAACATCCTCCTGAGCGGGCAGCGGGAATTGCGCAGCGGTCTGCTCCGTTCACATGCTCTGGTGCAAACATGTTTTATTCGTGGAGAGCCGATCTTCAAAGAAGGTACAGAAGGTACTGATGAACTAGTGGCAGTTTAGCGCGGTTCGGTTGAGTCTGGCGCTGCAGATAGGGATTGCAGAGATAGGCTGCAGTCATGTCCCGAACTTCTCGTTCTCCAGCCACTTATGTTAAAATTTGCATTTTCCCATTCTCTAGCTTTTTCTGTGCCTCGAGCTTCTGTTCCGAACATACGGCTTTAGGATCAACCAGGAGCAGTCCTAGCCTCGTGAGACCATGCTGATCTCGCAAGCTTTCAAGATTTTGCTTGCTAATCAGTCTGGAGACTCTCCGTTGAAGAAAATATGGAGCCGTTCACCAAACGAACGTCCAATCAGCGTTGGCTTTGAGGCGGGTTGAGGTGTGACGCAACGAGAAGCGCGACAGTTCAGTCTAAAGAACATGGCGGCTTCAGCCGATGAAACTAGCGTTAGCGTGGCTATCGAGCAAGTTTTATCGGAATTACAGAGTATTTCTTCACTGAAAGAAGAGCAAAACACTGCTCTGGAGGCTTTTCTCAGAGGAAAAGATGTTTTTGCTCTTCTCCCGACTGGTTTCGGCAAGAATTTGATCTATCAATTGGCTTCTCTTCGTCGTCGCTCTGTTAGTACGTCATATGCTTCGTTGATCTGATTGGTTTATTTGGCCCGTCTATCACCAACATAGGCCAATCAGCTAACCAGTATTTTCGCCCCTTCCCAAAATTACTTCAACGGAAGGTTTCCAGATGGATATGCGGAGCAAATCCATCTGGCGGAGTCAGGTTAGAGCAGTCCCACGCAAACACGTAGAACCAGTTAAATCTGATATATTTGATAACATTTTTTTTTATTTTTTTATAAAGCATTTTAAATGCCATGATAATCACATTTAATGAATTTTAATGCCAATTAAGGCCTTAATTTAAAAAATAATAATTTAATGACTTAATGATTTTTAATGACCAGCAGAAACCCTGATTCTGTATGTTCTAATAATGTCTGTATTTCCAGTTTACTGCATTTTTAGAAAGCATTATCTCGCAGCTCTTATTTCATTCTCTTCAGTGGGGGAGGGTTCTCTTTCCTAATGAGTTCTTCTGCAGTTGATGCTAGTTGTAATAATCTCACCTTGGCTCATCCAGGTTAGCCAGCTGGTAAAGCATCTCGAACACGTTGCACACCAAAGCCATCACCACCCCAGGGAGGGACTTCTCCTGATGGTAGAAGATGATCACAGCGCATCAGAGGTGACGCTCTCCGCTGTGAGTCTGCAGCAGAAGCACGTTGATGGTTTCCATGTTTTACCTGCTCCAAGGCGTAGGCCGAGTTAAAGACGGCAGAGCTGGAGCTGCTAGAGGCTGAGGCGGAGGACTCGGAGCTGCCCGACGGGGTCCCGGTACCGGAGCTCTTCACGGTCAGGCTCTGCTCGTCACTGAAGCCCAGCTGAGAGAGCAGCTTCTGGTCTCGATTCATGGTCAGCTGACAGAAACCCAGACAGGAAAAGTCAACCAGCTTGGTGATGTAACGAGCTAGAAAACAAGCGGACACATTTAGTAACACCTACCACACTATCATTGGCAAAAATCTGGACATTATCCACCGGACAGCTCAGGTGTTCAGAGATCTTCCACCGGATGTTTCCTATGGTCTCATTACTGTGGGTCTGCCGGGAAACATGGAGTCAGGAGAGGAACACTTCTCTGCTGAAGCTTCAAAGTGAATAAAGGAGATACCTCCAGGGTAAAGGTGTCTTTGGTTGACTCGTAGGTGATGTGAAGAGTGACAGGGTGTCCGTTGAAAGAGGCCCCGTGAGGTAGAATAGTGCGAGGAAACGAGTACATATCCTACAGACACAAAAAACATCAAGTTAAAATACAAACTTAATTATTATGTTCAGTTTCTGCCCAAATATTTTCTTTTTGTTGTGGATTTTTGTAACAGGGATAACTAGGATCATCCATGGTTTGGATGAACTATGTTTGTTCTCTACTTTCATCTCAGCATCTCTCCATCCACGCCTGCAATAATAAGAAGTTTACGCTGGCGAAGATTTTCAGTCATCCAGGTCATGGTCATAAAAAAAAAAAAAAGGAAATTAAAATCCTCTGGACTTTGTTTCCAAGTTTGAAGACGTTTCTCTTCCATCCAGGAAGCTTTTTCAACTCAAAATGTCAGAAATAGCGTTGAGTTCCAGGTTTTATCAAGCAGCCCAACTAAAACCCTGGTTTTAGTTTAGAAAACATGGAAATAGACACAGATGAACGGGTCCCCCCCTTTGGAATGGGGGTCGTTTGGCTTCTTTGTTAGCCTGTAATGCCCCATACCTGTCTATGTCTCTGAAAGGGGGGCGTTAGAGGGAATTGTTAGCCTGGCTGAATAGGCGAGGTCCTCCGCTCTCCTGTACAGAGGCTGGGGCTGCGATGATAACGGGAAGGATCAACTCAACTGCTGCATTGTAGGTGTCTGAAACCTACAAGGTTTTTGGACTCAGGTTTCAGCTTTAAAAAGCTACCATGCAGCAATAGCATTAATCCCTTCCTGTTATCATCGCAGCCCCAGACTCTGTACAGGAGAGCGGAGGACCTCGCCTATTCAGCCAGGCTAACAATCCTCGGTGCCTCGGCCGTATCTAGACCCACAGCTAGTTCCTGATTGGCCCTCTTGCGTTGTGGCGTGGAATAACAGCGCAGACCACACTTCAATATTTGGCATAAATCAAAAATATCTGCAACACAATCCTACAGGAGGAGAACCAGCCCTTTATTATATATGGCAAAAAAGCAACTCCCAGACTCAGTGATCACAACTAAAATTATTGTTTTCATTTTTTTACTGATTAACACTAAAATTATTAAATAACCACAAAGGTATTAGTTTTAGGTATAAATAATGATTTATTGATAATTCCTTGCTGACCAGACTGGATCAGGGCCAATCGAGTTGAAAGATTCCCAGTGCCTCTTCTGATTTATAGCTTTCATATACCTCTATAGTGATGACGTAGCGTTCAGCCAGTAACAGCAGTCGTTCAATAATGACCAGCTTTGTGGACCTGGGAACAGGAAAAAAACACAGACGTGGCTCAACAACATCATTAAAATCAGATGTTATCATCACATTATTAAATTGTATTATATTGGGACATTGCAAGAGGTTAAGTAACGATGCTCTTACCCAAACCCCCCTCTGTACCTGGAAGGTGATTGTACAGACGTGGCTACGGTTGGCATGGCGGTGGCCGTCAGCATCTTTGTTGCCTTAGTAACAGCATGGGTTAAAGTCGGCCCGCCCAGGGCCGAGCTGGCGGCCTGGGGACAAGGAGAACAGAAACGTGCTGTTGGGTGTTGATTTCTAAGGAAAAGGCAAAAAAAACTCAGAGCTGCTCAGCTTTAAAGGGCTCACCTCCAGCCGCTTGTAGCAATCAGCGATGAACTTCTTGTGCAAAGAAACGGAATCCTGGAAGGCAGAGAAATGCTTTATTTTTTCCCCATCATTCTTAAAACCACAGATTTATCTGATACCCTGAACCCAGCCTCCTAGGACAACAGAAATACGTTTAGCTAATTCTGACATACAACAGAAGTATGTATGTTTATTACTCAAGTAGAAGTATAAATCCTACTGTTTAAAAACTGTTTAGTACAAATTAGAGATCTCATTTAAGCTTTTTACTCATGTTTGGCTGTGACTCCATCCTGGAGAGAAATATCAGCTGTGCTGCTGCCATCAACACCTTTGTTTCTAGATGTTGGAGCTTGGCCTGTTTTCCAGTGTAGTCCTGTTTCTCTGACTGTGACTAACTGGATGTGCTCTCTTCATCCTCTGACATGGGAGCTGGCTCGGAGCTCGTCTGCCTGGCTGTGTGTTTCCTGGACGGTGCCGCCTGTGGAGCTGGTTGAAAGTTGCCTTTTGTATCTATGCTTCTTTTTCTATGTCTGCTTCTGTCTCCTTGAACCCCAGTGGGCCTCAGCAGATGGCCGCTCACACTGAGCCTGGTTCTGCTGGAGGTTTCTTCCTGTTCAAAGGGAGTTTTTCCTCTCCACTGTCGCTACAAGCATGCTTAGTGTGAGGGATTGCTGAAGAGTCAATGAGTCGATGCAATCAGCTGGTTTTCGTTAGATAGAAAACTTTGAATCAATCTGACTGGATGATCTTGTGAACTGGAAAGTGACCTGAGATGACATGATGTGAATTGGAGCTATAGAAATAAACTGAATAGAACTGATTGTAAAAGTTTGAAAGTACTAATTTTTAAAACTATTAAAAACAACTAAACTAAACTAAACTGGTTACTGCACTACCTTATTAAAGAAACATTTTTCTACAATTCTTGATGATAACTTCCTGATACTTAATTTCTTAGTTTTATAACTAATGTAAACTGCTTTAACTTTAACTTTATATCATCTTGAAAAACTATTTTGGTTTCTGGTGAACAGAAATTGTCTGGATCAAACTACTTATTTTGATGGTTTTTATTGTTTTAAAATACTAACAGATTATAAATGAAACAAAACTACAAACCTACTTCTAAAATGCAAGGAGTAGAAAGTAGAGATAATTGCGAAAGAAAAGTATAGACAGCCTAAATTTCTACATAAGTAATGCTACGTTCAGACCGCAGGCAGCAGAAGCAGCAAAAACATGCGTGCTGCTTCATTTTTGATGCTTGTACAAGTTTAGTTCTGACGCAAAGCTGAAGCATCTTTGCTGCTCTGGCTGCGCGGTTTTTGAGTGAGAAAGTCCTCCTGAAAACATGGTCTGTGCAGTCAGTTCATCCAGATTACCATCCTGCCTTCAAAGATTATTTCTCTGTGGGAGCCGCTCAGACCCCCACATACCGGCAGAGCGCTGTCACTGGGAATCCCGTTTAACTCTTCGTGTTTTTAAGCTACAGTTCACGGCAGCTGGAAGCCATTTTTCCTGTACGTTATCCAAACTGCAGGCAGCAGGATAATAAAAGCGAACATATTCTGCCGGCAGGTTTCTACATTTTAAGTTAATTTAGACATTAATAAACTGTTTCAGAGGAGTGATCATGGCGCTCTGTATCATCAGTGCTGTGTCTGTCTCCCTGCGACGCATACAGCAGCTCAAGTTCAGCGTTTCCTGCCTGAGCAGCGCGTCACGGGCGCCAGATGCTCAGACGCACTGCAGGACCTTTGCCTGCGCCTTGATGCGTGTCAACCTTTGACTTTGCATGTAGACTAGCTGCTTCTGCTGCCTCGGCAGCGTGCGTTCTGAACGTAGCGTTAGGTAACTTGACACCTCTCCGTATGACACACTTTCACTTAAAAACTGACCTTCTTCATTTTTGGATTGAGATTGGTGTAGCTGTAGGTGATTATCAGTTGGATCGCCTCATTGGCTATCTCTTCATCAGGCGTTTCCATGGCGATGCGCCAAATAAAATCCATCCCAGCCAGGTCCAGGCGCTCCACGCACTGTTTCAGAAGAGCCAGAGCAGTAATCATTAAAGCACACACTGATGACGCTGCATGTAGATAAGAGGTGAAAAGAGAAAACCCAGGTAAGGACGGACCAGCTGGGTTCCCTGGCGTTTCAGACGGTGGTCACACAGATTAACATTCTCAAAGAAGGTCTTAAACAGACCAAACCCTGGAAAGACACACAAATGAGTTGAGTGGTGTAAACAAATCCTTCAGAAAAGCCTCTCTACTGCAGGAGTGGAGATTCTGACCGTTCATGGTGATCTCGTAGGGCTCCAGCTTTAAAATCTTCTCCTTGAAGAGCTGCTGCTGAACGTCGCTCTCCAGGTCGTGCTGCCCTTTGGTGAACCACTCAAAACACATCTGGAGAAAAAACAAAAAAATCTTTAACAAATAGATTTAATGACAAAACAAAACACGGGCCAAGATCTCATAGCACAGATCCAACCAGATATCAACTTAAAAATCTAAACCTGCCTAAATTATTATAATTATTATTATTTTTTTTTTTATCTGTGGAGCTTTTTTTTTTAAGCATTTCTGTACAAATACTTACATTAAATGCCTGGATTTCTAGTCTTTTATTATCCATTTCGTCTCATTCAGAGATGAACATTATTTTCTTTTTACCGTTCAAATTTTACAGATCTAATAATATATAAACAGGCATTATATACTGTAGTAGTAAAGTGCTCTGGAATATAAATCCAACTAAATGTTCCTTTGTCTAAATGTCTGCCGTATGAAGGACATGCAGATGAGTAAATCTGTAATGTTTTACAGCATTCCTCTAAAAACAAAAATAACTCCACGTGACAAACAGCTGAGCAAAGTCTGCCCATCATACCTCACGGTCCAGTTCACAGACATCTGGACCTGAGACCAAGCACTCCCAAAGCTCCTTAGCTCTGTTCCAGACCAGGTAGATGCTGGCCTCCTGTAGGAAGAACGCCAGGAACCGCAGGTGGCAGTCCAGATACTGAAAAAGATCAGCAGATAGAGCGTTTCATTTCAAACTAGATCTCAATCAAAACAGGTCCAGAAATGCTGGTGAACAAAATGCACACTAACTTCCTGGTAGGTGTATCTGCCGTCCACCAGAGTTGAAGCAGAGAGGCCGTTGTTCCCCGAAGCCGTCACAGCGAGTCGGTGGCAGCACACCAGAGATCCTGTGATCAGTTTGACAATCTCAAAGTTCTTCTTCAGGTCCTGGATGATGCTCTGAAGCGAGGCAGAGAGAGGTCACAATGGCGGCATAGTGCGTGGGACGGCTCACCTGGGCTAAGCGTACGGTACCTTGTCTTGTTTCTGATAGGTCTGTTTGATGAAGGAACGGGTGATTTCATGCAGCTGTCGTAGAGCGGGAACAACCCAGACCGCCTGAGGGCTGCTATGCTGAGAGGCCTGTTAAAACACATCCAAACAAACCCCTAAAAACACACACTATGAACCCCGTTCAGAGGTTTAAATCTGTTCTCATGTCAGGGCTTCAAGTAAAACACACTGCCTTTGAAGTTTGTGAATATATTAGAAGAGAAACCAGAGATACAAAACACCAAGATAGAAATCAGCAATTTCTCAAACGTAAAGGCAAGATGTTTCTGTTGGGTATCCGTGGTTCTGATTGGATTACTCTTTTATGAGCATACAGCACCCCCTACAGTCACTGGAACCCCTGGTAAAGATGTGTCAATGGATCTTTTATTGCAGCAACATCTCACGCCTTTAATTTTAACGCATTCATTGGAGAGAAATGATCTACCATCAGGGAAATCAAAGCTTTAACTAAATAACCTGAAAAATTTCAAAGGTTTTCACTTCCAGTTTTGTCGGAGGCTATTTTCTCTAATCCACTATATTCAAAATAAGAATGGCAAGACAAGGTGTCATTTAACCGAGCATTTATGAGCTGATTTAACAGTTGCCTTTTGTATCTATGCGTCTTTTTCTATGTCTGCTTCTGTCTCCTTGAACCCCAGTGGGCCTCAGCAGATGGCCGCTCACACTGAGCCTGGTTCTGCTGGAGGTTTCTTCCTGTTCAAAGGGAGTTTTTCCTCTCGACTGTCGCTACAAGCATGCTTAGTGTGAGGGATTGCTGAAGAGTCAAGGAGTCGATGCAATCAGCTGGTTTTCCTTAGAAAATTTTGACTCAATCTGACTGGATGATCTGGTGAGATCTGCTCATTACTTCAGATAAGGGTGCATGAACAGACATTTGTGTGTGCACATACACACATTTCAGTGTGCCACTCTGCAGCACTTCTCAGCAGGTGAAAGAAATCTGGCCTAATCAGCAGCACCCTCAACTCAGAGAGGACGCTGGCGTTGGCTGTTCGCTGCTTCTCTGCAAATCCGCCTAAAAATCCGTCAAAATCTGTCCTCTGCAAAATCCATCCTACTGTACCGTATTCTGGGAACTCAGTTACTACAGTAAGAGACCGATTATTTTGTAGTACACACCGAATTTGTGTGGTACCCTGCACTTACCTGTCACTACGCTGGACACTGCTTGCTAAGTGAATTGTCCTTTTCTCTGGGCTTCAAATCCCCCAATCCTGCTGCTTCCTTTTTGTGTCCATCAAACTGGATTATTCCTACGGAGATGTCTAAGTGCTTCATGCCCTCCCTGGATTATCTCTGCACGTCGGCCTGTTAGCCCGTTGGCAACTTGTTTGGGTTGGCTACGCTAACAGAGTTAGCCAGAGCTACTCTTCTATTTACAGAGTCCTATCAGCACCATCAGTCTTCATAAATCTCCCAGTGCCTCCGCCTTCCATCGGAGGTCTGTGAATGGAACACCACCTCTGTTGAAGCTGTGGATCATCCTTCTGGGTATGGCTTTTCTCCACCGCTGCTCACCTGGATCCGCACTAACTGTTAGCACCGGCACGCCATCACGCCACTTGTTGCCCATCGACACCACGATACAACCACTTCGGATTCTCAACATCAACAGAGCTCCATTGGATCTTCCATGTCGACCCCGTTACATCCACCGGGGATCCGGGCGCCGCCTTGTAATGTCCAAACGCGGTGACCACAGCTCCATCGCATCCTTCTGGTCGGTATCACGTCCTGTCGCGCAACAGGTACGTCACCATCTGCGTCATCTGAGCGCCGCTATGCCTACCTCAGATATGGCTGAGTGGGACCGGCGAACTGGAAGACCTGGAGTGGATTTCAGCGTTCTCCGCACTCTACATAAACTGGACTCCAATTCCCACATCACAGTGGAACAGCTTAATGTGCAGTCACTGTCAAATAAATCCGGATTCATCCACGATCACATTCTGGAAAAAGAAATAGACATTCTCTGCCTCACAGAGACATGGCAACAGCCGGATGTCTACAGCTCCCTGAATGAGGCCTGCCCACAAGGGTACTCATACCTGGACAAAGCCCGCACAACTGGGCGGGGTGGGGGCCTTGCTGTTTTATATCGCAGCTACTTTGCAGTGTCCCTCCTGTCTGTACCTGGTGCTTCCTCCTTTGAAAGCCTTGTTTTTAAATGCAATAATCCTTTCTCTGCTACAGTAGCTGTCATATATCGCCCCCCTAAACCACAACCAACTTTCATTTCTGACATTCATCAGTTCCTAATCTCTCTCTGCACTGCACACTCAAATATTCTTGTTATTGGTGATCTCAATATACACATGGACTCACACACTTCCCGTCTAGCTGCCGAATTCAAACAGGTTTTGGACTGTCTAAATCTTCAACAGCTCACAGATGGCCCCACCCACAGCAAAGGGCATACTCTGGACCCTGTTATAACTGACTCCCTTCCACTCACCAGCATCAACATATATGATGTTGGTGTCTCAGATCACCTGGCAGTTACATTTAGACTCCCCATAACTTTTTTTACCAAACCAAAACGCCATATCACTTTCAGAAACATCAAAAACATTGATTCCTCATCCTTCAGCTCACATCTTCAGCATCTTTCCCCCACTCCACTCTCATCAGCCAGTGACTTAATGGACTTTTACAACATAAGCCTCAACTCCATCCTGGATACTCATGCTCCTGTAATAACCCGGACTGTCACATTCATACGTTCCGCTCCTTGGTTTACCAAAGAGCTAAGGCAAATGAAGAGGTCTGGCCGTGTCCTGGAGCGGGCATATAAAACATCTGGCCTGATGGTGCATAAACTGGCCTACCGGGAACATCGCAGAAATTATGCAACAGCCCTCTCAAAGGCCAGGTCCAATTACTACTCCTCGCTCATCAACAATAACTCAGGTAATTCCAGAAAACTCTTTTCCACAATCAGCCATATTCTCAAACCACAGGTCTCCTCCTTCTACAACCACACAGATATAAACTGCAACCGGTTTCTGGATTTCTTCATATCAAAAATAGACAGCATCCGCTCTTCACTTTCACCTTCAAACAGCACCACTATTGATACCCCTCAGACATCTCCCACACAACTCCTATCACACTTCTTTCTGCCAACGCAGCAGGAGGTCGAGAACATCATCCGCAAATCTAAACCATCTACCTGCTCTTTAGATCCCCTCCCATCCCCTCTGCTCAAAACTCACCATCAGTCCATTAGTCATCTCATAACCAAAATAATAGCCAGTTCCCTGGAAACGGGTACTGTCCCATCTACCCTTAAAACTGCCCTCATTAAACCCCTCCTAAAAAAAACCCACCTTGGACCCTGAACCTCTGTCAAACTACAGACCCATTTCAAACCTCCCATTCATCTCCAAACTCCTAGAAAAAGTTGTCTCCACCCAGCTCCACAACCACCTTAAATGCAATAATCTGTATGAAAAATTCCAATCTGGTTTTCGTCCCTCCCACAGCACAGAAACAGCTCTCATCAGAGTCACCAGCGATCTGCTGATGGCCTCTGATTCCGGTTTCACGTCCCTCCTCATTCTTCTCGACCTCTCTGCTGCGTTTGACACAGTAGATCACCACATCCTCCTCCACCGCCTCCAGCATTTCATTGGTCTCTCTGGCACTGCCCTCCAATGGTTTCACTCCTACCTCACTGACAGGACCGAATACGTGGCCCTGGGGGAGGCAAAATCCAGACCTCACACTGTCACCTGTGGGGTCCCCCAGGGCTCCGTGCTCGGCCCTACCCTGTTCACCATCTACATGCTCCCCCTTAGTTGTGTCGTCGGCAGGCATGGGGTCAACTTCCATTGCTATGCTGACGACACACAACTTTACATTAAAATGACTCCTCCCAGCTCCCCCGCCAACTCTGTCACCCGCCTCAGCTCCTGCCTGGAGGATATAAAGGCGTGGATGAGTCAAAACTTCCTGCAGCTTAATGCCTCAAAAACAGAGGCCATCCAAACTGGTACTCCTCATCAACTCCGTTCCTCTCCTCTCACCTCTGTTTCATTCTGTGCTCATACCATTCCCCTGTCTCCCTCTGTTACAAGCCTTGGGGTCAAGCTTGACCCCCACCTCTCATTTGACAATCATGTCACCTCCATTTGCAAAATGTCCTTCTTTCACCTCCGTAATATTTCCAAACTCCACCCCTCCCTATCCCTCCCTGCTGCAGAGAAGCTCGTCCACGCCTTTGTCTCCTCCAGGCTGGATTACTGCAACGCTCTCCTCATCGGGATCTCTGGCAGGAGCCTTCAGAAGCTCCAGTACGTAAAGAACAGCGCTGCCAGGGTCCTGATGAGGGTGAGGAAACACCAGCACATCACTCCCATCCTTCACACTTTACACTGGCTCCCTATTCACGCCCGTATAGAGTACAAGATTCTTCTGCACACCCATCACTGTGTGCACGGTGCGGCCCCCACCTATCTCACTGAACTGCTCACACCACACACCTCTTCCCGGACCCGGTCAGGCCAACAGCACCGTCTGGCCCCACCCAGGACACGGCTAAAAACAATGGGCGACAGGGCCTTCGAAGCCGCAGCTCCCCGTCTGTGGAATGCCCTCCCAGACCACCTTAGGGCCCCACAGACGGTGGATTGTTTTAAGAAAGGACTGAAAACCTTCCTTTTTAGAAATGCCTACAATTGTTGATTTTAATTTTTATTAATAGGCTACGTATGCCTTTTAATGTATTGATTTTAATGATTGTCTTTTTACACTGTTTTTAATGTTATGGTCTTTTAAACTTGTTTTAATTTTCCCTTTTTTAAATGTAGCACTTTGTAGCACTTTGAGATTTGATGTCAAATGTAAAGTGCGTTATAAATAAAATTCATTATTATTATTATGAACTGGAAAGTGACCTGAGATGACATGATGTGAATTGGCGCTATAGAAATAAACTGAATAGAATTGATTTTGTACGACCAGAGGAGAACGAAGGTAATGGGCTTGAAAATGATCTTCACAGCTTAATGTTAGAGAACTACATCTGAGGTCGGCATTCAGGAGACTCAGTAAGTGTTAACATCAGTCATTAAACACTGTGTACATGTTTAGGGCTGGGTATTGTTAAAAAAATTTCGGTTCCGGTACCAATACCGATACCTTCACTTCGATACCGGTTCCTGAACGATACTTTTTTCGTTACCAGTTTTATAATACCAATTCAAAGAAAAAGAAAATTACACAACATAAAAAAGTACAAATCTTGAATTTTATTTTAAGCTCTGATTTTTCCATTTACATTTTTCCTCTTACATAAAAAAAAATCAGTGTCTAATATTCACTGTTACATTGTGAGGACCTTTTTACTTAGCAGTTTTCCTTTAGAAAAATTACCATGTCTGACAAACAAGCCCGTTGAATGGGATCCTACTGACAGCGACCCGCTGGTATGTGGGGGTCTGAGCGGCTCCCACAGAAATATTGGAAGGCAGGATGAACTGACTGCACTGATTAAGTTTTCAGGTGGATTTTCTCACTTAAAAACATAATAAAACTACTTTATTCCCACTGATCACAGCAAATATAGCTGCAAGGCAGAGAAAGGATAGAGTAGCTCCGCCCAACGCGCGTCAGAACCACTTTTCGACCGCGCAGCCAGAGCAGCAAAGCTGCTTCAGCCGCGCGTCAGAAGCTGCTACAAGCAGCAAAAAGGAAGCAGCAGACGTGATTTTGCTGATCCTGCTGCGTCCAGTTTGAAAGCAGCATGATTCACTCCGCTCTGGCTTTGCTCCGCCCACGGGCTGCTGAGAGGAGGATGGTGGCGCCGGCTGCGGTCCGCTCTTCTTGCAGTCAAACACTGAGCAACTTTCTGCTCTTAAATTGTTTCCGTGCACGATGTATTGCATTGCGCACTATTGGCATCAGTGTTAATAAAGTGAAGCCGCACTTTTGACCTGGGGGGCATTTTAAAGGGGTTCCATGATGACGCTCGCAACCAGTTCACAACAGATACACATGAAACCTGGCTGTAGGCGGGACCGCCTGTGTATTTTTCCTGGATGACGCAATCACGTTAAGTGTTACAGCCAATCACCGAAACTTGGTACCAAAAGACGAGGCATGTTTCAATGCTCTGTAGAACCGAAGCATTTCAGTCGTTACCATAAAAGAACCGAAGTTCGGTACCCAGCCCTATACATGTTAGTTAACTTTTTTTTTTTTTCTGTCCCTCTGATTATGTATAAAGAGGTGCAGAATTAGCTAAACTTCACCAGGACTTTACTTGGGAAAATATGTTTAGTTAAGATGGGAATACATTTGAGATTTTTCTACAAACCAAGACTTAAGTTGAGTTTCCCTTGAAAAGGGTTAAAGCTCATCAAGCACGGTTGAGACCCTGTGATGCTGTGGGTCCGTCTGTCTTCCAAAAGCAGCAGGATATTTCAAATATAGCGCATTTTTCTACAGGTTTCATTGACAGAGCGTACTGCAATAAAAGATAAATTAGTGTGAAGGTTTCCTATTTTGAGATATTTCACATGATTACCAGGGGTTCATTAGATGGAGGAGATTGCTGTTTATTCTGTAAAGTCCACAAGAAACTGACCGCCTGAAATCAGCGTTAATCACTCAGACAGCTTTCACCAGATCCACCACAGTGTATAATCATTAGTAAGTGCCAAAAAAAGCAAAAGATCAGCATACACCTGGTTAAATTACCTCAATCACCTCTAACATAATCAACCCGTGAGCAGATGAACCCCTTTTGTGGATGAACCCTTCTCCATGATTGGATGATAGACAGGAAGCGGCAGGATTAGACACAGATGGGTCAGTGGAAACATAAATTAAATGGGATTACTGGCTTACTTTAGCGTTAGATTTCTTCTTGTGCCAAGTGCCAATATGAAATGAGCTTTGAGTGTTGCTGCCTTTACTGTCCTCCTGAGTGTGATTCTAGAAACATACATTTTATTTGCAGGTGGACATTTAAACACAGCTGTGTTAAAAGCCTGAGCTCTGTAAGCTGGAGTGAGATGAGGACGGTCTGCTGTAGCATGCTGGGGATAAAACGCACATGTATCGGAGTACATGGCTCATAGAAACAACTAGAGGGGAGGGGGCATGCGTTCCTGCTAGCATCGCTAGAATGATCCATAACAACAGGTGAAACATGGTGATTATTTAGAGTGTTAGTACAATCATTGGGTTCCTTTTTTCAAACAATCCAATTATAAATCTATAGTGTGAAGAACAAGTCAAACTGGAGAGCTTAAATCCAATATGATCATAACCATCCTTTAAAAGAAAAGAGATTGCACCAAAGGATTGCTGGTTTCAAACATAACAGTAATAATAGTTGTGCTACATACTACTTTAAGATTATTCCTCTTACTACTAAAGTTTGAACAGTTTCATAAACATTTATCAAACCAATAACAGAATAAGAACACAATGAAACCATATTAAAGATGGACCTCTGGTGGCGCCATTTGTGTCCGTTATGCTCACCGCTTTGCAAAAGTGCTATTATGTCAGTGTTGTCCTGTTGCAGCAAACTTTAACGTATCTAACAGAGTCTTTCTGTATGGAGGACCAACTCTGCCATATAAAAAAAAAAAAAATACAGAAATAAATAAATGCTCAATAAATAACTAAGCATACAAGTAATTGCAACCAAAAATACAATAAACATGTGCATGTTCTAATATTTGTGTCTGTTTTATTCTTCCTTTGTATTTTTTTACCGTAGTTATTTCTTCGCAGCTATTTATTTCTGTCTGCTCTTTTTACATTTCTGTCTGCATTTCTGCCTCATTATGCAAATGAGGAGGGGGCGTGTCCTAGAGAGTCAACTTCTGCTCATTGGTTGGCGGCCATCTTAACTGACTGAGCTCGGAGTACTAAGTTAAATGTTCTCTTTTCTGTTGCTGTTGTTCAATAAAACTACATTTTAAGATTATTTGAGGTGAGAACATTATACTTTTAAGCATCTCCATATGGCCCATTCACAGATTTAATGCGTGATTTAAAAGAAAATGTTCCGAACTTGAGAGGACCGCGGCACCAGCGGAGCTCCAAAGTTAACGGCAGCCCGTCTGCAGCGGCCCTCTCTCGGCATAGTCGTGTGTGAAGGACTGCTGGCTATGATCGCGATTTTTTGTTGTATTTGGAGAAAGTTTGGCAAAGTCCCTACTCGGGTTCTAATGACTTCAGACTCTCCTCTCCTCCTGTAGATTCGACCGATGCAGTAAAATGCTAACCAACCAATGAGCAGAAGTTGACTCTCTAGGACACGCCCCCTCCTCATTTGCATAATGAGGCAGAAATGCAGACAGAAATGTAAAAAGGGCAGGTAGAAATAAATAGCATGGAAGAAATAAATAGGGTAAAAAAATACAAAGGAAGAATAAAACAGACAAAAATATTATAACATGGACATAAATAAATACTTAAAAATATAAGTAATAAAAAAAATAAAGTTGAAGATTATAAAGGACAAAAGAATAAATGAGGTAAATATTACAAAGGCAAATAAATAAAGAAGCTAATTAAAAGAGTTATATACATCTATGTCTCACTGTATAATTTAATTTCTAATTACATTTATTTGTTGATTGTATTTTTGGTGGCAATTAATTGTATGCTTATTTATTTATTGAGCATTTATTTAATTATTTATTTTTAAATATGGCAGAGTTGGTCCTCCATATTTCTGTGAGCGACCAGGTGAAGAACCATTTCTACTGTCACAATAAGAGGCATACAGTGGGGCAAAAAAGTATTTAGTCAGCCACCAATAGTGCAAGTTCTCCCACTTAAAAAGATGAGAGAGGCCAGTAATTTTCATCATAGATATACCTCAACTATGAGAGACAAAATGAGAAAGAAAATCCAGAAAATCACATTGTCTGATTTTTAAAGAATTTATTTGCAAAATATGGTGGAAAATAAGTATTTGGTCAATAACAAAAGTTCATCTCAATACTTTGTTATATACCCTTTGTTGGCAATGACAGAGATCAAACGTTTTCTGTAAGTCTTCACAAGGTTTTCACACACTGTTGCTGGTATTTTGGCCCATTCCTCCATGCAGATCTCCTCTAGAGCAGTGATGTTCTGGGGGCTGTTGCTGGGCAACACGGACTTTCAACTCCCTCCAAAGATTTTCTATGGGGTTGAGATCTGGAGACTGGCTAGGCCACTCCAGGACCTTGAAATGCTTCTTACGAAGCCACTCCTTCGTTACCCGGGCGGTGTGTTTGGGATCATTGTCATGCTGAAAGACCCAGCCACGTTTCATCTTCAATGCCCTTGCTGATGGAAGGAGGTTTTCACTCAAAATTTGACGATACCTGGCCCCATTCATTCTTTCCTTCACACGGATCAGTCGTCCTGGTCCCTTAGCAGAAAAACAGCCCCAAAGCATGATGTTTCCACCCCCATGCTTCACTGTAGGTATGGTGTTCTTTGGATGCAACTCAGCATTCTCTCTCCTCCAAACACGACGAGTAGAGTTTTTACCAAAAAGTTCTATTTTGGTTTCATCTGACCATATGATATTCTCCCAGTCATCGTCTGGATCATCCAAATGCTCTCTAGCAAACTTGAGACGGGCCTTGACATGTACTGGCTTAAGCAGGGGGACACGTCTGGCACTGCAGGATTTGAGTCCCTGGCGGCGTAGTGTGTTACTGATGGTAGCCTTTGTTACTTTGGTCCCAGCTCTCTGCAGGTCATTCACTAGGTCCCCCCGTGTGGTTCTGGGATTTTTACTCACCGTTCTTGTGATCATTTTGACCCCACGGGGTGAGATCTTGCGTGGAGCCCCAGATCGAGGAAGATTATCAGTGGTCTTGTATGTTTTCCATTTTCTAATAATTGATCCCACAGTTGATTTCTTCACACCAAGCTGTTTACCTATTGCAGATTCAGACTTCCCAGCCTGGTGCAGGTCTATCATTTTGTTTCGGGTGTCCTTTGACAGCTCTCTAGTTTTGGCCATGGTGGAGTTTAGAGTGCGACTGTTTGAGGTTGTGGACAGGTGTCTTTTATACTGATAACGGGTTCAAACAGGTGCCATTAATGAAGGTAACGAGTGGAGGACAGAGGAGCCTCTTACAGAAGAAGTTACAGGTCTGTGAGAGCCAGAAATCTTGCTTGTTTGTAACTGACCAAATACTTATTTTCCACCATATTTTGCAAATAAATTCTTTAAAAATCAGACAATGTGATTTTCTGGATTTTTTTTTCTCATTTTGTCTCTCATAGTTGAGGTATATCTATGATGAAAATTACCGGCCTCTCTCATCTTTTTGAGTGGGAGAACTTGCACTATTGGTGGCTGACTAAATACTTTTTTGCCCCACTGTAAATACTGCTTTAAACTTCACAATAATCTTACTTTCAGGGATCTATCTGTTTAAAATGATAAAAAAAATTTATTTTGTGTAAAGTTTCAAATTACAGTCAAGTGTTTCTCCTATTTTAAAGTGTTTATAGCAAAATATGACACATTTTATAGTGACAGATAAGAACAAGTCAAAATGAATGCTTTCTTTATTGGATAAAATGAAATCAAATAAGATTCGAGAATTGAAAAACAACCTGCAGTTTACTGCCTTAATATTAGTTAGTAGGAGCAAAACATGCGGGAATGAACATTTAATTCAATATGACATATTAAAAGAATCCCCATCAGCATCCAGCAGATGTTCAGTTTCTGCCCAAATATTTTTCTTTTTGTTGTTGATTTTTGTCACAGGGATAACTACGATCATAAAAACTGCTTTTTTTTATTAACTATGTTTATTCTCTACTTCCAAACTCAGCGTCTCTTCATCCATTCCTGCAACAAAGTTTCTTCTGACTGGTTTTGATTAAACTTTAAGTCCCTCGGTATAAAATAAATATTTTGATGGAGATGAGAAATCTGCTTCCTGGTCTGTTGAAGAACCAATAGTTTGCATCCAATCTTTATATAAACGGGGTTAGTTTTTTTGCAATATATAAGAATTATGCTCTAATTTTTAGTTACCGATCTGTCGTTACTATATTTCTACTTGGCAAAGCGGATCTTTAAGACATTCTTTTTCCTGTTTGGTGCGATTGTAATAGTGGATCTTGACCTGGCCGGACCGGAGCGGAGCTAAAAAATAGCTTGGCGCGGTATTCTGACGGTGACGGATGGAGAAGACATAGGTGACGTGCGGAGGAGCAGCGGTGGATGAGGAAAAGCTCTCATTGATTAACATCACAGACAAGCACTCCACACGGCATACGTGAGCGGGGCGGAGACGGATGATGTGGAATCTGGGGTTAGTAATACGTGGACTGGATTTATTATTAGTTTTTTTGTTTGTTTTTTTAAGTAGACTGAATGCAAGGGACATTAATTATTTAAGTTAAAGAATTGTGATTCTGACATTGTTTATCGCTATTTTCCTTTCTTGTGTATTGAAGTCTTTTGAAAGAAACTATTTAATTTTTTTTATTTTTTATTAATGTGTTGGGTTATAAGTACTATTTTGTTTACATCCTTTGTGTGGTTTCTGTATTGCAAAAGTAAAATATTACAACAAATAAAAATCTTATATGCAGGAGAGAGCCTGACTGGCACCCAAGACCTTGACAATAGGAAACCCTCACAAGCGTGGTGTGCATTTATATTTATACTCTGTTTTTAAAGGAAAAGTCTGCTCATATTCAGAATTAAACTTCTGAAAGTACTGAAAATATGAAATTATTAAATACTGATCAATAAATGATCAGTGTTTTTAATTCAGAGTAATTTTCATGTGAATGTGTTTTACTGGAGGCATCCATGTTTGTCAAAGAACACTACTGCCACCTACTGGTTTGTGATTTTTTTACTGATTAATGTTAAATTCATTAAATCACTGCTAAGTATTAGTTTTAGGTATATATAATGATCCATTGATTATTCCTTGCTGACTGGTCTTTTCCTTTAAATCAGATCCCTGATTAAAATCCTGCCTGGATGCACTTTAATGGAGCGGAGAACAAACATTTGAAAGATTAGAGAAGAGATGGGATGGATTTTTTTTAAAAGCTTTGCAGCAGTAGGGTAATAAAGCAATATCCCTCACTTTAAACATGTCACCCTTCAGTCCATCACCACAATCAGAAAAAGTATATTACCACCACAAACCAACCAGGACTTTTCTATTTTGACTAAACTTACAGGCTGGGGAAGGAAAGTACTAATTAAGAATAAAAAACAACAATAACAGAAAAAAACCCATGGACAGGAGAAGCCTGAAAAAAAGCCATAATTAGCAGCCATGTGGGTAAACACAGCAGTGGCAGCCTAATGCTGTGGACATGGCCTTCCATTCCCCATCATAGACATAACTTGTACAGATTCAACCGTAGCTCTCACCTTTTTGATGTCCTCTATACATTTAATGATGTAACTGCGCTTCACGGTCTCCTTGACAGCGTAGGCATCACTGAGAATCCCCAAGTGTTCCTCCAGGGCCTGCTGAACCAGACTGGTCGGCAGGGTGGGGAGGTGAGCCAGCTCCCATAGCACCTCTAGCACCTGAGCAGAAACAAAACGCTTCAGACTCGCCACTCTAACACCAGCTGCCTCTGCGGGGGGAAATCTCTCCTCATCGTACCTTTCCTGTGGTGGTTTCAGAGCGAGCTTCTCTGCCTATTCTCCCGATTAGACTGAGCAGCTTCTGCCGGACACGGTCGCTCTCCACCTCCCAGCTCTAAATAACAGACAGCAGGTTCAATAGGAGAAGAAGACAACGCTGGGACCTTAACCTGAGAGCAGCACTGACCCTCTGTATGAGGACGAAGAGGTGGGTGAGCTGGTCGAAGCTGAACTTCACAGCAGCAGCAGCGATGATGGTGTGGATGTTCTCTATCACTGTTGATGACTGGCCCGCCTGAAATACAACACACAAGCAAACAAAGACAATCCCTCATGATCCAGCAAGTGTCCCACTAACTAGGGCTGGGTATTGTTCAAAAATTTTCGGTTCCGGTACCAATACCGATACCTTCACTTCGATACCGGTTCCTGAACGATACTTTTTTCGTTACCAGTTTTATAATACCAATTCGAAGAAAAAGAAAATTACACAACATAAAAAAGTACAAATCTTGAGTTTTATTTTAAGCTCTGATTTTTCCATTTACATTTTTCCTCTTACATTAAAAAAAAAATCAGTGTCTAATATTCACTGTTACATTGTGAGGACCTTTTTACTTAGCAGTTTTCCTTTAGAAAAATTACCATGTCTGACAAACAAGCCCGTTGAATGGGATCCTACTGACAGCGCACCGCTGGTATGGGGGGGTCTGAGCGGCTCCCACTGAAATATTGGAAGGCAGGATGAACTGACTGCACTGATTAAGTTTTCAGGTGGATTTTCCCACTTAAAAACATAATAAAACTACTTTATTCCCACTGATCACAGCAAATATAGCTGCAAGGCAGAGAAAGGATAGAGTAGCTCCGCCCAACGCGCGTCAGAACCACTTTTCGACCGCGCAGCCAGAGCAGCAAAGCTTCTTCAGCCGCGCGTCAGAAGCTGCTACAAGCAGCAAAAAGGAAGCAGCAGACGTGATTTTGCTGATCCTGCTGCGTCCAGTTTGAAAGCAGCATGATTCACTCCGCTCTGGCTTTGCTCCGCCCACGGGCTGCTGAGAGGAGGATGGTGGCGCCGGCTGCGGTCCGCTCTTCTTGCAGTCAAACACCGAGCAACTTTCTGCTCTTAAATTGTTTCCGTGCACGATGTATTGCATTGCGCACTATTAGCATCAGTCTTAATAAAGTGAAGCCGCACTTTTGACCTGGGGGGCATTTTAAAGGGGTTCCACGACGCTGCAACCAGTTCACAACAGATACACATGAACCCTGGCTGTAGGCGGGACCGCCTGTGTATTTTTCCTGGATGATGCAATCACGTTAAGTGTTACAGCCAATCACCGAAAGTTGGTACCAAAAGACGAGGCGTGTTTCGATGCTCTGTAGAACCGAAGCATTTCGGTCGTTACCATAAAAGAACCGAAGTTCGGTACCCAGCCCTACCACTAACACATCCCGTCTCCTTTTAAACAGCAAGCAGCCCATATCATAACCACTCCATTGCCATGCTTGGTAGCTGATGCCGCTATGCTCTGTTTTTTCCTAAACAATGAGCAATGCATTATGGGAAACCGGACCAAACTGGAATATTCATCTCCCTGTGCTAGCAAAGTGTTCAGGAGTTTAATTATTTCTACAAATAAAAACAAAAAGAAAAAAAAAGTAAGTTGGGTTCAAACAATTAATCAGATTAATTGATTATTGAAATAAATGTCAATTAATTTAGTAATCGATGGATATAAAATACGCCTTGACACAGCGACCCACTTAGAGCAGGAATTAAATCAAATTGTTAAAAAATATATATAAATATTTTGCCTTTAAAACAAAAGTTTGTCAATATGGTCTATCCAAAACTCAATTGGAAAGTTTTTAGCTTCAGCTGGTTTAATTTTGTAAAAAATCTCCTTTAAGGAATCCTTTCCTATCTGATTAGTTTGATCATTAGATTAGATTAAAATTTGATATGTTATTTTATTTGCAAAATAATCGTTAGTTGCAGATATACTGATAAGTAAAAATGTTACATACAGAACAATGAACTTTCACTATACATATAAATTAACACTTTCAATATATAATTCTTAGGCTTAATTATAGTTTCTTCACATATCTAATTAATAAAATAAATGAATAAGGACGTGGTTTTATTTCTCACCTGTATCCTCCAGATCTTGGTGAGCTCATCCAGTGACAGCTTACTACCAAGCAGCTCGATGATTCCCTTTATCCTCTCACAGTACTGAGCCTGGTCGATATTGCCTGAGGCAAGAACAATCAGGCAAATCTTGGTTGAAATATTAGCACATACTCTGCTCTTTACTAATGCATATCCCATGTGACCACATTTTCTCCCTGCAAATGACAACGCTACTGCTGCTTTGCTCTTTTCCTGCAAAAAAATGCACTGCTTGTATCTTTTGTCTTTTCATAAACACACATATCCATATAGATATATATACACACATATAAATAAATATATATATATATATATACACTTAATATATATACACATATATACATATACACACATACTCTATACTATATATACATATTATATACATATACACAAATACTATAGACATATACACATACTATGTACATATATATACATATACACATATTTATACATATATATGTATACATATACATACATACCTATATATTTAGTTTTTTCCACATTATATAGTTGTTATATAATTTAAACACAGAGCTGCCACATAGGTCTCTGATTCAGAAGGATTTCTTACCTTCCAGTGCTATCGACAGGACTGAGTTCTCCACGAGCCAGTCGAGAAGTTTATCTGTATCTATGGCATTTTTCACTGTTTTTGACACTGTACTTTCTTCTATTAACTTAGTTACCTGCAAAATAGATCAATCAAATATAAACAGACATAGTATTATAAAAATAAATTATTAAAAGGGACTGAAACAAGCTGCCTCAGCTTTTTCAACTGAGGAAAACAGACCTCTTTGAGAGAGTTCATTTTGGTGGAGAAGTGTGGAGTTTTGAGCATTCGCAGCAGCGTGTCCAACCGCAGGTCGTCCACCACGGCCACCAGCTCCCTCTGGAACCTCATACACAGCAGCTTGATGGCCGACAGCAGGTCTGGGATGCTCACTAGGCGCTGACGTTAGAAAGAGTTGAACATGAGATTTTTTACAACACATTTTTAACACCCCGTTAAAAAAAGAAATCACGTGATTGATGTGATGACTATCTCACTCCCGCTGCAGCAGAAGCTGCTGAGCAAACAAATAAAATCTCTTTGTTTCCCTATTTCTCAACACACAGCTCCTACAACAGGATTCATACAAACTGTACCTTATCTTTCAGGTCCTTTTCCTCGAGGTTCTGCACATACGTGATCGTCTTGTGAATGACCGGATCGAGCATAGGCTACAAAAAACAACAAACAACTTTGTTTGTCTGTGTGAAAGGGTAAATGGGCCACTTAGCCAGTTATCAATAGATATAAATCTGAACATAAAGTGATCATAACAGAAACCTGAGTATCCGTAGATGCCACTGGGTGAGGGAATATATTTAAGTTTCCTTTTGCCAACCTTAGACGAGCCTTTTTAGCTTTCTGACATTTTTACATGAGCACTTTCCAGTTAGGGAAGCTAACTCTGAAGAATAAATAAGAGGAGCTTACTGCCAGGAATTATCTTCCAACCATTAGACATATCTTTTTTTTATTTTTATTTTGCCTTCATCCTGTGTATAAAAGTACGACGCAGTATTAGGGCCAGGTTAGAGAATAGTTTTTAAAATTTATTTTGAGAATAAAGTCGTAACATTACGAGAATAAAGTTGTAATATTATGAGAATAAAGTTATTGTACCACAACCAGTTTCAGAAAGAAAGCTTGGAGCTCCGCCCAGCAGATGACGGCCGACCAGCTCCACCAATCAGCAACACATTCCTCATTTTAGGGAAGACAGGGCTTAATGGAAGAGCTGTCATAAAATACAACTTTATTATTCTCTTAATGTTGCTACTTTATTCTCTTAATGTTGCGACTTTATTCCCATAATTTTGCGACTTTATTCTCGTAATTTTATGACTATTCTCATTGCGACTTTATTCTCATCATTTGACGACTTCATTCCCGTAATTTTATTACTTCATTCCCGTAGTGATATGACTTTATTCCCGTAGTTTTACGACTTTATTCCCGTAGTTTTACGACTTTATTCCCGTAGTTTTACGACTTTATTCCCGTAATTTTGACTGTTCCCATCACGACTTTATTCTCATAATTTTACGACTTTATTTCCGTAGTGTTACGACTTTATTCTCATAGTGTTACGACTTAATTTGCGTAATTTTACGACTTCATTCGCGTAATTTTATGACTATTCTCATTGCGACTTTATTCTCGTAATTTTACGACTTTATTCTCATAATTTTATGACTTTATTCGAGTAATTGTACAACTTTATTCTCGCAATTTTATGACTTTATTCTCGTAATGCTATGACTTTATTCTCAAAATAGAAGAAAAAATCAATCTCTAGCCTGGCCCTAAAACTCCGCTGTATAAAAGTATTTTTGAACATTTGAAACATACTTTCGTTTCTAAAGATTCTTTTTTCCGAGGGACAATTGGCAACCCGACAGAAGGTGCTTCCATATTTCCAGTCAAAGCTGGACGTCTCAAGCGGAGGTTAAGAGTGACTTTTAATTTGTACTCCAATTGTAACTCTTTTATTTGATCTCAGTGAGCCATGGCTGCTGTTTGCGTTGCTCCGTATATTATTTGTTTATTGTGTCCATATTTGCGTCGTATATTGTAACCTCTGCCAAGTGGCTAATTTTGCCCTATATTGTGACTTAAACCCAAGAGCTAAAACTCGCAGATGATCTGGATCATTATGGAATTGGAATTAATTTTTCCTCTAGTAAAAAATCCTTAAAATCTTTTCATAAGTTCATAAGTAGGCTAAAGCGGAGCTAGGGACTGCAGCCTCTGGTGGCTGTTCTGCCCTTTTCTTTGCTCTTTGCTCAGAAGATCCAGACTTCAAATGATGTATGGCTCCCTTTTTTTTGTATTTTTCGTCTTCGGTATAGAACTTCTGCACTTTTTGTGTTTAATGCTGAAGCTGTCAACAGTCGCTGCTGCCACCCTCTGGATTGGGGGGAGGGTGCTGTATCTGGACTCTTATCTAAATCATCACTAAAATATAATGGATTGTTCCTTGGCTTGAGGCGCACCTCTTGTAAAAATTTAATTGAAATCCATTTGGAAAGTTTCAAGTTATCCTGCTAAAAGACAAACAAGTACATGCTCGCTCACCTGGATGAGGCTGGAGTTTAAATATTCTGCACAAACACCGAGGGGCTGGACCAGAGCTGACACACACTGTTCCCAGCAGGAGGAAAGAGATAGAGAAAGACAATTATGAGACATAAACCAATAAGTGGATCAACTCATCAGTACTATGAGTTATTAAAGAGACATTCTATACGTTTTTACTGAAAGATATCTCTACAATCGCCTTTTTCATTGACCCTTTACAACTAAAACATTGTTTAATGAGCAGAGTGACACCTCTGTAGTTCAGCTCCGATGCTTCTATAAATCTATAGCCTATTTTCCTGAATGTACTCCGGGTCAGAAGTTCCCCCACTGTTTCCAGGATGTGACATCAATGTTCGATGGGTCTGAAGAATTATATTCAAGACGGATTTTGTGGATATTCAGAAGCAACTCCACATAAGATGAAAAAAGTTAAAATCAGACCTTGTTCAGTACGGACGCGAGTTACGAGAATGAGCAGAAGACTGCTGTAGTGCTATGTTTTGGCCACAGGTAAGTATTGTTAGAAAACTCTGTCACGCCTCTTTAATAATCATCATGCAAAATATTTAGCAACATAATCCATTTTCCTCCCCTTCAGAAAGAAATAGAGACACCAAGTGGATCATTAATAATGCACAGATCTCAGGAGAAGCGTCAACAGAGTAACAGGAAATGTAGCTTTATCGATATTTGGTTTATCATGTGATCAAATTTTCTAATATTAGATATATTAGGCATTCTTGTCCTTTTTTCAGGCTTTTCTTTTTATATAAAAAAAAGTAGTGTTTATTATGACAGTGTTCAAAGGACATGCTTTCAGGTTATTAGGACGCTTTGACAGCTCCTACATTTATCGCTCTCCTCTCCTGCGGCAGAAGGAAGCTGTCGATTAATGGCTTCAACTCTGTCAACAATCTCTTACTGTCCATGTTGGGCTTCAGAGGGTCCCTAGTAGTTCATTTAAATAGGCCAGTTCCTCGGTCCGGCTATAAACAGCTATCTTCATTCTGTTTGTGGCAAAGGTTTGTGATTGGAAGACAGCGGCATCCTTCAGCTAAGAACAAAGTGTAATATTTTATAAGGCTGGAGCCACGGATGTTTCCTAATCTGCAAATATGTATGATGTAATGATGTTGGTGAGCAGCTGCCTTCTGTAAACTCTAAGCAGCTTCTCTGATCTGAGTAAGATTATAATTTCTATCGAAATCTGTTGTCATGTCTCCTGGTTATTTAATAAATACAGGTTATGAAGTGTTATTTAAAGAGAGATCTCTTTTCAGGAAAGAAAAAAAATGGAAATAGAAAACTTTAAGCTAGACACAGAGCTTTCCTTTAACATATGGTGTTTCCTCCCGGACCTGAATAAGTTGTATAACTGGAGGAGAGCCACTGATGGACCAACCACACAGGTGAGGAGATTCCTTTTTAAATATCTCCAGTGCTAGAAAAGGCACCAAGAAAATACTGCCTCAATCTACCGAGGTACAATTTGAATTTCTGAGAAAACTAAACTTTAGCAAGCACGAAAAATGAAGCAGCACGCACATTTTTGCTGCTTCTGCTGCGTGCGGTCTGAACGTAGCATAAGGCCTCCAACGAGTGATGCACTGCAAGGCTGTTGTTGCAGGGAGGGAGCGTCCTTTCAGATTCAGGTATGTTAAAGAACATGACTTAGAGTTGATGACCTTTTCTCTCCAGCAGCGGATGTCATTCACTCTTAATGATCAGTCAGGAATAGTTCATATTTGTCCTTTTAAAGAAACTCTGCCTAATCATTCCCTAAGCAGCTCCTTCTCCTCTGCTTGCCTCCTCTCGCTGCACTAAGAACTCAATAACCCCAACCCTCCATCCCGCTTGGCTTCCTGCTCAAAGCTGACAAATTAATGAGCCACCTCTGGGAGTCAGAAGGAGCTCTCCTCCCATTATCTCTCCTCCGTTGGCTTTCAGTCTCTCCTGCCTTTAGAGTAGGTTAAGTATTCAACATCCAACACGCACAGATACTCCTGAGCTCTCCGTGCAACTTAAGAGAGCTAAATTAGTCTGCTCTGAGCCTTTAGCCTTATTAATATGCCAAGCATTGGAGTCAATTACTATGCGCTGCTGCAGTTCCGGCCAGGTTGCTGAAGGAAGCGTTCGCACAAGGATGCTTTCAGAAGACGTAAAACAACAGAGCATTTCAAGCATCACACAGCGGGAGGATGTCAGAGCGTAAGAGATGTTAGCGGGAGAAAGGGAGGGAAAGGAGGCACATTCAGCATCCTGCAGCTGAGAGCAGAGGCGAGGGGGGGGGTGCGAACCTGGCTGTCAGCAGTGACTAGACCAGCATCACATGGGAAACTACTATACTATTTCAGTTATTATGGCAAAGGAAAGAAACAAAGGATGGGACGTTCTTACAGCGATCTCGATCTCCTCTGAGCTGAGTTTAGTCTGGATGGCAGCGAATCCTCCCAACTCTCCAAACTTCAGCACAAAAAAAAAAGAAATAAATCTGATATAAGAAGCAGAACTCTTTAAAACATAGATCTACACACTAAGATTGAATGACTCACTCGGTTCACTAAGTCAACCAGCCAGCCGTGAGGCTCCTGAAAGAAAAAAAGCAAGTCATGTTTTCATTCACAATGACGCAGCAAACTGACAGACTGGTTTGCTGACAGCTGTCGTGTCAGTCAGGGGCGTTTTCCTGACAACATGATTCCTAAAAACCCGTCTGCCTGTACGGGAACTTTACTGTATAGAAATATCTGGAAGTTGTTCTGGATACGCGTGCACAGAGAAAACGCCCGGAGGAGGAGGTCAGAGCGGACGAGGAGACTATTCCTTACTTTCTGGTAGGTGTTGCTGGGCGAGACGGCAAATATGTTGGCCTCGTCTCCGAAAACTTCAGCCCAGTTCCTCTGGCATGACTTCAACCGGTTCTTGAAGTGGTACTCGTTGTCAGGGTTTAGGGCCTGGCCGCCAGAAACACAGACACAACCAGGACACATGACTTTTGTGTTTACAAAAATAATGCAGCAGCTTTGGCAAACTATAGATCAGGAGTAACAATTAAAAACTGAATAAAGAAAATCATCAACCAGTAAAGGTCTGCAGACATTTTTAACTATAATCCGTCACTCTGAACAGAATTTAAAACTGAAATAAAATGAGGTTTTTATGCATCCATGTTATACATTGAATTTTTAAATAAAAAATATTAAAAAAAATAGAAAATTTTTCCATTTTAAAATCTAAAGTGTTTTTTTAAGTAGAGAACAACAATCATTCAGTTTGGTTTATAGACAATTTGCTGATTCCCATATTTTCTCAAACAGCTGAACTGAGCGTTTGTTATTTTCTTTCTTTTTCCTGTCTTAATGTTGGCAGTGGGCTTTAGGCTGCCCTGCAAGGCTTTAAACCTGGCTTTGAATGGAGACTAAGCCATTCTCAAGCACATATCAAGGTGCTCATTTTGAGCCTGGATCCAGATTTATTGTTGATTCTGTTCATGGTGGAGAATCCTGCTTCACAGCAGCAGGTTGAGCCAAACATCCTCTAAATGTGCAGGGTCATCTTTGAGCACGCCATTTCACTTTTCTTTCACCAGTTCACCGCAGTTCTTCCAGCAGTCCACACTTTCTCTGCTCTCTTTTTCTCATCGTCTTCTCCTTCTTTCCCATCGCCCGGCTTGCCACAGGTTTGCCTGCTGTGTCTAAAAGTAGCAGCAGCAGCAACCCAGACTGACAGCTCATTGGCTCATTTGGATCATGTGAAGCCTGGAGCCGGATGCTCCAGACGCTTTACCGTATTAACAGGAGAAGAGGTGCAAGTGAATTTAGACACTACCATCGGACAACCTGCGGTAATTTATGTTTTAAATCAGGTGGGTCCGGCTAATCCATGACCTCTGCTGTAGAGCAAACATTTTGCAGAATCATTGATTGCTTTCTTCTTTTTTTAGTTCAACAATCGCAAACTTTGAGCTTTTTGTAAACCTTTCCACTGTAGCTCTGACTCTTGTTTAGGGGGAAACCTCTCCCAGGGCTTCTTCCCTTCTGTAGAACCAGTACAGCATGATGCTGCCACTACCATGCCTTACTGCAGGGACAACCTTCTTCAGTGATGCCATATTTCCTTCTGCGCCTCTATAAAGGATGGTTCTGTGCTGTCTATCATTAACAGCTGTGTTATCAGGGACATCTCTTCCACCTGAGCTGCATACCTGCAGCCTCTGCTTCTCTCACGGATCCACTCAGTTCCTGATCTGCCATGTCTGCCTGTAGGTTGGCAGTATGACCACATTCTTAACATTTGCGAGCGATGAACTGAATAGTTCTGACTGTTCACTTAATAGTTAAGAGGCAACCCCCCCTTGCAGTTACGTCAGATTTTATTTAGGGGGCATGGGAGTAAATGAGGGTAAACACAGTGTTTCTAAAAATATTGATGCCTTTCCTTCCACTTTGTCTTGGGCAACCAGATACAATCTCAGAGAAACACGATGAGGTTTGTGGTTAAAACATGACAAGCCCAGGGGTGTGAATACTTGTGAGTCACTGCTGCATTTGAAAGGCATATTTAGGAGACGGGTTTACTAGAACGGATTAAAGATGCTTTATAAGGTAGAATATTTCAAAGAGAACCAACACACCATGGTCAGCACGCCCATCAGGTTTACAGGCACGGGGTCCTGCTTCACCCTCTCTGCAACCAGCTCCACCAGCAGCATCAGCATGTTGTAGATCCCCTCATGAATCTCTGTGCCCCACTTGTGCACGGCACTACTGGTCAATAGCTGGTGATAAAGGAGGAGAAAGCCGGTTAATGAGCGCCAATCAATCCGGCAGGTAGCCGCTTCATTTCCTCGCCGCTCACCTTCTTAAAGGCCTCCGGCATGCACCGATCCATAAACCGCTTGCAGTTCTCATCGGCGTCCGTGAGGCCTGGTGGCGAGGGAGACGTTGGATTCAAACAGAGGAAGAAAAATACACCAACATGGTCCAGCGACACATCCCACCCACATGATGACACATTTTGTTTAGAAACATGAATAAAAAAGCAAAACGCTCTTACCATGCCGTGCAAGGCAGGTGGAGGCGATGAGGCACTTGCCCAGGGATTCCTCTCTCTTATAGGGTATAGACCAGTGGTCAGTGAAGACTCGACTCTCCAGCTCGTACAGGTTGGTGGTGGGGAACTCCATGCTGCCCCCGGAGCAGTTCCCGTTCTCATCATTGCTTCGCTGCAACAGACAGACCAGACGAATGCATTACCACACCCAGAAGGTGACTTTAGTTCTCACAGCTCGATGTTTTATGACTCCACGGTCACGTCCTGTGTGACGCCAGGATAATACTAATTGCCTCTTATGAGGATGATGACAGACAGGAAGCGTTTGATTCTGGTCTTCCTTCTCCAAGGGCAGAATTAGCAGGAAATGCATGTCCTCTCTACCTGTTCTTTGCTCCATGTTCATGCATTGAAAACAGGAACTAGAACAATTAGGTTCGTGGTGCTGAGATGTGTAAGGTAGAAGTAAAAAGCATAACAAACACCAAACCTCATGAAGACGCACCGCATCTTTTAATCAGTCACAACAACGGGATAGAGATCCACACAGCGGGAGCAGAGAACGTAGCCTGAACTGAAAACATGTCTTAGTATGTTCTATCTGGGAGCAGCTGATGACTTCCGTGTTTCTGCTGCAACCGATTCCATCTGCAGCCCCCCAGGACTCATTTCTGGCTACATTTTAAATAACCACAAACTATGGCAGTTCATTTTGCCAGTGGGCACCACAGAGCTTAAATATTAATGCAGAACAATGCAGTTAGGTCAAGCCTGCTGACTCTGATTACATATTAGTCAATGTGTTCCTCAGGCTTGCAGCTCTTACTGTTCACGTATCTCTGGCTCTTAGGGCCGGTTGTAAAGCCAGATGACAGAAGGCTTCGCTGTATTTCCTTTGTTTACAGCAGAAATTCTGTAAAGTCACCTTGGAAGGAGTGATGATCGGGGGGGTAAGGGAGGAGGGTTAAAGGCTGGTTTATACTCAGATACCATGAGTGTGTGTTGCAGTTAACGCAGATATGCCCCGCCCCTTCCGCAGACAGTGCTGCACCTCTTGATTGTAAGTGACAACAGACAGAGGCCGCTCCTGCGGTATGATGCTAAGGGCTCCACTAATAAGTTCTGTAGTATCTGGCAGCTGGTTTTGGACCATATTTCTCAGAATGCCGCCCTTGCCTTCATAGATAGGTAGCACTATCCTAAAGTGTAAATGGTAATCAGTGCAGTGTAACCGTTACTTAGATAACTTCCCTGGTTTTTTTTTTTTTAATCTTTCTTTCTTCTCTTTCCCTCTGTTATTGCGTGTTTTTTTTTATTTATATTGTTGTTTTGGTCAGAATATATTTTTTCTTAGACCGTAATTTGTTAAATATATGTTTGCTTTATACTCTGGTGTATGATTTCTGTATGTTGCACTTTGAAAACTTAACATATATTTAAAAGAAGGTAAAAATCTACAATGGCTCTACACTAGGCATATTTCCTCTTTGGTACCACCTTGTTTTGTTTGTCTGACCGCCATTGTGGAAAACGACTGGTGAAGATGGAGCAGCTAGCAGAGCGAGGTGCGCGAGAACGCTGGGACCCTTTTCCCACCTGGATCCCCGCTCTTTTTGGCCCTCATGTCCCTCCGTAGTCGCACAAACTTGCCCCCACTTCCTCACCGCCTCGGCCGTATCTAGACCCACAGCTAGTTCCTGATTGGACCTCTGGCGTTGTGGCGTGGAATAACATAGCGCAGAGCACGCTTCAATATTGGTCAGAAATCAACAATATCTGCGACGCGCTGCTGCAGGAGGATAACTAGACTTTCGCTAAAAGACTGAAGTCAGAGATGATCCATCAGGTGAATCTATTACATTAACAGGCGTTGCTGTGAATTTACACTTTTCATTTAATAGACGCCTTGTTTTGAGGACTAATGATTATTTTTGCAAATCGATTAATCTGCCAATTATTTTTTCAATTGATGTGATTAATAATCAGAAAGCAAAACGTTCCTTAAAGAAGATTTTTTGTGAAATTAAACCTGGTGAAACAAAAACTTTTCCTCTTTAGGTTGTGGTTGTGGTATAATTGCAGATCTCAGTGGGTCGCTCTGTCAGCTAAAAGCATGTTTTAGTCTCTAAACTCCTGTTAACGATTAATCAATTACTAAATTAGTTGACAATTATTTGAATTATCACAATTAATTGTTTCAGGACCATAAAAACTGGCCACAAACCACGCCTTTCCAATGTACCAATTCTGATGGAAAAAAAAAATTATGGAAAACATTTATATCACAGAAAAAATATTTCTTTGACTTTGAAATGTTTGACAAATACTGTTAGTAACCAAACCAGTGTGTAGTCTACTGTTTGAGGTGTGAAATCAAGGCTGGGCTTTAAGTGTAATAGGAAGGGGGGGGGGGGGGGGGGGGGCAGGGAGGAGGAAGCAACTGGAGATGCATCGTATTTCATCTCTTCCCTTTCTAGGAAAGTAAGATATATGAGCAGCAGATGGAGGAGAGGTGGAAAATAAAAGGAACATGTCTGGTTTGGACCATAAATCTGATCTATAATGGAGAAAATATGCGACATCAAAGAAAAAAAACATGAAATCACAGCAGTTTCATTTTGGAAACATGCAACATTTTGATCAAATTAGAATACAGTAAGCTGAAATCTCTGTGTTTAAATCCTGGAAGACATGAGAGGGAAGCCATGTCTCAAAGGTACACTATGTGTCTGCTGCATGATTCCCCCCCCCTCCGCTCTGTTACTGTGCACCTGCAGCCCTCTTGGGGATATATTTAGGAGCATGACACCAGGCCACAGATCAAACCACTCCTCTATTACACATCATTAGCATCATCTTTATTTGAGCAACAGGTTTGTAAAGAGTTCGGAAGACAGACGGCAAAATATATTTAATGATGCCTGAAAAGGAGAAGGCAGAAGAAAAAAGCTTATTTTTTGCCCCGACCCTCTTTCCTTATTAGGTTACATATATTACATACAGCTTTAACACAGCAAATATGAGATGCTAGTTAAAGCAGCTCATTTTTTTATGACAGAACCCCCTATGATATATATTTTGCATGTATTTTGAAGAAAACTAAAAGCAGAGGTCGCATAATCCAGGTCTGTAAATCTCAAATTATGATTTATAAGCACAATAAACATTGTATCTATGCTTCTTTTTCTATGTCTGCTTCTGTCTCCTTGAACCCCAGTGGGCCTCAGCAGATGGCCGCTCACACTGAGCCTGGTTCTGCTGGAGGTTTCTTCCTGTTCAAAGGGAGTTTTTCCTCTCCACTGTCGCTACAAGCATGTTTAGTGTGAAGGATTGCTGAAGAGTCAATGAGTCGATGCAATCAGCTGGTTTTCCTTAGATAACCTTAAAGTCGTAGGGAAACAGCTGTTCCAACCGTTGCCTTTTTGGTGCCCGACTTTACATAAGGATTGTTGTGGCAAAAGGTTCACAAGCAAGTTTCTTGGAAGCATCTTGCTAACCAGTTAGCAACTTAGTGCTAGCAGGTTCCCAATGGGAAATTCCATTGGGACCAAGTAGCACTAAATTGGTGACTTAGAAACGACGCTGTCAAGGAACGCTATGGACAGCGGAAACATGCAAGAGGAGGAGAGTTTAGTGTCGGAGGTCATGGATGAGTCTCCTCCGTCATCCATTTTTTATTTAGAGGAGGAAAGCGGGGACGAAGATGTTGTGGAAGAGGACGCCAGGGCGGCAGAAGCTTGGTTTGGTGTAAAAGGCTTCCAGCCGTACATGTTTGAGCCCTTGCCTCGCAACGCTGCCAGTTCTGTTAGCTCTACGCCTGCCGAAGACACAGACGTCCATCCCCGTGAACACTGGGACGCAACTCAATAGGAAAGGAAATGATTCTGGTTTCAACCGTTGCGTATATTAGCTGCGACATATGAATCAAGATGCTATGACTGAAAAAATGTGATTGACAGATGACTGTTGATATATGATTGGCTGAATTTAGGTGTTCAGGCTGACGTAGAACTAACTGGCCTGCAGAAGATAATGGAAAAAAAACACAGATTTTAGGAAAGAATTGGCTTTAAAATAGAAATTTTCTAAATTTTGGGACATTATGGTCTGGTAAAGAGTACATTTATATACATTTACAGTTTAAGTCAGAATGATTTGACATTTAAATATGACTCCCCTCTGACTTTAAATCAATGTGACTGGATGATCTGGTGAACTTTAAAGTGCCTTAAGACGACGTGTGTAAATTGGAGTTATAGAAATAAACTGAATTGAATTGTGTTCTTCAAATGTTTCTGGCATTGATTGGAAGATTAAAAATATGAATGTATTAGGAACTATTTTAGATGGAGTAATATTTAGTGATTTCACTGACATCAAAGGTTTTTTTTGACAGAGCAAAAGGTCAGAGGTCAGGCTGCAGAGGAAACACAGCTATGCATTCCTTCAGGGGTCAGTCAAAGCATTCCTGCAGTGTTGGTGGCCCCTAACGAAAGGGCCACAGCACAACAGATACCTGTTTGACGTTAGGCTCTGTAAGCAAATATTTTACTGGCAAAAATTCAATGTTTCTACAAGATTAGTCCCTTTATAACACAATAACTGACACTAAACAAACACATACACAGTTATTGCCAAGATGGCTTCTTTGCAGCAGAGATATTGCGAAATATGCTTCCAAGTCTGACAGGAATAAAATCCCAACGGAAGTTTAACCGTCAGATAATCTGCTTGTTAAAAGCACAGATTAAACTATATAAAATTATTTCCACAGATTAGAAAAGAATCACCAAAGTTCCTGAAACTAGAGCTTCCTTTAATGATCTGCTGCTCCAGGTTACTGGCGGGTTTCACTCTCCTCCACTTAGCTACTCAAAGCTACCAGCTAGCTCTGTTAGCTTACGATTTAGACTGTTGCTTTCTGCTAAAAAGTGCCCAAACTTTCTGTTTAGTGGCGTTTTTTCTATTTATGATTGTGAAATAAAAACATCAGCTATGGCCGTGTGGCTGGAGGAGCGTTTTCCCCTCAGGGCTGCAGCATGTAGCCCACAGGAGAGCTGCTAACTCCGGCTAGTTCAATGGGCGAGCCTGCTTCCCACGCACGGCGCTTCCACGGCGGGTAAAGGTTGCTTTTACCTCTCCGTCCACGACATCGTGGTACGCCGGAGGGGGGTCGAACCCGCTGCTCCCGGTCCTCCCGCTGGTTTCCCCGTCTCCACTGGAGCCCAAGCCGGTGGAAGGCCCACTCTCCATGGACTCGTACCCATAGCCGAGTCCGGGGCTCTCGTTGGTTAGAAGCGCCACTGCCTCATTGATGTCGTTCTTAGCCAGCCGGAGCGCTTTCCGGATCACGTCAGGATCCTGGAAGCCCATGCAGAGGAGCGTGGTGATGTGCTGCTCTGTCTCGCTCTCCATTTTCGGGGTGTCTCCGCTTGTCAGGCTAGTAGTAAAGCGGTCCTCGGCGCAGCCCTGTAGCTGTGCACGCCGCCATGTTTACAGTCCGCCGCCGCAGAGCCTGTCACGATGCGCAGCTTCTCTGAGAACAGCGCCAACACGGTGCGCTGCTCAATTCTGCGCCCCGAGAACTGGAGGCTGGCGTCGGGAGCGCGCACTCTCTCTAAACCACATGATTCACTGATTTTAACTTCAAGGTTATTTGGTTTCAAAACTATTGGTGCATCGTGTGTAAGTGTCAATTTGAAGTTGAAGAGAGAGTTTCATTACGGAAGAGGATTAGGGCCACTGAAAAAATAAAAAAGTTAACTGATTTTTAAATTTTATTTCAGTTTAATATGGGGAAAAAGTAGGAATTCTGACTTTAATCTCAGAATTCTGACTAAATTCTGACAATAAAAAAAGTCAGAATTCTGAAAAAAAAAGTCAGAATTCTGACTTTAATCTCAGAATTCTGACTTTTTTCCCCATACTAAACTAAAATAAAATTTAAAAATCAGTTAACTTTGTTTTTTTTTTTTGGCCTTAATCCTCTTCCGTATAATGTAGATGGGCACAGAGGCGTATCCAGAATTTTTTTATAACAGTGGCCAGGCAATAACCAATGTACACTGAGGGGTGGCCGATAGTGGATAGGCACCAGAACCTCACCGTCAATCTACACTGTTTCAACAGGAAAAAGCAAAATGTCCATATTACTAAATAAAGACTAACTGTAATTTCCTACAGCCTTTGCTAACAAATAGATGCATATAAACATCCGTCTAGATAAAAGGTATTTTGGATAAAATTCTTTCAGGTTTCTGGAGTGAACATCTTTTTAATCTTCATTACTTACCTACTTTTATCAATATCATTCTGCATTAAATTGATATTTACAAGTACTAATATCTACATAAATTAATAATTTAATAGGTTTTTATTAAAATAGTTATTTACAGTATCTATGATGTGACTGAAGACTGTTAGATGACTTGCAGAGATGCATAATTTTCTCTTTATGGCATATAACACAAAATCTCGATCTGAAATAGTATGAATTCTGTACTAATCAGCTCTAATGTTGGTATATTGATGTGCATAATTGACCAAAGTGTTTTTGTTGTCAAGTACTTGGAAGAAAAAATGGTAGGGGTGGCCACAGGAGTGGCCAATGAATGCCCCCCCATCTAGCTCCGCCCCTGGATGAGCACCATGAAGGCAGAGATGTGGAGCACTCAGCTTTACTGACAGAGATGCGAGCTGTTTGGGAGGAACAGGAACACACTGGTGGAAAATGATGGATGTGCGAGGGCACATAAAAAGTGATGCTATTTTATTAATGGAAGAGCAGAAGGTGATTAAAACTAGAGAACTAGTTTAGTCCCTAAAACAGACATGGTTACAGCTTGATAATAACATGTTTGTTAGCTGTCAGAATTCTGAGGTTAAAGTCAGAATTCTGACATTTTTCTCATACTATACTGATATAAAATTTAAAAATCTGTTAATTTTTTAAAATGTTTCCAGTGGCCCTAATCATCTTCCGTATTACATTCTAAGTTTTGTATTTGTAGAATAAAATAATAATAATTATTCACAAGCACAAATTTTTTTTACACCTGTGCAAATTTTAAGTTTTAACGTTGTTGTAACTGCTCAACTAGAAGAGTCTATTTAAAACAGCCAGATTAGATTAAATAAATTGATGTTTGTTTAAATTAAATAAAAAGCGTTTATGCAATGCTGCATAGACATTAACTTTATCAGGCTATTGCATTAAAGTCTCCAACAAATAAATTTATTTATTTAATTAATTTAAGTAATTTATAAAGATATCATAATAAATAAAGTAATTAATTGAATATTGACATAATCTTCAACTAATTTAGTGATCGATTAATCGTTAACTGGAGTATAGAGACTTTAAAACATGCCTTTATTGTTGTTTTCTAAGATAAAAATAATTTTGTTTGTCTGCATATCTATCCAAAACACTTTAAGTGGAAAAGTTTAATTTTCACCTGGTTTACTTTCACAAAAAGTCGTCTTTTAGGAGCCTTTTGCTATCTAGTTATTAAAAAATAATCGACTGAGTAATCAATTTGTAAAATAATCATTAGTTGCAGCCCTAAAATAAAGAAAAAAGGGTTGAATGTGAAAGCCAGCCATAGAAAAAGAATGATTATGATAATTGAGCAATATTACTAGTAGCAGTATACAATTATTGCTATTAATAACTAATAATAATAAAAGGTGGAATAATAAAAAATGCAAATATATGCATTACATCCTCAAAGATCGACACATGAAGGGACAGTACAGGCACATATGATAATAAAGTGAAACACAATGGCTGAAAATAGCAGCTGCAAAAAGATGATTAATGGCAATTTGTAAGTGAAGCAGTTTTTTATGTATCCAAATTTAATTTAAGGAATGATGATATTGGATTAATCTGTTAATTGAGAGATTTATACAAAAAATATTCATACTTCTAGATAGATCATTTCTGAATCTCCTTGTTGTTGGAAACCTTGTATTTACCGTCTTCCTTTAAGATCACTATTCGTAAGACCTTATAATTTTTCTGTTTTTGTTATCTGCTACTGCAGTCCTGAAATGTCTGAAAATGTCAGAAAATTTTGCAACGTTTATTTTATCTTTATATTATACTTTATACTGTGTATAGTTAGTTCTTCAATTATATTAATTTTTTTCGTTTTAGACTTGCAGCAACATTTCTCTCCAAAGCAGATTGAAACTTTTCATTTGAATGACTGTTTGTAAAAATATATGTTTTCATTGCTAAAATTCAAGAAGGATCTTTCCATTGATTATTGAGAAGATTTTGGATTATTTTTCTGATGATTAAAAATGCAAATAGAAATATATAAAACTTTTTTTCTTTAAAGTTATACTACCTTTTGTTTATTTTATAGGATAAGATCATTTAATACCAAATATAGAGGCTAAATTATCTAAACTGAAATTTTAAGAATTTTTTTTTTCATATTTTTTTCATATATCACAAATTTTGAAATTCTTTAAACTTTTTATTTTATTTTTTTTTTTACTTTTTTGGAATCAATTCTTCAGAGCATTTTCAAATGGCTGATATTTATCCCAAATATTACATTCCAATGCAAATTATATCAATGTAAAATATTTTTGTCTGTTTTTTTTAAGATCCAATTTTTGACACGTTTTTTTATATGATGTTTCTGTTTTTTGACAAATCAGATACATAGTTTGACATATTGTTATTGGCATTTTTTCCCCCTCCTTCTTACCACTAAAAAGAAAACATTTCGATTTTTTTTCCCTTTATGTTTTATTTCTTACCTTTTTTATACAATTTAATCATGCCTTCAAAAATCGCCTTTAATGCCTAAGTAACTGGGCAGTGTATTTTGTGTTAAAGAATGAAGGGCGTGGCTTTGAGAGGTGGGCGCGGTCTGTCCGTGGGTCAAATATGGCAAGCCATTTTGACATTTATCTGAAGCGTTGTCCTACCTTACATTCTTTCTGATCAAAACTAGATTCCTACTACTCATAACTATAAATATAGAATCCTAAATTACATGTTTTCCAGCAAAAAGTAAATGTTATACATAGATTGCATCAATAATCATTTCCATAAATGTGGTCATTTCTAATTTAGGAAGAATGTTAATTATGGATATCCACAACTTCATTGTTCCTAGTAGAACTGCAGCTCTAGATATCTTTAATTACACTTTTAGTAGTAATAATATATTTTAGATATCAGAAATAATACCGTAGATCAGGGGTGATTCTAGGACCAGAGGTTTAGGGGTGCTGAGCACACAGGGAGCTGTCTGGACAGGCAACATACATTTCACTGTTTTCTACATACATTTTCAACACATCTTATCTGAGACTTTTGTGTTTTTCTGTCTTTTTTTCTTCTTGGACTTTTCCTGATCTTATATCATGCTCCTCTCCTTCCCATTGTAAACCTCTCTCTCTTTGTGCTAGCAATCCCAAAAGGGATTTTATTTAACATGGTAAATATATAGAGTTGTGCTTGAAAGTTTAGACACACTCCACACCATAAAGAAAAGATCACACTGAGCCTGGTTCTTCTGGAGGTTTCTTCCTGTTCAAAGGGAATTTTTCCTCTCCACTGTCACTACAAGCATGCTTAGTGTGAGGGATTGCTGATGAGTCGATGCAATCAGCTGGTTTTGCTTAGATACAGGATGATCTGGTGAACTGGAAAGTGACCTGAGATGACATGTGAATTGGAGCTATAGAAATAAACTGAATTGAAAAGGATAAATTCAGAACAGTAATTCTAATAACAAGAAACTGAACAATATTGTCATGATGGGTTTAAGGTTCTTAGCCCACATGCAGAACACAACGGAGGCTGGGTAAAAGTTTAACAGAGTTTATTGAAAGTTTCTCCAACACAAGATAATGTACTGGTTCTGGAACTGGTCCGGGCAGGTTCACTGAAGTCTGCAGAGATGATAGTTTGGTTAGTGGAGCAGGCAGATGAGTTATGAGTTCTTGATTATTCAGAATTATACCTTGACTGAGTCCAGGCTTCTCTTTGAGAGAGAGGGAACTGTTGGGTCCAGAGACTGTTGGTTCAGCAGAGGATACGACCAGCTGCAGCGTCTAACTTCTGACTTTGAAGGGCAGACCTTGATCTGAGTTTCCAGCTCTTCACCAAGAGCAGCAGGGGAATCCACATAGGAATCTTCAGGTTTGGTTCACCAGGGCAGAATGGCAGGTTAAGCTCACCCAGAGCTTCAGGCTAGAGACATGTTTCCAAACTAAGGTCAACACTGCGGCGTCGAAGGAAGGTCTGGCAGCTGGTTATAAAGGAGAGGTCTCCTGATGAGTAGATGCGTCTCAGGTGTGCTGGAAAGCTCCAGGAGACCCACGGCGCACTCTGCTGGAGGAAGGTGGTACAGCTCCAGATCCCAACAAATATATATATAAATTTAAAAAATAATGATGATAAAAAAAACCTGAACATTGATAATCATGAACATTTCACCAACAAACCATCAACAGAAGCAGAAATCTGACAGAACATTTAAGAAAACACCTGATTGAAGTGATTCCTTCAACATTTTAGTTTAACAGCTCCATCCTGCCGATTTAGCTGTTTTTTAAAATTTGTTTATTATTATTTCTGTTGAACCACAATTCAAAATTAATGGCACTATTTTCATAGAATTTTTGGTATTTCACTGGCAGCTGATTTTCCCCCCATCTTTAATAGGAGGTTATGTATATTTTTGATTAATTAAATTTATAATATATATTTTTTAATCCAAGTACTGTATAGTTTTTAGACTGTTCTATATTTATTATGTTTTTCTTTTTCTTTTTTTTAATATAAAACGGACATACAATATAAAAAAAAAACAACCCACATTTTAGGGGTACTATGAACCAATTTAATTTAAGGGTGCATCAGCACCCCCAAAAATGGTCTAAAAACGCCTATGCTTTAGTTATCTGCAATGTTTCTTCATTATTGATATATATCTGAAATAAAAATGATAAGCAATAATAACTGCATTACAAAGATCTGAAATTCATTTTTAGATATTGCAGAATATTCAGATAATTTTAGATAAAAAATATGATCTTAGATATCTGGATATTCTTATCTTCAGCTAACACTGTACATATGTCAGATTAAATAATACTACTTATACTTCAATGATAGTATCAAGATTTTTTTTAATGTTATCTCCCTTTTATCTCCTCTTTCTTTCATCTTTTTTCCTTTTTCTGTTTTTTCTTTCCTGTTCTACTTTCCCATTGCAGTGTCCATATAGTCTGTAAAAGTCCCTGCATGAATTATAATAAAGCTATTTATATGCATAAATCAAGCGGAACATTATGGCGATAGCCGTACTGCTCCAACTGTGAAAGTAAAATCTGTTGGGCTCTTTTTTTTTTTTGGAATCAAGACACTTATTCCTATTGCCAGGACAGGAAACTGTTAAAAATTATATCTGAAAGTAAACACCCAATACACACGAATTCGAAACAGGACTTAATTTGTACTAGTAATAATTACATTTACAGGGGCGGAGCTAGATGGGGGAGCAGGGGTGGCCACCCTTAGCCAATCATTGGACACCCCTATTTTTCCCCCTCTAATACAGATGGTGGCAGCAGTAATACTCTCAAGTGGAATATTAGAACATTTTAATTTTTCATATATTAACAAATCCTTGACAACAAAAACACTGTGGTTAATTATGCACATCTATATGCAAACCTTAAAGATGATAAGTACAGAATTCATGCTCTTTTCAGAAGAAGATTTTGTGTTTCATGGGGTAAAGAGAGAATTATGTGTCTCTGCAGGTCATCTAAGAGTCTTCCGTAAAAATTATTGATAAATAACTATTTTAATAAAACCAATTAAATAATCAATTTATGTAGATATTAGTACTTGTAAATATCAATTGTATGCAGAATGATTATTGATAAAAGTAGGTAAGTAATGATGGAAAAGATGTTCGCCCCACAACTCAAACGTTAAAGAATTGTATCCACTATACCTTTTATCTACAAAGCACAGATGTTTAAATATTCATGCGTCTATTTGTCAGCAAAGGTTGTAGGAAAGTATAGCTTATCTTTGTTTAGAAAATATGGATGTTGTGCCCATTAATTTTCCTGTTGAAGATTGAGCCTGAGATCAACTTTCGGCCCCCCCTCAGTGTACATGGGTTATTGCCTGGCCACCCTTATAAAAATGTTCTGGCTACGCCTCTGTACATTTAATAATTTTATCTTAAGATACACTATATTGCCAAAAGTATTTGCTCACCCATCCAAATTATTGGAATCAGGTGTTCCAATCACTTCCATGGCCACAGGTGTATAAATTCAAGCACCTAGGCATGCAGACTGTTTTTACAAATATTTGTGAAAGAATGGGTCGCTCTCAGGAGCTCAGTGAATTCCAGCGTGGAACTGTGATAGGATGCCACCTGTGCAACAAATCCAGTCGTGAAATTTCCTCGCTCCTAAATATTCCACAGTCAACTGTCAGCAGTATTATAAGAAAATGGAAGTGTTTGGGAACGACAGCAACTCAGCCACGAAGTGGTAGGCCACGTAAACTGACGGAGCGGGGTCAGCGGATGCTGAAGCGCATAGTGCGAAGAGGTCGCCAACTTTCTGCAGAGTCAATCACTACAGACCTCCAAACTTCATGTGGCCTTCAGATTAGCTCAAGAACAGTGCGCAGAGAGCTTCATGGAATGGGTTTCCATGGTCGAGCAGCTGCATCCAAGCCATACATAACCAAGTGCAATGCAAAGCGTCGGATGCGGTGGTGTAAAGCACGCCGCCACTGGACTCTAGAGCAGTGGAGACGCGTTCTCTGGAGTGACGAATCGCGCTTCTCCATCTGGCAATCTGATGGACGGGTCTGGGTTTGGCGGTTGCCAGGAGAACGGTACTTGTCTGACTGCATTGTGCCAAGTGTAAAGTTTGGTGGAGGGGGGATTATGGTGTGGGGTTGTTTTTCAGGAGCTGGGCTTGGCCCCTTAGTTCCAGTGAAAGGAACTCTGAATGCTTCAGCATACCAAGACATTTTGGACAATTCCATGCTCCCAACTTTGTGGGAACAGTTTGGAGCTGGCCCCTTCCTCTTCCAACATGACTGTGCACCAGTGCACAAAGCAAGGTCCATAAAGACATGGATGACAGAGTCTGGTGTGGATGAACTTGACTGGCCTGCACAGAGTCCTGACCTCAACCCGATAGAACACCTTTGGGATGAATTAGAGCGGAGACTGAGAGCCAGGCCTTCTCGTCCAACATCAGTGTGCGACCTCACAAATGCGCTTCTGGAAGAATGGTCAAAAATTCCCATAAACACACTCCTAAACCTTGTGGACAGCCTTCCCAGAAGAGTTGAAGCTGTTCTAGCTGCAAAGGGTGGACCGACGTCATATTGAACCCTATGGATTAGGAACGGGATGTCACTTAAGCTCATATGTGAGTCAAGGCAGGTGAGCAAATACTTTTGGCAATATAGTGTATATGTTTGTCAGAGGAGATGTTATTTCAAATATCTGAAATGTTCACATTTTGACACATCCCGTCAAGCTAATAAATGCCATTACGGCCTGCCATACTTTAGTCGTTGTGTCGCGAGAGCATCACGTGAAATGTCCAGCTCACGTGATAGTTGACAACCAGCATAACAGGAACAAAATGGCTGCTACAGGGGATGAAGCGGCAGCGATGGACAGCATCTCCAGGGAACCAGCAGCCGTGTCAGCGGGGTTAAGTAGAGCTGCTGGCGGCGTAGCTCAGGCTGAACGCTCGGAAGATCCACCGGAAGCTCCGTCGGTAGCTCCAAAGAAACCCGGAACTAACGGTGCGTTTCCTTGGTTTCCATTTCCGCAATAAGTGTTTTGCTTTCCTCTGATGCGCTCTGTGTGAAACCAGCCTTTCTATAGGCTGCTGATTTCTTCCAGTTGTAACTGAAGGCAGGAATAATCTGCTCCTCTTATTGTGTGCAGCTGATGGAGGAGTGGAGACTGCAGAGGAGGCTGTGGAGCCAGCAGAGCCAGACATCAATGAGCTTTGCTCCGATATGTTTGAGAAGATGGCCATTTTCCTGCAGGGGGAGCTCACAGGTGTTTGCTCAATGTTTACCAAATTCATTGTGCATGCTGTCTGCATGGATTTGTGTGTGTTTAGTCCAAAATGGGGCTGCATGGTGGAGCAAGCAGGGGCGGATTTAGGAAATTTGGGGCCCTAGGCAAAGACAGGCAGGGGACCCTATATATATATATATATATATATATATATATATATATATATATATATATATATATATATATATATATATATATTCAGAGGGAATTAAAATAAAAAATAATATATATATTTATAATTTTAAATTAAGATTTTAAATATTTCAAAATGTATTAATATGTATTTTTAGATGTGCAAGATAAATATTTAGTCTTTAATGACTAGTAAATTGTCAGATTGGTGAAGTTTTTCCACTCTAAGGCGCAAAAATCTTTGCCCACTCACTCGTTAAACGATCTACCTGCGCAGTAGCTCCTCTGCAACACAGAAGGATAGGAGGGCTGACAGGAAGTGTATTTGCTCACCACCTCCCACCACAGCACAGATGTTTTGCAGGTGATTGAAAGGTCAAGTCGCGGGAGTTGGAGAGGGAAAGAGAGAGAAATGGCGCAAGAACCATCCTTTTCCAGGACCTGGTTTAGCTTCAAGGCTAGGCTAGCAGCATATAGCGAGGCTAAGGCTTTATTCTGCTTTCCCTGCCTCCTTTTTCAAACATCAGGATCTGAGCCAGCATGGATAAAGCTATGCTGGGTTAAGATTTATGTACGAAACGTTAACCTGTACATGAAATTATGTCTTATTTCTTTAAAGTTTTGAATTTATAGTATTATATTATATTGTATTATTTCATATCTGTGTTTAAATTAATAATATCGTTGAAAGTTTTAGATGCAGCCAATAAATAATGTGAACATTTATCATAACGTGAATATTTAGGGGAAAATGTTAACGAGGATGCTTGTGGAGTAGGATTTTTAATCATAATTCTAAAAGTAGATTTATTAGTAAATAAACTAAGTCAATTTTAAAGGAAAAGTATGACGAGAAAATAAAAATAAGAACCCAACAGCTCAAACGTTCCTATTCCTTATAGGCTGCTCCAAAATTCTTGATAATTTTAATGAAAAAAAACGCAAAATATTTTTTAGCAGCTGCATCATTTTGACAGATATGTTTTTAAACACAGTTTAGTGAGTCAGTCAGTTAGAAACAACTCCTGGATCGGTCACATGACCATCTGGAAACGATACGTGCACTGATGCAGTGGGCTCTATGTAAATTCTTTCTTTTAAGATTCAATTATTGCCATCATTTTTTATATCATGTTTCTTATTTTGACAAATCGGATATAAAGTTCGACATATTATGATTTAATTTTTTCTGCCACCTTATTATTGCTAAAATGAACACATTTAGATTTTTTTATGATTTAAAGAATGAAGGGCGTGGCTTTGAGAGTAGATGGGCGCGGTCTGTCCATAGGCCTTTATGGCAAGCCATTTTGACATTTATCTGATGCCCTGTCCGCACTATTGTTCCATTTGTAGATAACTAAAATAACATTCTTCCAGGTCAAAAATACATTCCTACTACTCATAACTATAAATATAGAATTCTAAATTACATATTTTCCAACAAAACTACATTTCATACATAGATTGCATCAATAATCATTTCCGTAAAAGTGGTAATTTCTAATTTAAAGAAAATGTTAATTAAGGATATCCACAACTTTATTGTTCCTAGAAGAACTGCAGCTGTAGATATCTTTAATGACACTTTTACTAGTAAAAATATATTTTAGATATCAGAAATAGAACTCTAGATCAGGGGTGCTTCTAGGATCAGAAGTTTAGGGGGGGTATCCACAACTTTATTAAAATCATGCACCTATTTAAGGGCAGAGGAGAAAAAACTTTATTCTTTCATAGCCTGAGGATGTTTATCTGCTGGGATCAAAAAAGTTTCTAAACCAGTAAAAATCCAGCTGCTTAAACAGATTTGCTACTTTACTATTCGGAAACTTGACATTTTCTCATGTAAATTTTTGCAAATGTTCCTTTTCTTCTCAGCAACCTGTGAGGATTACCTGCTATTGGAGAACATGAACAAACTCACAAGTCTGAAATACATGGAAATGAAGGACATTACTATCAATATAAGTCGGAACCTGCAGGATCTAAACGACAAGTGTAAGACCTGCTTAGAATAAAGCAGATTCAATCTTTGTGTTTGTTTGGATTAATATGTTCTGCATTGAAAGAGTTTTTGGTTTGTTGATTCAGATGCGAGCCTACAGCCGTACCTGGACCAAATAAATAAGATTGAGGAGCAAGTTTCAGCTCTTGAACAAGCTGCATACAAACTGGACGCCTACTCCAAGAAACTAGGTAAGATGTTCAGTACTCAGAAGTAGAGAGGTGTGTCATAGATCCGGAAAAGACTTTATTTGGATGGATTTTACACCAAACACTGGGAGCAGAGCTTGTTTTAGTGATCTATTAGGAATGAGAGGATAGTTTTTAATAATGAAAAACATCAGATATGACGGTGTTCAGTTAGACCAGCATCCCTACAGTCAATACGCATGAGCAAGACGTCAGATTTGCGTTTATCCCTTTAGTTTTGTATGAAAAAAAACTAAACTACCTCAATGGGAGTCCATCCCTTTATTCATGTACAAAAAAATCTATTAAAGGTCAGATTGCCATACGCTTCAAAAAACACCATAAAGTAAGTAATTTAGATTGTAGGGAAGTCATATTTGAATGTCAAATTATTCAGGCTTAAACATGGATATAAATTTACCTTTTATCAGATCATATTGTCCCAAAAATTGGAAAATTTCCATAAAAAATAAAAATCCTATCTTAAAATCTGTGTTTTTTTTTGTTATCTGCTGCAGGCCAGTTAGTTCTACGTCAGCCTGAACACCTAAATTCGGCCAATCATAAATCAACGGTCATCTGTCAATCACATATTTTCGGTCATAGCATCTTGATTCATATGTCGCAGCTAATATACGCAACGGTTGAAACCAGAATCCTTTCCTTTCCCATTGAGTTGCGTCCCAGTGTCCACGGGGATGGACGTCTGTGTCTTCGGCAGGCATAGAGCTAACAGAACTGGCAGCGTTGCGAGGCAAGGGCTCAAACATGTACGGCTGGAAGCCTTCTACACCAAACCAAGCTTCTGCCGCCCTGGCGTCCTCTTCCACAACATCTTCGTCCCCGCTTTCCTCCTCTAAATAAAAAATGGATGACGGAGGAGACTCATCCACGACCTCCGACACTAAACTCTCCTCCTCTTGCATGTTTCCGCTTTCCATAGCGTTCCTTGACAGCGTCGTTTCTAAGTCACCAATTTAGTGCTACTTGGTCCCAATGGAATTTCCCATTGGGAACCTGCTAGCACTAAGTTGCTAACTGGTTAGCAAGATGCTTCCCACAAACCGGCCACAATTAAACATGTTTGTGAACCTTCCATAAACGACCAATCACATTCACTTTATTCACTCGTGTAAAGTCGTGCACCACTCGGGAGAATTCGGAAATGCAACGGTTGGAACAATCGTTTCACTACAACTTGAAATAGTTTTTTGACCGGTGATGCTCATCTGAAAGAACAAAGGCTCCTACGCCACCAGATGGACCCTGACAACATTTATCTTTACTTATTTAACTACTTTTACATTTCTATGTACACATAGGATACAATAGCACAGGTGTCAAGTAAAAAGTACAAGTACTTTTTTACCTTACCTAAGTACATATTTTGGCTATCTATACTTTATTGGAGTAATATTTTTTTTTAGACAACCTTTTACTTCTACTTCTTACATTGTTTTTGCAATTATCTCTACTTTCTACTCCTTACAATCTAAAAATAGACTCGTTAGTTTAGTTTCCTTTAAGCTCATTTTCATTGGTGGCCTGTTGGTGTTTTAAAAAAATAAAAACCATCAAAATAATTAGTTTTATCCCGATAATTTCTTTGTGGTTGGACTCGGTGCTGCCCCAACAAAATAAATCGTTTTTCAAGATGATGAAGATGAAGTTAAATTTGACACATTTACCATTAGTTATAAAACTAAGAAACTAAAGTCTAAGGAAGTTATCATCCAGAATAGTAGAAAAAATGTTTCATTAAACGAAAGGACAAGATCGCGAATACAAGCGGCCAAAATGAGTTTCCTTCGCAGGGTGGCTGGGCGCACCCTTCCAGATCAGGTGAGGAGCTCAGTTACCCGGGAGGAGCTCGGAGTAGAGTCGTTGCTCCTCCATGTTGAAAGGAGCCAGCTGAGGAGCCTCTGGCATCTGTTCAGGATGCCTCCTGGTCGCCTCCCTCAGGAGGTGTTCCAGGCATGTCGCATTGGGAGGAGGCCTGGTGGAAGGACCAGGACACGCTGGAGGGACTATGTCTCTGAACTGGACTGGTGTCGCCTCAAGGCCCATTCCATCGTTCTGAGTCATTCAAGCTCAGAACGATGGGAATTAAGGCAGTGGAGTCTCACATGCGAAGCGCGAAACACAAAGCATCAAAATGGAGTTACCGAAAAACAGCCGGTATTTCTCGGTTCTGTTCCACCCTTGTCTCTGCAACGCCTCCACTTATCACCAAATCAAACATACTAAGAAAACCATACAAAGAAAAATAGCTGCAAAAAAGACTTAGCACTGGTTATGTTGGGGCTTTAAAACTGATCTGTTTTGTTCCCTGCTAAAACAAAGTTTGTGAATTCAGTTAAATAATTGTTAAAATATATCTGTCATTTGTGTGTTTTTAGCTTTCTTCCTGTATGGGAAGCTTTTCAAAATTTGAAACATTAGTGCAGTGGTTTATGTTAAAATAAACCTTTGGGTTAAGTTGTCGCAAACAGGTTTTTGTGTTTCTTGTGAATTTGGTCTTAATTTTTATTTCAAGTGGCATTAAAAAGTCTTAAAAAGTCTTTAATTTAACTTGCCTTATGCTGTAGGAACCCTGATACTTCTACTTGAGTAAAAAACTTTAATACTTTTGAAACAGTAGATGTAAATTACGGTAATTTTTATAGGATGGCAATCTATGAAGGTTTTGTCTATTTTACAATAAGTATTTGTTTATTCTCAAAGTCTGAACAAACTTTTATTTATGGAAGGGAAATATTCTGCTTGTTTTTCTCTTTACAGAAGCCAGATTTAAGAAACTGGAGAAGCGATGAGGAAGAGAAGAGCAGGAAGATTGTTGGTTTTGGTGCCTCCCTGCACTGCCCTCCACTCTCTTCACCAGTTAGACTCTCCAGCTGCAGTGGTGGATGAACGGATCCTGAAGCAACACTTGGAAAGACTTGGGAACCTAAATAGTTTGACGGTGGAAGAATCTTTCGCCACATGAACTAAAACCAGGGTGTTTGCTTTAGATGTGGCTGCAGCATCATCCGTCTGTTCAGACGCTACCTTTCCTGAATGAAATCAGTGAAACATCCTTAACAAATATTGAAATCAAATATAAACATGTTTCGTTTATTTGATGTTACCTTTTTTAATAAAGTTGCCTTTACTTGACAGTAGCTCTGAAATTTATATTTATTTTTCAGGCAGACAACAAACTGCTTAAAACAGAATTTAATTTTCAATCTGTAACTTATGGAAGATTGATGTTACATGTTACCCCTAAAACATTGAAACCAATTACTTTCAAAAAAAGCATTTTCCCACTGCTGCCAGCAGGTGGCGGTGTTGCACCATGATTTGCTCTTTAAGCTGTTATCAAGTTGTTTTCTTTTGCTGTGGGGGGGGGGACTAAACCACTGTTTAACAACAAGGGGTCCGATTACAGATTTCTCACAGAAATGAGCAGAGAGACCAACTGGGAGAAATGGGAGGCAGAAAGTTGAACATCCAAAGTAAAGGATGGATTTTCCAGCAGTCTTAATGTCAGCTGTCCCACAGCAGAATGCAGATATCTGTTCCTACCGGATCTCTCCTCTGAATCTATGCCACTCGCTCCATGCACGCAGGAATGTGTATTTGTGTGCAGAGCTTAATCTAAACCAGGTCTCTGTCATTAGTTGAGCTGAGAGCCTGGCACAGAGGGAGCTCATTATTCATACTGTAACATTATTTACTGCTGCTCTCTGATCCTTCCATCTCTCCTTCTCCCTGCTTTCTTTTTTCTTTCCGAGCCCCTCGGGTGTATCCTTCAATCCTTTCCTAAGGGCTGTCCGCTCTTGGGAAATGGGCTTTGGGTTGTTTTCTGGAGGCGAATTGTTTGTGCCATGAAGTATTCAAGCAAATTAGAGCAGGTAACATATTGGCCAAGCTTGGGTGGTTGTTGCATGGGCTGTGCTAAATAATTGGTTTAGAAATCAACAACGTGAAAGGAATTCATGTAGTTTTATAGTTCACTTAAAGATTCCAGCTATACTGGAAAAAACTTGACTTTAGTGGTTTATGGAGCTTTGCAAAAGCATCCACCCCTTTCCTTACTTTACACCCAAAAACATTTATTTGATATGATTTGAGGTGGTAGACCAAGACGTTTTTAAACAGGTTAATTTTGGATTTCTTTTTAGTTTCCATAGGGTGACACTTTATTAAACCCCTTTATGTGGAGATTGATGCCTGTGGTCAATAATCTCTACAACGCCTCCCTCTAATTCAGTGTCAGATTATTGACATTTATTGACATGTTGACTTTATTGACATTGACATGTAAAAGCCTTGATCTGAGCCGTTGTAGCTTTGAGTGTTTGGTGTCACCATGCTGGAAGCTGCATCCTGCTTTCAAATCTTTTGCAGCTCTTCACAGAGTTTTTCCAGGATTGCTCTTTATTTAGCTCCATTTCTCCTCTGATGATCTTTGTTCTTCCTTACAGCAATGTTTCCCAACCTTTTTTGACTTGTGTATGCCTTCAGCCATTTGGTCTTACCATGAGCCCCCTCCCTCTCAGTCATTTTGTATACACAATACTCAATAACTTATTATAGAATTAAAAGAATTTTATATAATTTTTTTTAACTTGCGCATTTCTTTGGCATCTTATTCAACTAGTTTTACTTTGTTTTCATGATTCATGATTCCTGAGCAGCTTTGATCAGATGTGTTCTCTGCATCCACTCTGTTCCTCTGCTTGGTTTTAATGTGTGTCAAAGCTGAATAAATCATTTTTGGTAGAAAATAAAGCTTGTTTTATTTTTTAGTTAGGTTCTGACACAAAGTGAAATAGATCCCATCCCTATTTTATTTCCTAAAGCGGGGCCTGTCATGATCTGCCCTGATAGCTGGCCTTAATTGCTCCTGCCTTTCACCTGCTTAACTCTGTCCAGCTCCTAATTCTCATTCATCTCATCCACCTGCCACTTTCCCTTATACTGTGCTCAGTTCCAGCTATCATGGCCAGATCATTGTTTCCTGTTTGCCTTCTGTTAGTGTTAGTGTAACCAGTGGTGAGAGCGTTTCAGCGTTTCCATCCGGGTTCTCTCTTCTTGATTCCGTTCCCTCTCACCCACTGGCCCTGTCTGTCCCTGCCTGATCTGTTTGCCTGAACCACGGTTTGGCTCCTGCTGGATTCTGCCTCCCAGGTGCTTTTCTGACTGAGCTGGATCCTGTATGGATCGGAATCCCTGACCAGACTGCGGACTCCTGGATTCCAGTACCACTCCAGTGTGATCTGAATCCCTGTCCTGGATCGGAGTCCAGCCTGCTTACTGGGGCTGCTGCATCGGGGACACTCTAGATGGCTGAGGGCCGCCTCTGGTTGGCAGTGCATCGGCTGATCCTGCCTATTATTGAGAGGATGGACTGACCTGTAAACCAGGTAAGTGACTCACTCTGATGATCTTCTGTTCAGATGATGGTGGTCACTTACCTGTGTTTCTCCCTAAACCAGAGTCTGTTTGTTTTGATAAACATTTTGAACTTTCCTACTGACTGTCTCACTTTGAATACTGGGTCCATCTGTCCCGCTTATGTCGGGGCATAAGCTACGATTTTTTTTGTGCCCTTTTTGGGCCGATTCTCCAGTCATGTGAGTGTAGTGAACAGGGGGTAACGAGGGGCGATCAGCCTCTAACGCCATCTCCCCATCAGGAATCGTGAGGTCGGGAGAAAATTCTGTCGGCCGTCATAAGGTGGTCATAGGCAAATCACTCAGTGGGCAAACAAGGACTCTTCTTCTTCCCCTCAGAGGTAAACCCAGCACCATGGCGGGGGCGCAATGAGTGAAATGGAGTTTTTTCTGTCAAACTGACAGACCGTAGTAGCCATGTTAGCTCAGCCATGTCTTTTTTCAAATACGTCGTCTCCTTTTCTTTTTAGGGCTTTCAGCACAAAATTGCCCAAATATCCAAGGCAGCGCGTTTCATTCTAGTGAGCTTCATGTTCCTCTTCTACTCGTTGGGCTTCAGGATAGACGAGTCCGAGTAGCGCCATCTCACTGCGGAGCTGAGTCCCACCTGGTGTTTAGACGTACAACGTGAGCAGGTAGATCGCATCAGAGCGTCGGGTCGCACAATGTGAGAACAAACATCATGAGCTGAGAACTTTTAAACCCTGCAGTTTCGTCAGTGTGAGCTGTAGCTGCGTGCAAGGATTGAAAAACATCTTCCAGCTTATGCCCGGCTTAAGACGTAAAATATTTTCATGTATCCTTGCAATGCACTCTCTGACCACTAGGGGTTGGAGTACCCCCTTGTTGGGAATCACTGCCTTACAGAAGCAAAGAATGCCCACATCATGATGCTGTCCCCGCTGTGTTTCATCACAGTGGTTACACTTTCAGAGTATTACCCCTGTGAAAAAAAGATGCCATTCCGGGCACCTTGGACCAGATGTTTACTTTTCCCTAATTTTGGGCCTCTTTTGTCTTCATCTAACAATGGGCTTCTTGCCTGATGTTTTGATTACTCCTTGTTCAGTGTGTCACTTTAGAGGCAGTAACATGTCTTGTAAGTTTGGCAGTTGTGACATGTTTTTATTTTCAAATGATCGATGATAATTCCTGGATATGTTTAAAGCTTGATATGTTTTTAAATAATTTTATATCTTCCCAGCTATAACTCTGAGTTTTACTAGAGAAGTAATGTTCTAGCAAACCTCCGAGGCCTTCATGATCAGCTGGATTTATGCAGGGATTACATTACACACAGATGGACTCTATTTACTAATTAGGGGACTTCTGAAGGCATTTAGTTGGATTCAATTCTATTTGGGTGTGTAGGAATAATGCATGGTTCACGTTTCAGACCTTTGTAATGAAAAACTATGAAAACCTTTCTATTCTTTTCCTTCCACTTTCCAATCACGTACCATTCTGTGTTGGTTTATGAGATAAAACAACCGCAAATTACAATGATATATATATATATATATATATATATATATATATATATATATATGTATATTTGTGACTCATCGCTTCCCGTCAGTCCCTTTTCTGTCATTTCTTGCTGTATCCAGTTTCTGTTTTTCTGTTTTATAACCATTTTTCATTTTCCTGGATTGTTTTATTTGACACACATTTCAACATTTTGCTGTAAAATAACTTACTAATCTTTGGTTGTCATTCTTTGTGACAGTTGGTGCTTCCTGTATCATGGTGTGATCGAACATCAACATTTCTTTTTTTGTGTGTCTTACATGCTTTATTTTTCTAAAGATGAATTAATTCCCACCTGCAGATCTGTTTCCCATACAGGCTTTAGCTTCTATTGAACATTTTCTAAAGCATTGGCTCTTATTTTTACACTTCCACCTCCATGGTAACCTCATGGTTACTGTTTCTCTACAGACGGGGGAGGATTTAAGATGCAATGAGAAGCAACACAGAGCAACAGGTCAATTATACAGATGCTTTGACAGATTATATTTTATCTTTTGGCCCTTTTTGATGGTGGTTCTTTCCATTTTTACATCTACTTCTTATTTTCTTGTCTTTATATTTAGTCTTTATATTTCTTTCCCCCTTTTCCTTGTACTTTTTCTTCTTCATCTGTCTTTTGCACATCCTCCTGCACTGGGAAAACGAACTAAAAGTAAGTAAAAAATGTTTTAAATAAAGTGTATTTACCCTGAATTTGAGTAGGTAAATGAGACAGTTTGCAATGTAATTGGTATTTTTACTCTTAAAATAACATATTTAGATCAAATGCACTTGAAATAAGACAATGCAATTGGGTTTTCTTATTTTATATGTAAATAATCTTGTTCGATTGGAAAAATGTCTCTTTCATGTCCTCAATCCAAGAACAAATGCACTTATTTTAAGAAAAAATGACTTATGTGAATTTTGACTTGTTTTGCTGTCTTCCTCTCAATGTTTTCTTTTGTTGCTTTTCTTGTAGCCGTTGTATTTTCTCCCTTTAGTCTCTTTTTTTCACTACTGCTCATGTAGCTTCTTTCCATCTTCTTTTTCTTTTCTCTCCTCGTCTCTTTGCACCGTTTATTTTCATATGTTTTGTCGCTGGGATTCTTCCTGCACACTAAGATGGACTGTTCCAGATAAGTGGAGACTGAAGGCAAGGAGCACGTAATACAATAAACATCTATTTTTATTAAGATATTAGGAATAACTATGAGACCCACATGTATGAGATGTTGAGATGTTACTGAGGTCTTGACTAAGCCAGCAAACGTCTCCAAAACACCCTGCCAGGAAGGCTTAAGGGTGTTACTGAGTTGAGTCAAGAAACGGCCCATTTATAAGCTGTCTTAGAAACTAATGTAGTGTGACTGTAAATGATTAAAAATCAAAGGGCTGCTTTGCAGATCGTGATCACTGCAGAAACAGATTTTGTGGCGTATCTTCAATTAATCAGTTCTGACCACATTTGGTCTTGAAACGAAAGGCTGTCAGCCATACTCCAATTTTTCTCTCATTTTATCTTTAATCTCTTGCCTTATATTGCATATCTGCTTTGTCTTTTAGGGCTGTGTGGCAAAACACTGCATTTAGGAAGTAACAAAGGGAAGCACTGCTCAAATATCACGGCAGTGACCTTATAACGATGCCTCCATCAGGAGGTCAGTCTGGTGTACACATCTTTCAATAAACATTTATTTAACCACTGAGGTCTTGGATAGTTTGTATAGAGAGTATGTAGCTTTAATCCCGTAATCCAAATAAAAAGCTTAATCAAATAAAAGGAGTCAGGAATTTCATAGTTATTTACACCCTTCATCTCAATAAACATCCACCGTACACAGCACAAGGTCTCTACAAGCAAACATAGGAAATACGTAATGTAAGACTTTATTTTCACGATTCCCAATATGTTTGCTTTTTTAGAACTTTGTAAAGAAACCTTTATGCCAACAGTGAGGCTAACATAGGTCGATACTTTTCACAGAGAAGATTAGCTTTAAATCATCTTGTGTCCCTCATGTCCGTCGGTCTACTCTTTGGCACAGAGTGGGGAATGTAGATTGTGTGAGTGTGTATATATCGGTGATATTGGAATATATACAATAAAAATTTTAAAGGAAAATAAATATTTTGCTTGTTATAGAGTAACTGTAATTATGCAGACTAAATTCTCTATTCTCCCACTCTGCAGAATCTGTTAGTTCAATCTCTAACGTTCTGCTCTCTCTGCTTTTTCTCATAGTAGCTTCATCTGGTCTGTTCCTGTTTGGCTGTGACTCCATCCTGGAGAGAAATATCAGCTGTGCTGCTGCCATCAACACCTTTGTTTCTAGATGTTGGAGCTTGGCCTGTTTTCCAGTGCAGTCCTGTTTCTCTGACTGTGACTAACTGGATGTGCTCTCTTCATCCTCTGACATGGGAGCTGGCTCGGAGCTCGTCTGCCTGGCTGTGTGTTTCCTGGACGGGGCCGCCTGTGGAGCTGATTGACAGTTGCCTTTTGTATCTATGCTTCTTTTTCTATGTCTGCTTCTGTCTCCTTGAACCCCAGTGGGCCTCAGCAGATGGCCGCTCACACTGAGCCTGGTTCTGCTGGAGGTTCCTTCCTGTTCAAAGGGAGTTTTTCCTCTCCACTGTCGCTACAAGCATGCTTAGTGTGAGGGATTGCTGAAGAGTCAATGAGTCGATGCAATCAGCTGGTTTTCCTTAGATAGGAAACTTTAACTCAATCTTGAATGGATGATTTGGTTAACTGGAAAGTGCCTTGAGATGACATGTGATGTGAATCGGCGCAATAGAAATAAACTGGATAGAATTGAATTAAATGACTAGTTCATACTTTGCTACAGTTGATACTCCAAGCATCTTTGTTCATTATTTACCCATAAAAATGTGTGCTTGTTAATAGAGAATAGAAATAAGGACAAAGACTGAAGCAGTTTTCAGTCATCTTTGACAAAACTCCCGGTTTAAAACTTTTATAACTTTTGATGCAGATGCTATTCTTTTAAACCTTAAAGCAAAACAATGTTTGCTTTATGGACCGTATTTACAAAGAACCCTTTAACCGCTTTTCACAGGAAATTAAAGTAGGAGAAAGTGCAACAACCCAGCGTTAAACACCCCCAGAGCAAATCTTCATGGAAGATTCTTCTTTCTTTTTAGGTAACTTTCGTTATTTAGGCTTTTAGTTTTATGTGCCAACTTCCTGTTGGTTTCATTGTTTTTGACAATGTTAGCTAAGACTATTATTGATCAAAAATGCTAAGATAATCGTCTATCTGAGGTACAGTGTTGAATGCTTTGAAAATTTGAGCAGAGGAGGCTCAGAAGAATTAGTCTTTAGACCATCTTATACAATTTGACCTCAATTAGTTTTGTTCTGATGACTATCAGATGCTGGCCAGCAATAAGACTGGTAAAAGTGTCAAACACACATCCATTATGGGCTGAAGCATCTGAGCTGAGATTGAGCCAGTTAACAATAACAGGGCAGGATGCCATGCCACAGAGTTTTGCAACTGACAAGAAAACACAAATCTGATTTTTTTTTTCCTTCTTTATTTCTGTGCTCATGAATGAGAGAGAGCGATTATTTTCAAACATCTTTTGTTCTTTGTCTTTTTCAGAGTGAGAATTTATAAGTGGCCAACCGTCTCAGCAGTGTTGTGAAATCCTTATTCATCCGTTTTTTTTGTATTTACTTTCACACAGACATTGAGAGTTGAACGGTCCTCCATGACCTCACTAAAAGACCTTTAAATGTCCCTGTAAAGCAGTGACACTACAAAGCCAGCTAAACAGTTTGAACAAAATGACAAAGGTTTGTGTTTACATCCGTTTCAAAGAAGGCAACAGATCTGGTTGGTATTTGGGTGCAAATATAAGCCACATGTGAGATCCAAGGGCCTGTGTCAAACTTCAAACACCCTCAACAAGAAGAGCCGGGAAATCCACATGAGGTCAACTTTTGGCATGGCAACCATTCAGCTCACTCTGCTGCTCACACCTTCATCATTATACCATGTACACATGTGAGGATGCAGGAGCGCCTTCAGAACCTGTCACATCCATCCTCTCAGAAACTCTAAACCACAATTCAGATTTTGTCAGAGAACTAGTTCTTTGAAGAGCTCGTCCAAAGCTGGAATCCAATCCATTTTGAGTAAACCCAAATGTTCACTCCATTACACAAGACTAAAATGGGACCAGATGAGACGGTGGCGAAGAACATCAGGGTTGCTTCATTGTTTTCAGCAGATTCAAGACGTTCACAGACCTGTCTGCGTTTCATACTGTCGGCTAACAACACTTAAGAACTGTTCTTTGTAATTGGGCTTAAAATTTAAAGTAGGTCCAGTACTGGTTTGTCTCTCTTAATGTTGTCCTTAAACTATTTTATGTTCCACCTCCATGTGAAGAGCTAACTCCGACTCTTTACCATCTCTGTTCATCTGTTTCTCTCTTCGTTTTGACATCCAGTGATACAGGCAACATTTGATGCTAAGGCCTGGTTTTTCCTAGAGAACAACTTCCTTATGACAGTATGCCGGGGGGATTTACCATTAGGCAATACTAGGCTAGATAAAGTACTACTGAAATTATTTTCAGATTACACCTAAATAGGTTTATTAATTCCATGTGGAGAAAAGGAATTACTTATTGTTAGGATTCAGATTCATTTGGGGATAGCAACCTATGTAGCCAACTGGAATGTAGGAGGCACAATCTGAAGCCATTCTAGAGGACTGATTACCGCTACTGGTGGCCATTTATTGCGATGATAACATCCAATGCTGCTGGGAAAAAAAACAGCATTTATTGTGTGATGGAAAATAGGATCAAACTGAGGAGCAACCCCATGAGTTGATGCACAGGTCCTACCTGTTACAACAACGTCTTAGACATCTTGAATTTTAACAGCTGGCCCAAAACGTGCAGCCACAAAGTTAAGCCATTAATAACACCTGGTAATTGAGCAAATTGTCAGTTATTATATTTTAATTAACGATCAGTTGTTGGTTATTATCTGGATTTTAATTATATATTAATTAATCATAACTTTCAGTTGTAGTTATTAATATATTCATAATCTGCTGGTAAAATTGCACAATACAGGTGTTCATTTATGCACTTTGCTAACTTCTGATGGCAGATTCAATGATTCATGTGGTGAAAAAACTAATAAAGTTAAAGATTTTTGGGGGGAGAAGGTGGATAGAGTAACAATGAAGGAACATATCTTTAAATTTCAATTGTTTAAGGATTGATTTGTACTTTCATTAACAGGAAACTTTATAGACATTCTTTTACTTAAAATCCTCTGAATGAGCTATCAAAGTACAAATGTTACTGAACAGGCCTTTGACACCATAGTGATCTTAGAAAGCTGCTTGATACATCTTCCAAAATAAAGGTGTTGACCTTCATTTGCAGGTGTGAGTCACCTCAGTTTATCTCCTCTGTGGTTTTCATCTGTTTATTACATATTTAACTCTCATTCTGTCACCCTGAAGCCTGAATAATCTATTACATGTAGCTCTAGCATCACATCCAGGAACTTTGCATCTATGTGTGTGTGGTAGCACATTTTCATCCAAGAAGGAGTCATCACATGGAATTTAAGCCCCAGATTTACCTTTTGGATTTAAACCCAGATTATCCTGATTATCTCAAATGATCTTGCTGATGATGACATCCTACAACTCTGGCTTTCAGTGTTCCTGCATGCATGTTGCCCATTCTTTCTTGTTTAAGCTTAAGCGAGAGAAATAGATCCCAACTCTTCGAGTAAACATACAATTTCCCTAAATTACCCAAACTGTAAAGAAAAGGGAGAATCCAAGGGAGGCAGTTGGATTGATGGCTTTACCCCCTCTGGTTTGTAGATTTGTACACTCCGTAACAGATTTACAACAGATGTTTTAAGAGTAAATGTTGGTGTTGTTGTGTAATATATGTGTGCTCATAATAGAGAGAAAGGGAGAAGGAAGATAATGACCTTTTAACTTTTTTTTTGGCTAATTTCTGTGGTAATCACTGCTGCAAAGAAAAAAAAATACTGTTGGTTAACTTTAGCTAACATTTCTTTAACCTTTACCATGGCTTTGTCTTGTCAACTAGTCAGTGCTTTGTAAGACTTTGGCCATTGTTAACAAAATAGCTCAGCCTTGATCCAATTCAGTTGAGAGAATCTTTGAGCATTCAGTTTCAACTCATGTTACAGATTCTGCATTTAATTTAGATCTGGGCTTTTACTGGGCAATTCTAATACATGGATATGTTTGATCAAAGCAATCTGTTGGAGCTCTGGCTGATTGTTTGTGGTTGTTGTCCCCCTGGTCTGACCCTTTGCAAATTTTCTTCCAGTATTGCTCTGCATTGCACACCATTCACCTTATTAATAATAGTGATAACTTATCCTTCATATTTTTCTTCCTCAAAAGTATTCTACATATTTAACTAATGTTGATATGATATGAGCAAAGGAAACCGCAGTCGTTATTAACCAAACTTGGCCAGTAAAGTTAATTCAGATTTTAAATGAAAAATGTTACTTACATGGAAGCATATCAAATGCTGGTGCACTCAGCTCGCAGTACCAGCCTCCACCAGATAAGCTCCTGGCTGACTGAAGGTACCAAAAGAAGATGGGGGGCATCCTCTGAAGCTCAAAGATCACCAGAAACGGCATCCCTCAAGGGTGTGTTCTCTCTCCCCTCTCTCTTTCGACAGTGGCGTAGAGTGCAGGAGTTTGCCCTGCAATTATAGGGTTGTTGGTTCAAGCCCTGGCTCCAGCTTGGTTTTTTTTGTATCCTTAGGCTAGACACTTCCCCTGCATTGCCTACTGATGGTGGTCAGAGGCCCTGTGGCACCAGTGTATGGCAGCATCGCTTCTCTCACTGAGCCCCAGGGCAACTGTGGTAGTTTGCCATTATCAGTGTGTGCGGTGCAGGGGGATTTACCATTAGGCAATACTAGACAGTTGCCTAGGGCCCCAAGTTCCTGGGGGCCCCATAAACCTCTCTTACATGTTTAGTTAATACAACTATTCCTTATTTTTTCACATTAATTATGTTATTGATAAAAATCCTTTGGCTAAAATGCCATCAGAACGCTGATAATATTAAGTGTGTCTCAGCCCCCCCCTCCCCCCTTTCAGTGTCCACCATATTAGATCAGTCCATTTGTGTTGGGATCTGGAGGCTTGTCTACTTTCTCCACCAGGGGGCGCATAAGACCTTCCTCCTGAGGGCATGAGCTGACTTCGACACCTGTTTCCAATCTGCTCATCTAGAGCCCTACTTAAGGAGGAGGAGGCTGATACTTCCCTGCCAGAGTGTTTGCCAGTAATGGTACCAGCAAAACCCGAGCCAGCTACTCTGATCTGTAACTCTGATTTTGTGAACAAATCTGACTCTGTGTTCTTCTGCCTCTCAGATCCTGACTTATCTGGATATCAGACATCCTGGAGAAAACAATCACTGTCTGGTACCTGCCTGCCTGCCCTCCGCCTCAGCCTCCGTCTCTGCCCTCAGCCCTCTGCCTGCCGACTAGCCTCTGGACCCACAAGGTTCCCCCCCTGCTGATCAGATTCCCCTCTGAGCAGGTATTAATCCAAGTCATCTGTAAACTGCAAGTTTCCTGGATCCACTCTAACTGATCTGTCCTTCTCTAGTGGCTTCCCTCCCGTGACCAGTCTGACGAACCAAGAACCTGTGCACATTTGCTTGTGAACTTTGTTTAATAAATCATTTAACTTTTTCCCCTGTCTGAAGAGTGATTTCTGCATGTGGGTTAGACGCCTAGACCCCAACATGACAGTTTGCTTTACATGTTCAGAAAGGTCCAAACAGACAGCAGCAAACCATTTGAAAACAAACCATGCAAAGAGCAGTGTTGCCAACTTAGCGCTTTAGTCGCTATATTTAGCCACTTTTCAGACCCCTCTAGCACTTTGATTTCTAAAAAGCTCCTAGCGCCAAATCTAGAGACTTTTTTCTGCTACCCACTCTAACAGATGGCCTCCCTGGCTCTCTAAGCAAGACCCTTAACCCCACACTGCTCCCTGGGCACCGCACAATGGCAGCCCACTGCTCCCCAAGGGGAGGGGTTAAATGCAGAGAGTGAAATTCTCCAATGTGAGATCAATAAAGTACAATTATTATAAGTCCAAACTACAACAAACAATTAGCTCTGCAGAGAGTATCATAAGTGTTGAATATGATCCTCAAACTCCTGTGAGTTGGTTTGCAACTCACATCCTGGTCAAAGGCTTTTCAAACCAGAACTTATCCTCATAGAAGAACTACAGAGCTGACTTCAGGCTGCAGTGTGAACAGGATCTGATCTGATCTTTTCATGACAAAACAGATCCAATTTTTTCCAATTGGTACTTGGCTATGTGGTCCTGAATCTGATCTGCATCTGATCATTTGAAATGCGACCTGTGTCTGAATGGCCAGGTCGCATTAATCTGAGCCGAACGTCATTAATACTCAACAAAAGTTGCTATTCTGTGTCTTGTTATGCAGAAGCGCAAAAAAAACCCAACAGCCATGGCGGATGATAATGTGGATCTTTATTTTCAAATGAAAGATTGCAAGATGCGCTATGATCCATGTTTTATTCCGTAAACATAGAGGGTGCATGCTTGTGACGTCATTGCATCCTCTACTGCGGATTCAGAAGATTTAAGTTGTGTGAACCCAGTTCACACAGAGGATCACATATAAGTCGCATATATTTGGAAATGTGAACAACCATATGAAAAAATAAATAAATCAGAATTGAGCATTAGGCTGGCAGTTTTTACATAGCCAAAGAAACAGTTAATTTCCAGGGGATTTCTCTTTTTTGAAGTCAACAGTTCACAGCCAGATTAGTGTGCACTGTATTCCAACAAATAACGCCTTTTGCACCTCTGCAACCTGCTTTACCTTGTTATCTATTTCTTAAAAAAGACTCTGCATATGTACACTTGTATATACATTTTGTTTCCTATCTTTTCCTTTTTACTTTTAAAGAGTTCTTTCTGCAAACTGTGGTTGTTGCTTATTTTGTTGGTGAATTGATCAATGGAAAACAAGTAAAATTTATTGGTTTATGCACACAAACTCGTACATTAAAGGAGATTCTGATGAATGAATAAACAGTAATGAAGCAAATGAAACAAATGTCAGGGTTCTGTGCTTTGATAGAACGTAAGGAAATGTGTTTGCATTATCTAATCCTTCATAACAGCTGCTCCGTGGCAGAAAATCCAAACTTTTTCTGAAGAAGAATGCTTGACTTCTTGTTGAAATTTACAAAGGAAGGACAAAGTGAATACCAAACATCCTTGTGATCCTAAAATCAGCAAATAAGATGGGAGACGAGGAAATGGTTATTTTGGTAGCAGTTTAAGACCTTGACGGTATGTGGTTGTGTATGTCTGTATGTGTGTGAGACGGTTCCCTAGGCGTGTCTGTCATGCCACCGGTGACCCTCAGATTCCCTCCTGTGATACGTCATGTCACTTCCCCCTTTTGTTCGCTAACTCAAGAGGATCTTTCTAAAAATGTCTTTTTGTTTCAAGACTTTCAACAGCCCTCCTTCCTTCTGAGCTTGGCAGCAGTGTGTGTGTATTTGTACATTAATGATGCTCTATATGGCTAGTCCCAAAAACAGGAACTGTTGGGATGCAGATGAGGATCTTGCAGGGTGGGTTCTTCCTATTTAGTCCATACCTTTTGCAGTTTCATGAATTTTGTTTTTATCACTCATTATAACAAGCATGTCGACTTTATTTAGAAAACCATTCACGCTTTGGAGCGTTGCGATATCACAGGGTGAAAGTCTCACCTTTGTGCTACCAAACCTCTGGTCCTGACCTCAAGATGATGTTGGGACACAGACTCTCTCCAGAGACCATTCAGGAACTCTAAGTTCTATTCAGACAGGCATGTTGTCATGCTTGCTTTGGGTCATCTGGGTATGTTGCACAGTTCAACAGTGGTTGGATTTCATCATGTAAGGTCGCTCAGTGATTTGGATCAAACAAACACTGGAAATGCAAACATTGACATTTATTTGAAGTCCAAAGGAAGCACACATGCTTCTCTCCACAGTGGAAAGTGGCCCTTGTCCAGGTAAATTTGTCATTTGCAGTCTTCCACTGCTCCCAAAGTTTCCTTTGCTGTAGTGTAACAACAATAAGAAGTTGTAGTGACTTAAAAAAAAGGGTAATAGGATACAGCAGGCATGAGAGCTGATAAGCTGACCGCTGGGGACGAGCCATGAAACGAGGCCCTGGCCAGAGAACGGCACTGCAAACAGTGACTATTTTGATCTTTACATGTTTCCAACATTTGATATGTATGCAATTAAATAATAAAGGACTAGTTACTTGCCTTTTCTTCTCTGGGTCTTTTTTTCCATGGGGGACTCAGGTGCTGGTCAATGCACCTTCTCCCTCTCCCATGCTCAGGCAAAACTCCCCATTGTCTGGATCTACTTTTAGATCCAGTGTTGTAATGTTTTTAAATATTTTTTAGCAACATAGGAAGTTTTTATGCCTCTTTTGGAAAAATACCTGCACCTTATCTGGGTGGCCCCCATATGAAGTACAACATGTGATAATGGTTCAGGTTACAGCGACAGTTCCAGAAATCAGCCAAGAAGATACAATTATGAAATTCTCAGTAGTACATGATCACACATCACACATGGAAAAATAGTGACTGTGCACCTTGAATGGAACCATCGTTGACAGCGCACCTCCGCATGTTAGCATGACAAGCCATAGCTTGAGCTTCACAGGCCCCTTCCCCACCCACGCTCTCTCCATTCATCTCCTGGTCTCCATATTTACTCACTCAACAGCATCATCCACCTCTCCCTCTTTGGTTCTTTGAAAAAACGTGTTTATTTTGGGAAGTTTTTTCCGTTCTTCCAGCGGCTCTTCTTTCCTTTTTCTTTTCTGGAATCCGCTTAAGTACCTCTTTTTGGTATCCATCGTCGCTAACACATTGTACGTAACGGTTATGTTTTTAATTGACGCTTTGGATTACCCATAATTCCAAGTCGTAGTATAAAAAATAAAAAACTGAAATACATTGTTCAAGATCTTTATTGCGGTTTGAAACATATTATATGAGTGTATTTTTTTTTTACCAACCATCTAATGAACTATACACAGTTATTAACATAGTAATTAAAGTACCACTGTCTGCTTTGCTATTGGTGTCGTGTTTAAACGGCTCACCATCATGGTGAAATATAGCATGTGTTGCGTTATAAATACGGTCCGTATCAGGTGGGTTTAGGAGGAATCTTTTTCATCATTACATCTGCAAAGAGACATTCTAGTCTACAATTGCTTAGGGGGCCAACCAGGTGTCAGTGATGGGGCCCCTAAGAGGTCGGGGGCCCGTAAGCAAATGCTTTCTCTGCTTACCGATATTTACGCCATTGCCTGCACCTTATTCAAAATTATGATGAGAAAAGACAGGCAATATCCCACAACTTTGAAAGATGTGAAAGAAAATCCATAAATGTCGCTATTAGCAAAACATGAAATTAGGATATATTTAAACTCACAATGGCACAATAAGCAACATTAGGCTTACAATGAGATTATATATTTTTAAACATGCCTGTCCTTGTCCAAGCTAGGGCTCAGGTGGCTAACACATTGTCTTGCAGGGTTTAATCCATCCTGGAGTATTTTGGGATGTTGCATGTTCGCCCTGAGTATGTGTTAGTTGTCTCTAGCCACTCCAGCTTCCTGCAAGACTCCAAAAACATGACTTTTAAGTCAATGTCAACCTTATTTTTAGCACATTTAACAATAATACTATGCAGGCAAAAGTTCTCTACGATACAATGGAATGTAATCAGAAGACAGCCATGAAACCAAAGCAGGTTAAAGGGAAAGCTAAAATATAAAAAAACAATACATAACTGCTTTGATGGTGCACAAACTGAACTTAAGTTAGAATAGAGCTTTCAGGAGGTTGTACAGACTGTGCAGAAAGAATCTATGAGGGCAGTTTTATTTAGAGAAAAAGCCAGATCCCCTCCGCGACTCAATTTGGCCACCATCAGCCTTTATTTGTCTAGCATTATCCTTTATTTGGCCACCATACGCCTTTATTTGGCCACCATCAGCCTTTATTTAATATCCATACACCTTTATTTGGCCCCCATAAGCCTTTATTTGACTACCTTCAGCCTTTATTTGGCCACCATATGCCTTTATTTGGCCACCATCAGCCTTTATTTGGCCACCATATGCCTTTATTTGGCCACCATCAGCCTTTATTTGGCCACCATCAGCCTTTATTTGGCCACCATCAGCCTTTATTTAATATCCATACACCTTTATTTGGCCCCCATAAGCCTTTATTTGACTACCTTCAGCCTTTATTTGGCCCCCATAAGCCTTTATTTGACTACCTTCAGCCTTTATTTGGCCACCATATGCCTTTATTTGGCCACCATCAGCCTTTATTTGGCCACCATATGCCTTTATTTGGCCACCATCAGCCTTTATTTGGCCACCATATGCCTTTATTTGGCCACCATCAGCCTTTATTTGGCCATCATACGCCTTTATTTGGCCACCATCAGCCTTTATTTAATATCCATACACCTTTATTTGGCCCCCATAAGCCTTTATTTGACTACCTTCAGCCTTTATTTGGCCACCATATGCCTTTATTTGGCCACCATCAGCCTTTATTTGGCCACCATATGCCTTTATTTGGCCACCATACACCTTTATTTGGCCCACATAAGCCTTTATTTGGCCACCATCAGCCTTTATTTGGCCACCGTCACCCAGAACATGTGATTGGAGGAGCTCAGTTTTTTTTTTGAGTTATACAACTTAAGAACAGTTAGACAACTGATTTCCAAGCCACTTTGAATATTAATAAATGAGTAAAATAATCGTAAGATTATTATCAACTTAAGCTTTTTACTCAAGTAAAAGAGTAAAAGTACAATTTTTAAGTCTAAAAGTAAAATTAATGCAGGAAAAAAATATGTTTAGCACAGAAGCTTTAAAACATATACTGCACTACCCTATTAAAGAAACAGTTTTCAACAACTCTGGATGATAACTTCCTTAGACTTAATTTTCCTAGTTTTATAAGTAATGGTAACAGCATGCCCGCAGGAAGTGGGGGTTCTGGGGGTGCTGCTGCACCCCCCAGTGGCGAGAGGGATATTTTTTGTAAATGTATTAAAATTACTTTGTACAATGTATAAATTTCTTATGAACATTTTAGGAAATTATTTAGACTTTTACAACTATGTGTTTTGGGATTTTAATTAAATTATTTTGAGGACTAATCAGCACAAGTTCAGGGAAGTTACGTTCTCATGGCAACATCAAGCAAGCTAGTGGTCACTGAAGAGCTATCCCTCGCACGGCAGCAGACAAGAAAATTTACAAAGTCCAATAATAGAAACAAGGAGGAAATATGGCACAGAAAAGCATTTTGGATTTTTTTTGGAAAACGAACACTAGGATGCAACCATGACAACAGAGAGCAGCCGGAGTGAGGAGACTGTCCTCTGATGGCATTGCACTGGCAGTCCCAGCCCCAGCACCTGCAACCCAACCTAGCGTGATTGGATTAGACAAACCCTTCCAGCCAACATCCAGTTTCCAATTTCTTGCGCAGCATAGTGGTAATGAAACATATGGAGTGTGAAGTGTCAACTTTTGGGCCGCTGACTGGACCGGACCTCAGCAGGGACCCATGAGCTGCCCGTCCTCAGCCCGGAGGAGGGGAGCTGGGGGCCGGTAAGGTAGGTGGGGGAAAGCACGGGGCTACCTGTGTCCAGACTACCGTCACCGGGTTTAGTTTGTCGCTCCGTCCCCCGCTGGCTCCCTGCCGCCGTCCCCCGGGGTTCCCGGACCAGCCCCAGAGCTGACGGCTCGGTTTGAGTGCCACGTGCTGCACTGTAGTCGACCAAAATCCCGGACGATTTTGAAATCAGTTCAGTAGCTTTTATTTGTCCCAGTATGGGCAATTTTGTGCAGTAGTAGTACACCTTTCACACACATGTTCACATTTCACAAATCACAGATAAAAATAAAAGAAGCACAAGAGACACATAAATATTTAAAAAGATAAAAGTAAGGTGGATAAATTCCCCCCAGACATCTTTTAAGGTATGAAAAGTAGGACAGGTAGGGGAAAAAGAGGACGTATGGTCACCCTACCATATCAACAAATGTTATGTTTCAGTGAGTGAGTGCTTGTTGCAATGATGCGTCTTTGCTCAGCAGCTTGGCTTGTTTTAAACCAACCAATCAGAGCACAGCTCATCTAAATATTCATGATCATAAAAGCGACAAAACCTGTCGTTTCATTCTAGGGCTTTTAACCAGGCTGCATTAGGGCTCATAGAACAGCAAATATGCCATAACAAATCTAATGAGTCTATTTTTAAAATATAAGGAGTAGACAATAGAGAGGTAGTAAACGGATTGGCAATAGTTATGAGGTCTTTAGAGGGAATGTAGGATTGGTTGTTGGCAGTTTGATCTAGCTAATAAAATAGGTCTTTACCACAGTGAAAGTTTGCTTCCCAAACTTCAAACAATTGTCTTAAAACATAGATTTCTGAAAGTGGCGGAATAATGGAGGCTCTTTAAGGTATGGGTGTGTGGATGGATGTTTGTGTTGCCCTGTGATGGACTGGGGATCTTTGCAGGTTGTGTCCTGCCTCTTACCCAATGACCCCTGATAATAAGCAGCTGTCTCCATCCCCGGCTTTAGGCAACTGGGGATTGAAGTTTAAGGGTTTTAAAGATAATTAGCCTCTTTCAGCCTTTTGTGGAAATAATCCTACATTGATTAATGAGTACAGCAATACAACTTCAAACTGTTTTTGTATCCCCATAGGAAACCCATTTAAAAGAAATCTCTTTTTTTTTGGCAAGGTGTGAACTTAGAGGCATTTAAATGGCCCTTAAAACCAGTTAGAAAATCTTCAAAGCTTAAAATCAGGAAACTTTGCGAATATATGGAGCATCGGCAAGAAAAGAGCTAATTTTTATCTGTTTTACTGGCAGTGGTTATATCACTTCAGTGATATAAATGAGATTGAGTCTAAATCAACAACTGTATTATTCAATAAATAAACTCACATTAAAAACAACTAGTCTCTCCTCACTCAGTGTTTAGGCCCCATAGAAGGAGGAGACATCAGGCAGAACATGCTGGAAGGCCTGGAAAGGCCAGGGAATAATCTAGTCTGACATGCAGATCATTGTGGATGTCTGGGTTTCCCTGCTTGACATATCACCCACCTAACCAAAAGAGAGACTAGACTATGGGATGATTGATGCATCTTTCAGTAATGTGGGAGGAAGATGGAGTTCCCAGAAGAAACCCATGTATGCACAGGGAAAACATGAAAACTATACTCAGAAAGAAACCAGGACCTTTTTGATGCGGGTCGTTAGTCCTACCAAGTGCAGCGACAGAAAATGTAACTTGAGTATACAGTGAATTAAAAAAACTGGACATACTGAAAGAGAAAGCATTCTGATAAGACTGCAAATTAATGATGTGTCGCTGGTTCTTGTAACTTCTATATTCTCTTCCTCTCTTTCCAAACTCGTTTCTAGGCACCAGAGATGGGAAGTAACGAAGTACAAATACTTCGTTACTGTACTCAAGTAGATTTTTCTGATATTTTTACTTTACTTTACTACTTATTTTAATGGCGACTTTTTACTTCTACTCCTTACATTTTTACACGAATATCTGTACTTTCTACTCCTTACATTTAAAAAAAATGTCTAGTTACTTTAGTTTTGAATCATTTCAATGGAGTTACCGTTATTATTTTTCACGTCATCAATACCAAATTCAATCTAATTGGATGGGAATCTACGTTGCATTTGACGCACAACTACAAGATGAATCGACAGATTCGGCGGTATTCATTCGCGGTAAATCATTGCAGCTTGGTGGCGGTGGCGTTAGAATAGTAGCATGGACGACGAGATGATTGAAAATGAACACAACGGAGATCTAGTCCTATTGGCAGACATCCATTTAAAATGTAGGCAACGGCATGAAAAAAGCGGTTTCTACTTTTATACTTTAAGTAAATTTACAAGCCTGTACTTTGTTACTTTAACTTGAGTAAAGAAGTTTAATCAGTACTTCCACTTTTACCAGAGTATTTTTTAACACAAGTATCTGTACTTTTACTCAAGTACGGAAAGTGAGTACTTTTGCCATCTCTGCTAGGCACTCAGCTGCCAATCCCATTTTGGATCCCATCCGGAAACTTCATCCGCACCAAGTGGTTTTCCACTCAGCTTCTCAAAGGGCATCGCAGTCCATTGCGCTATTTGTAGACTATCAAGTGTGTTTTCCGGTATCGCAGGTCCGAAATAGTTCAGTCAAAGCTGCAACAGGAGCCAGGCAGGCACCCCATTCTGCATTTAGCATGGATGTCCATGTTGCACATTGAACGATGGTCCCACAACTGTCTCACACAGTGCTTAAATGAAATCAGCATATGTCCAATGGTCGGGAAGGAGGGGGATAAGGTGGGGCACAGAAAGTTGGAGAGGAAACTGAAAATAAGACTTGCTTTGAAGGTAGTCCTCTGAGAGCTTGGTGTGCAAAAAGGAAACAATGAGAAGAGGAAATAAGAATCTTTATTTTGCATGTTTGTTTATTGAAGCTCGGTTGAGAAGGAAAACTGGTCTCATCACAGAAGTTCTGCTCTACTTTGCATTTCAATAAAACTTTACAATCTCACGGTCTGAGCCCAGAGAAGCTCTGGCCATCAAAACGACCCCTTTATCAAATCATTTAGTACCACCCACCGAACTCGGATCAGTTACTTGAGACCCCCACTATGCTTCAGCAGGCCAAACAGTGGACTGTTTTATTTCCTGGCAATCTGCTGCTTTACCCCAGAGTCCAAACCAAACAATTATCAAAATAAAGTGCCTGCTCAAATACACACACCTTGTTTGTATGCTTGGCTGCAGATCAGAGTGTTTCAACAGTAAAACAAACCTTTAGAGAAGGTTTTTGCTTTGACGCCATCCGCGCACCAAATGGAGATATCGTTTATCATTCAGTCAGAACATAGATATACAGTCACAAACAAACGACTTCAGTATTTTGTTTCCCACTAAAAACTTGAACCGCAGATTTGTATTTATTCTTAATTTGCTTTTCCCACTCAGACTCTGTGTCAAATAAAAATGGCATACAGGCTGACATATATACAGTCATATACATTACTTAGAATACGCTTTCTGGTGACGCTCCAGTGTCAGCAACTTAGAAGTTACCTTTAAGCAAGTAAACATACTTCTAATCAACTCTTGATTTCTGCATTTTCCAAGTGATTTAAATTTTTTTTACCTTAAATGTTGTGTTTTAAATAGCTACAAGCTGAAAAAAACACAGCAGAAATAAAGACTTGAAAAAAAAAGCATTGTTAATTTATTCATATAACATGTTTTACAAAGCTCTGCATTGACCTGCCTCAGCTTCTCTGACTGTTTTCAAGCTTCTGAAAGTTCTTTAAATCTGAAATTATTCCATCCTGTTCAATAAATGATCAGTGTTTTTAATTCAGAGTAATTTTCATGTGAATGTGCTTTACTGGAGGCATCCATGTTTGTCAAAGAACACTACTGCCACCTACTGGTTGGTGACGTCACGGTGCGGTATCGGCTGTTGATCAAGTCCCAGTGCTGTATCTGGTGTTTGTCACAACGCGCTATTATCCAAGTCATCTTGAAAACATTCTTCTTCCAAATGTTGGCTACATATTACGTGTTTTTTCTCTGGCCAGAAGTTCGATGGCAAATCCTCCCTCTTCAAGTTGGCGATCCAACGACCAACCCGTCCGTGGAGGATCATGAATCAGAAAGGTGATCGCGGATGAAAAGTGTTGTTTTTAAATTCATTAAATTACTGCAAATGTATTAGTTTTAGGTATAAATGGTGATCCGTTGATTAATCCTTGCTGACCGGACTTTTCATTTAACAACTAGTAACTAGCAAGACAGGGTTCATTTTATTTTATTTTATATCTTTTATTCCTTTTATCTTTTACCAAATGTTGTTGATTGTGTGTATGTTATTTTTACTCATGTTTTAACAGTTTTATTTTTTATCTGTACTGTTTTATGTTTTATTGTACAGCACTTTGATCAGCTGTGGTTATTTTTAAGTGCTTAACAAATCAAACTAGATTGGAATGGTTTGGATAGTGAACTGAGTAACTGGACTACATAAACTTTTTATCAATATTTGAGTACATTCAGTTTTATAGACATCTGGAGGTCATGTATTAATTCTGGCTGAATATTTTACTATTCTTATGGTTAGATCTATCACTCAAACTTTTAATTCAACATCCAAGTTTTATCTACCGTATACATCAAACTTGGATGTGGCTTTAACACTTGGTTTATCCATTTCCTATTAGGTTAAAGTTTGGGCTTTGGAAAGATCCTTTTGGAAAATATTCCAAAACTGTTAAAGAACAATCCACTGGATTTTGTATTCCAAAAACCCCAGACCTAATCTGAGCGGAGTGGTGTTTGCAGTTCAGTCCAGAGAGGAATGCTCTGATCTTTATATTGGAGAAACCAAACAACTTCTCCACAGACGCATGGCCCAACACAGAAGAGCGCCCTCCTCTGGACAAGACTCTGCAGTACATCTACACCTTATGGACAAAGGACATTCTTTATAGGACCAGAATGTTCAGAAAACAGGTGGTTTGAGAGGGCCGTGAAGGAAGCCATCTATGTGAAGAAAGAAAAACATCCTTAAACAGAGGGGAGGGAGGGGGGGGATTTCAAAAACCTACAATGCAGCAATAGATTTGATCCCTTCCCACTATCATTGAAAACCCTTTACAGGAGAACAGAAGATCTCACCTATTCATCCAGGCCAACAATTCCCTCTAACGACCCCCCTTTTAGAGACATAGACAGGTATGGGGCATTGCAGGCTAACAAAAGAAACCAAACGACCCCCATTCCAAAGGGGGGGGACCCGTTCATCCGTTTCCATTCGCATGTTTTCTAAACTAAAACCAGGCTTTGTTGGGCTGCTGGATAAAACCTGGAACTAAACGCTATTTCTGACATTTTGAATTGAAAAATCTTCCTGGATGGAAGAGAAACGTCTTCAAACTAGGAAACAAAGTCCAGTGGATTGTTTTTAACTTTTTTGGAATGATTATTTTATTTATTTATTTATTCCATGACCTGGATGACTGAGCATCTTCACCAGTATTCTTGAAAATAGATTTTAGTCTGCTCTATCCATTTCAAAACCAAATTTGATCTTTGCCTGGATTATTGTCCTGCTAATGTCAGAAAGTAGCCACTAGGTGACTGATGAAGGTTGCAGGAGGTTGAAGAATTATGAGGCAAATGTAAACTTTATTATCCTCCTGGATCAATTTGATGTGTCGACAGAAGTCATATAATAAAACACATACAGTCAGAGCTGCATGGTTATTGTAACATGACAAAAAACAGTTTTGGTGAAAAATAATTATTATATTACATATATATATATATATATATATATATATATATATATATATATATATATATATATATATATATATATATATATATATATATATATATTTTTTATAAAATAAAAAAAGAAAAGAAAAGAAACATTATTATAACAGAGATAAAGGTTGAAAAGATATGAAAACTGATTAAAAGAAAAACTCAGCTTAAACATTTTTATTCAATGACAGCTTTTTTTTTCATTATCCATTTTCAAAAAAGTTTTTCCACACAACAGTTTAATAACCGTTTAATAAATAACTGAACTTATCATTATTTTTATAGATGTCTGCAAAAGAAAAGATTTTACCACGTGTCTAAACCTGCAGTCCACCTTCTGTTTTAATTTTGATTTAATCTTCTCAATATGTTATATTTATATATATATTTATGTACATATTCTTAAAAGAGGTACATGAACTGACATTTAAAAACAATTTTGAACCACGATTAAGAAAATGTTCAATAAATCCAAACTTGCCCACCCAGTTTTTGTTTCTTAAAATCATTTTAATAGAATACTGTATAATTATCCCTCCCCGGCAAGGAAAGGTTCAAATAAATGTTTAAAACTCCAAAGTCATTTATGACCATAACGAGTTGATGTAAACCTCAAACCGCAGCTGAACATGTACAGATATGTACATAAACCTGCACTAAACATTTATGCACATAAACACAGGCACTATAAAGTGAGCAGTTGGCTGCTGCAGCCCACAACTCTCATTATGCAAGGCCTGAAGGCTTTGATCCTTTCTGGGCAAAAAAAGCAATGACTGATGATTTAAGAGCAGAAATATGTGCTGGGCACTGCTTCTCGCTCCGTCATAATGTTTGCCAGATTTGGCAGATCTTCTGAGTCATTGTGTAGCTGTGAAATAGGAAAAACACAACCAGCAGAATCTAGCAACATGTTTTAAATGAAGAGATATCCTCTGTCTTTTTTGTATATTCTGAAGTGAGGAAAGCTACAGAAGTGTGAGTTAAATTCCTTTGTTTGTTAATGTTTCTATATTCATAAGATGGTTTGCTTAAGAATTTATTTAAAAATGCATGGTCATTTTTAACTTAAAAGTTACGGTAAATATTTAATTCTGTATTTCAATCTTATTATATTTATGTCAATGTAAAATAGATATTGAAATTTAATTATGTAAATATGTTTTGTCCAAGTTTAAAAACCTGTGAAGAAAACGGGGAAAATAACGAAACAGGAAATGAGTGGATCTGTCTAGCGCCCTCTGTTGGGTCCAGGCGTCTTTGAGTTAAGACAGATTAAAAATTAACTCGACAAACATATGACAAGAAATGAACTTGCGTTGATGAGAATGGAAGTTTATAACTTGGAGGTGTAGAAACAGGAATTTCAGGAAGGCGGTTATCCACAGCTTCAAAGAGCACAAGGGGCAGGTAGACATGGTCCCAGATGGTCCCAGATGGTCTCTGATGGCCCCAGGGGACCATGTACAAAATCTTACCCCAGGGCAGCCATATGCCATGCACAGAGCTAGGCTGTCAGCGAGGCACCAGAGTAGTAGCCCCTAAGACAGAGTGACAGTAAGAGAAGCAGGGTACAGAACCACTGCAAAAACAAGCTAAAAATTAGTAAAAATTTCTTAAATTAAGTGAATTTCCCCCTAATCTGAGCAGGTAAAGATGATAATTGGCCAATGGAATGAGATTTTTTTACCCTTAAAATTATTAAAAAAAAGGTTAGAATAATTAAATAATAATTAAATTAAAAAAAGAGATAAAATTCACTTGAAATAAGACAAAACAATAGTTTTTTTTTCTTATTTTAAATGTAAATTGTCTTGTTCCATCGGCAAAGTTACGTCCTCAATAAAAAAAGCACGTATTTTGAGAAAAAATTCCCTTTTTAGATTTCTTTTTTTTCCAGTGTTCTTGACCTACAGTAGCCACACCGCCATACTCACCCACACCGATCGAGCCGGGGAACTAATTCACCCAGCGGCCCATCACCCATCGCCAGCTGGTCAGGGGGAGGAGCCCCACCAGACCCTCCTGGGCAGATAGTGGCTCATAATTCAATTCAACTAAATCCAAAAATACTGTATTAACCTGAAAAAGAAATTCAAATTTATAGTAACTTTTCGGCAGTTTTTAGAACGAGTTGATGTTGGCCTTAATAGCTGTGCACTGAAAAAAACAACAACTCATAAGATTTACTTCAAAAGTATTTGCAAGGAAATGATTAAAGAAACATTTAATTCTGCAATATCAAGTTAAACTTGCCAATATCAAGTGAATTTTACTTTCCATAAGACATAACAGCTGTAAATTTATTAAGTAGCATTTACATAACTACATCCAAGTTGCAAGTTAGATTTATTCAAACAAATTAGGTACTTATTTTTCCTAGGTACAAAAAGCATTTTACTCAAAATTTTAAGGCAACACAGAGACAAAAAAAACAAACACTCACACACATCTGAGGACAATTTAGAGAAGCCATTTAACCTAACAGTTATGTTATTGGACTGTGGGAGGAAGTACCCAGAGAGAACCCACACATGCACAGGGAGGGCATGCAACTTCATGCAGAAACGTTTAAATACTGTAAGGCAGGGGTCTTCAATGTTTTCCAGGCCAAGGACCCCCAAAGTAATGGCAAAATTGAGCGGGGACTCCCTAATTATACATATTGTGTTCTATCAAACTGGTCCTATAGTCACTCTATTACAGATGGAGTAATGTAACTAAAGTAATCCCTCCCTGGGATTATTAAAGTATTTCTGCTTCCTCATTGATGGGACAGGTGTTGTGAATGAAACAGTGCCCAGCTTGAAAGAGCTCCTGTGTGTCGCTGAATGTGAGCATTGATGACTGAAAGACATCTTCTGCCTCCATTTATCTGTTTACTACAGTCTTTTGGATTCATGTTTTTAATGTGGATTTAAAGACATTTCAGTTAGTACAAAAAAAATTGCTAATTGACCAAAACTTTCACAATCCCCATGCAGTACCTCTGTGCACCCCCTAGGGGTTGTGGACCCCCTGTTGAAGAGCTCCGGTGTAAGGAAATCTAAGTAGAACAAAATTCATAAAATACATTTTTTTTTAAATGTATTTTACTTCAAAAACTCTAGTTTAAAAAATAGAATAGAAATTATGACGAATCCTCTAATAGAGTTTACTGCACTAAAAAGTACCTTTTTTCTTTGTAGGAAGGACGGGTCTTTAGTAGCGTTCTGTCTTGCTGTAGATCTGGAAAAACTTCTCACTGAAGACACTTTGTTGTTGTTTAACAGTCTTCTGAAGAGGATGCTCATCATTCTCCATGATCTACCTCAATTTATGAAGAATTCTTTGTGAAAGATGGTTCTAGAGGAGTTCCCAGAACAGAGCCAGTCTTCTTTATTAGCTTGTTGAGCTTTTTTAACTAATCTGCTCTGATTCTGTTACCTCAGCAGATGAAGGCAGAAGAGATCACATTCTCCACAACACACTTATAAAGGCCATTGAACCCAGTAGAAGGGGCACATCTTATACTCTGGGGGCCAGTTACCAAGTGGTTAAGTTTCACTAGTTCTCTCCCGCAGCCCAAACCAGCACCGAACACCTGATGGAAACGCACCTACAGTTTTCTGATTGTTGGGGTAACTGTAAATCTATAGGAGGAGCATCATCCTAAATGTTCTACCTATCCCAAAGTTGACTATTGAAGCATCAGTACTACATCTGTGTGCAATCGTCCAATGGGCCAGGCAAATGGGGCTATGTTTAGTATCAGAATTATATAATCATATAGAATTATTAATTATGGAATTATATAAGCAATAAACACTTTTTCTATGTCTGCTTCCGTCTCCTTGAACCCCAGTCGGCCTCAGCAGACTGGGGTTCAATTAAAATCATTATAAAACATGCAGACAGCTCTTGAACTTATGTAATATTTGCCTAAGCATGGGTGTCGTTTTAAAACAGTAGAGGCTCTTGCTTAGCCATTATCTGATGTGCTGAGTTCTGCTGTTATTCCATTTTTAAGAACTATTCAATCTCAGCTAAAACAATCTTTACATTTAGATTACACATAAAAGCCTAAGACATTGTTAATGATTTCAAATTTAGCCTTAAAATCTGTTAGGTTTATTCAATGATGATTATAAAATTAATGTGTGCTTATGAAACATTTGTGCAAGAGGATGCTCCACTCCTGTCTCATGATTCAGTCAGTAGACCATCCTGCCTTGTCATTCTGATGGAGCATTCTGTCTTCATGAGCTGATCAATTGTTCTGTCAGAACAATACTCTGTTTGTAACCATGCGCCATGTTCTGTTAATAAAACGCTCTGCAGAGGAGGTCCAGTGGGAGACAGTATGTTTGAGTCTGGGGTTCAACTGTCTCTCTTTTCTGCAGGAATTGTATAGATAAGTCTGTATTTCAGTTCTTCAATTGTTTATTTCAGTTCTTCTTAAGAAAATGAACCCGACAAAATCATTTTAACATTGTTTCTAAAGCAAGAAATCATGGGTTATAAAAACAAAAACTCAACAGAGCTGTATTTAGAAATATCAGTTTTAGTTTATTTTATTTTTTTTGTGCCTTAGGGTAAATTTTGGAGTAAAGGCTTGGCTGACTGCTGTTATGTTTTGACTTGGGTCAAAGAGAAGCAGTGTTAACATGATGAGTCACTTGAAATAAAAAAAATCGGATATGGGTGTGTGTTGGTGGCATTTTGTTTAGGAGAAACAGTTACGCTTTGTGTCGTCAGATGAACGTGACTGGCTTCCCAGTGTCTGACGGAGAGGATTTCATCTCAGCAGGTGTTTTACCTGATGTGTAGGCAGGTCAGTCCAGCTCCTGACCCCACTTGAATAGATACCATTACACCCTCCACCTGTCTTCTGCTTTCATCCAGCAGCCTCTTATTTCTGCTGGTGAATATTAAAGGTTTGCAACTGTATCTCGCTCGGTGATGGTTAAAAAACTCTCTATTTTTCACATTCCTGTTTTGGCTGTATGTATGATCGACTGTGAAACAAAACAGGTCGCTATAGATGGTAAAAGCAGGCATATATGAGACGTTCTTGGCTCTGCTCCTCTGGCTGTGTGGCAACAGTTCAGCTCTGTCACTCAGCGCAGGCAGGGGTCCATCGTGCACACAAACACAACCATGTTTCCCCTCAGCACTCTCATTCTGCACACAACTGGTTTAGATTTTTGGGGGGTCAGAGGTGAGGCATAGCTGGATCATTATCACAGGTCATGCGTAAGGCAGGCACTGAGAGGGGACGGCCAATAATCAGCTGAAGCATGCGCAGGGGATCTCGCTGCTGTTATTCTAAGCTCCAGGGTGAGCTGCTCTTTTGATTGATGCAACTAGTTTGGGCAAGTTTTGGCTTGTGTCTATTACTTATCCTTTCCTGTCATCAACTGATAAGAGATCTCCCACTGAGGGACTGTGGGGGTGGGGTCTGCCGTAGAAATATCGCAGCACTGTACAGAACATGTCTCATGTTTCCTCTCTTGAATAACACACTTGCTGTATGGCTTCTCTGCTGGAGAGCATAAAAAACACCCCAGCTGTAGTGAAAAAGTATCTGCCCCGGTTTTCAAGAGACTATTTAATTTTTGACGGGGTAAAAAGCTATTAAAACCAAGCTGCTCATGTTAAGTGCCGAAGTGAAAAACTTCCCTAATGCAGTATTCTTTGATTAGTGCGTATCGCTTTTTAAATCAGGGACGTCAAACTCAAGACCTGAAGGGCCAGTATTCTCCAGCTTTTAGATATCTCCCTGATCCAACACACCTGAAGCAAATGACCTTAAAAGACCTAATAATTTAATTCAGGTGTATTAAAGGAGACGCTCATCTAGACACCAGCCCTCACTGATGATGCAAAAGATGATGATGATGATGATGACATGAAACAATGCTCAAATTAGGACTTGTAACTATGACCCATTGTTACCTGTATATTGGCCAAAGTAGCAGCTAAACACAGCATCTGGTTTTCTACAGTGGATTATTTTTATTGTTTTGGGTGAAGTGGATTTGTTTGGGTTGTGGTTCTTTGGTTGGCCACATCTTGCTTTCATTTTTGTAAAAAGGTACATTGATTTCACTTAACAATATTTTGTTTTTGTTTAACACTTCATAAAAGGGACATTCATGGATTAAAGAGTTAAAATATTTTGAAATACTCACATCTGTTGTTTCACTCTCCAAGCAGGTGTGTACAGGACTGTACCATTGGATAATTGAAGGGGGGGAGGTTGATCTGATGTATGGTGTTTTCTTTATTGAGTTTGAGTATTTGTTTGGATTGAATTAAAATATTTGTTTCTGTATTTATTGGTAAAAGTATTTCTTAAGTAGTTGTTTGTTTAAACCAAAATTTTCATTTTCTTCTTATTGTGAAGCTGAACATCCTTTTAAAAATGGTTTCTTCCAATTTAGTTCCTCCTCTATATAAGAAACATGTCTGCCATTGTTCTTAGTTGGTGTGGTGTGGTTTATGTCCTGCACAAGAAGAAATTAAAGTTTTGTCAGCTGAAAACTCTTCAAAAGCATGTTCTTCTTTCAACCAGTTTGGGTCCCAACTCCAAGACTGCTTGGCCTCCTGACAAGCATGTGACAGGTCTGTTTCTAAGAAAGTAGCAAAAAACAAATGAAAACCTGGTCATGCTGGCTATCCGTCCGTCCGTTTGTCGTGGGGGTAGCAGCTTCAGTAGGGAGGCCACAGCAATCCTCGCCCCAGCCACTTGGGGCAGGGGAATCCCAGGCCAATTGAGAAACATAAGCCCCGTTTCCACTACCTTTTTGAAACTGTGCCGAGATCGGTCTGAACACGGCAACCGAGATAACTGTTGAGCGTAAATGGCACGCAAAACTGAAACAGACCGTGCCTGAAAGAACCGAACCGTGCTGAACTGGTACTAGTGCATCAGTAGGACTCGACGCGGTTACAGTAAGTTCTGGCTCGGTTCTCAGATAATAAAGAGTGCATGAGCAGACCGCGTCATCTCCTGGTTATCCTTCCAGCAGGAGTGTGTCACAGATATTTTTGATCTATGCCCAATATTGAAGTGTGGTCTGCGCTATGTTATTCCACGCCACAACGCCAGAGGGCCAATCAGGAACTAGCTCTGTGGGAAGCGGTGAGGAAGTGAGGGCTAGTTTGTGCGACAACAGATGGACATGAGGATGAAAAACAGCAGGGATCCAGGTGCGTTCACTGCGACACACACGCAGACGACCTGGTTTCTTAGTACAAATCAGCCTTTAGTTCTCGATGTGGCTGACCAGGGTTCAAATCTAGCCTGTGGTCCTTTGCTGCATGTCTCTTGTACCTCCTTTCCTTTCACCCTACTTTGCAATAAAGACCCACTAATGCTGAAAAAACCTGGTTTGACTCTCTGCAAACACACTGACAGTTACGGGAGCTGCCATGTTGATTTGCTTGTTTCCCTCTAGGGAGCAGTAGTACCGTAGATCTCCACTAGGAGGTGAGGAACCGTGCTAGAGTGGTGTTTAAATGGCTGTAAGGAACCGAGTTTGGCACCGTTTACTGAACCAAGCTCTGCACGGATCTTTTTTCAGAGAGGAGTGTAATTGGAGCTATAGTCCTGTCAGTCACTGGGTCTCCGCCCCATGGGACATGACCAGAACACCTCACCAGGGAGGCCCTAAATTAAAATATGAATGACAATTTTTCTAAATATTCTTAATTTACACATTGCCTAGAATTCAACACATTTTTTAATCAAATTTCACAAGCTATAAGTAGGCCTGCTTATCACCAGAGCAAAAAAAAAAAAAAAAACAGTAAATCCTTTAAATAGTACCCTTCTGGCAACATGGGACTGGCTAAGATATCTCTAAAAGAAGGATTTATAAATCTGGAAAGTACCATGAAGCATTTTCTAGGGCCTTTGGGCTCCAGTGGAGGGATATTATATGTAGTCTTCTTAGATGGGATATGCTAATCAAGATTAGTTTAAAAGTGGATCAACAACACATTTAGTAGGTCTCAAAGAGCCCAGAACAATGTTTAAAACCCTGCAGCTCTAACCTTCCCCAGCAAAGGTAAATATATAGGATTTAATAAAGAAGGAAATAGACTAGGAAAAAAAAAACACAACATTTTAAGTCAGACCTATTAGTAAGTAAAATCTGTTTTCTTTAAACCATTTATTTACATACAATATCAGAGTGAAGATACTTGAAGAAGAGAAATACTTGTTTCCTGTTACCTTTTTCTAAAGGTTAAAGATTGCCTGAAGCATATCACAGCATTGGGGCTGGGTTGGCCATGTTTTTCTTGTCTTTTATTGGAAGATGTTTCAACTAACGTAGATCCCACAGGGTGGATTATTTGGGGTCAGTGTGACCTCACAAAGAAAGCACCATTTCACATTTCATTATTTTTTATTATTATAACTTGTATTGTTTTAGCTTAACTCTCTCGGCAAGTTGATCTCAGGTGTTTCTTTTTGTGTAGAATTACAAGAAAAATCTATCCTTGCGAAACCAGTTGAGGAAAACATTTCTGGGGTCCTTCAGTTCAAGGGTCATTTAGTGCTGCATAACTCAGTCACAAACTTAACCAATGGACAGATATGTTGATATTGCCTATGTTTATACATTGTATGTGAAATCATGCAGTGACTTGCAAAAAGTCTTTTTGTACCTCACATTACTTTTTTTCACATTTTCCATTTTTCCAATTCAAACTCCATATACATACCTCACCTGGTGGTGTCGTAGAAAAATCCCTTCAACGACTTAAAATTGGTACTAAGTTTTGTAAAAATTCAAAGTTCTTAAAAGGCAGAAAAGTCTTCAAACAATGATCCAAAAAATCAGGCAGAAGCAGCTGAAGTCCAGGTCCAATGTGATTTATTGCAAAATACAAAGAATCACACACTAGTTGGCTGCCGGCAAACAACTGAACAAATGATTCTTGGGGCCTGTTGACTCATCCCACAGGCCCCCTCCTTTTTTTCATTATTCTAGGTACTTTTTCTTCGGGTAAAACCAATTATTTTTATCTTACCGGTGAAAAACCCCTTTCAAAGCATATTTTTTATATATTTAATCAACAGTCTTTGTTACAGGTTATGGTGGCATTTCTTTGCCAATCATGATGACATATATTGTCATTAAATCAAAAACACATCATTTACTTAATTATTAATCTTTCAAAACGAAGCTTTCATCCAATGTAACTTATGATTATAACATTTCTTTGAGAACAGTCTTACAGGTCATGATGACATCTGGTGCACTTAAATCAGAAACATATGACAATTTCAATCAATAATATGTCAAAACTAAACCTTTCTTCCAATGTGATCTAAGATTATAATATTACTTCAAAACAGGTCAGCATAACCCTGGTGTTCCATGTCCAAGTAAAACATCATCCTTTCTGTGACCAATGCTGCACAGTGTGTTTTAAAGATGTGTGCTAAATATGTGTGCTTCTTTTACTACAAAGGCTTATCCATGTAATTCTGCAGCATTTCCCAATCTTGGATTCAACCCAATACCTGCTTTTGTCTGGATCCCAAACTTCAAAAGGCCAGGTGCAGAATCATACACACACTGCTTCTCTATTTCTCCCTTTGGCCTCCATAAATGTATTTACGAAAACAACTCTTTAAACATTTATAAACATTTAATTCTGTTTTATTCTAATCATTGGTGCAGATTAATACACTACATTTCCCCCCTTTGATCCTGAAAAGGATCAACACAAAGTTACTCTGCAGGTGATGAATCACATAAAATACCAATATAGTGAAGTTTCAACAGTAACAGATGGTTATATATATTGTGCACACCAAACTAGAAGTGAGACTAAACACACCATATACTTGTAGTGACTGGTATAAGATCTCGTGAGTAAATGAAGGACATTTGAAACAAAGAGGGATCCCCCTCTTGGCTCACTTATGAGGATCTTTTCCTCGTTGCTTACTTTTTTTGTAGAAAGATTTTCTAACTTTGTTTTCTCAGCAGAGGAAAATTCCAATGCCCAAGCAGCATCTTGTGTCACGAGGTCATCGCATCCCCCTCTGCATGGGTGTCATTACACACCCATAAATAAACCAAGAAAAGCCTCATCATGCCTGGACTATGCCAGGCTTACTCATCATCCAATGGTCAATGGACCGTCATTACAACCAACATAGGAGTAACCTTGTGGCACTCTCCTGCACAGTACTACTGTCATAAGTATTATACACAATTATCTTGCCAGTTATTTGTAACATAGGTATTGATAATCATTAATAATCAACATTGTCCTTTATACGCAGTGTGGTGTCATGGGTGAGAATAATAATATTTAGGGCTTCCATGTGGCCACTCGCTCGGTCAGCTACAGCAACTTTCCTTGCAGGGTGATTATGGTGGTTCGTGCCTCCTGAAGTTGTTTTCTCAGTTCCTCATTTTCTTGGGTCAAACGCTGATTCCTTCCCTTTTCCCTGGATTTGTATATGGCACGACGGACAGCCTGTATTGGGAGCTTAGTTGTGGGGTACTCCAGACCCCTCATCATTTTTGAATACACCTCTGTTGTCATAGAGGTGACCTCTGGCACTAGGTCGTTGACGGAGTGATAGGTATGCATTGGATGGGCGAAGAACCCCTTGAGGTGCACATATTCCGGTGTGCTGACGCATAGGCCTGCGAAATTCTCGCCTTGTCCTACGTATGGAGCAGGAGCCAACATGTTGTAGTGGTTAGCTTGCACGCCTGATGTGGATGGCTGCTCCTGAAGTGGTCCAGCGAGTTGTCCTCCATACTCCGGGTCGGTTGAGATGTTGCTTGGTTTCGGTCTTGATCACGATCTGTAGGGCACCAGGCGATTGTGGGTTGGACATTGGCCTCTCTGTGGGTAGTGGTGGTTGATCATGCGGCTGCCTGTGGAGTGCCTCCATGACGCCTGGTCCCTCGGCCGGATCCTCTGGCTGCCTGTGAGGAACATTGGAGCCTGCGGCTATTTCTACCTGTGTGCCTACCGACGCCTGTGTGAGGTATTTGTCTCTATTCATAAACAGATAGTCTTCTCTGGTTGGGGAAGTGGGCCATAATAAGCTTCCATGTATGCCCGCGTTTCCTCATAATTTTCCACCATTGTCAATAAATCTGCATTTGGAGACATAGTGTGGCATATTTAGATATCATCATAAGGCATGTTATTTCCTAAATCTACGGATAATTCAGCATGCAAATTACTATATCTACGTGAGTAAGTATATGAGTCATTGTTAAGCAATTTAGTATACATTTTGATTATTAAAGAAAGGCACGTACCTGGTGGGGGTGGGAGGAGATCATGGCTATGTCTTATATGACTTTGTCCAACTGTATTTCTACTATTGGGAACTGTCCAGTTACACTTACAACAAGCTTTGAGACCAGTCCCCGGACAAGGGGTATGAAGCAACAAATAACTATCAATATGATCAATATTACTACTCCTAGAATCATCCCTGCTGCCTTAAGATATTTTCCCCCATCCGAGCTTATTAAACCAATCCCAGAATCCCTTCAACTGGGTGTTCCAGTTAGACCTCAACACATGTTCATCTCTCATGTGTTTCATTTCCTGGAGGACCCCTGTGAGGCTGCCGTTAACATCTGTATGCATAGGAATTAAAGTACAACAATCTTCTCCGATATAGTCACATATTCCTTGGTCCCCAGCCATGCGGGACTCTAGCACGAACCTATTTTGCAAAACCATTAGTGAAGTAGCATGCAATTGTTCCTTCACCAGATCTACGCCCTTTATTGTAAAATTTATAAACCTTTGTTGATTATACCATAAGAGATTTACCCACCTACTATTGCGAGCTATATACTGAGCATTAACAATTGATCCGTAGATTGGTACTGAACCAGCCCCTCTTCCGCTTTCTATCCAACCACTCCCTATGGCAACCTGTTCTTCAGGTACTCCATATGGGATCTGATCCCATGTGATTTATACCTCATCCGATGTTTTCCACTCGTGTTTAACGGGAGTGCTTCTTTTAACGCGGTTGCTTATTTCGTTAGATGTTATATTAATGCCTATTGGGTTATTTACTATTAACTTTAGTTGTCCTGTCAGCATTACTGGTGCACAGATGCCTTCCCACTGAGGGGGTAATGTGGCCAACATCTGTGTCTCATTGTGACACATCCAAAAAATGTCACCTAAAGGGACAGATCCCTTCGCCAGGCTCAGTATTCGGTATTGAGATACACTTGAAGGTTGGAACTCATAGATGACATGTCCCCCATCTGGTACTACTTGTTCACAGCGTATGGTAGCATTGGGACTTGTTTTACAAAACTTAATGTGGTAGGTGAGGTTCCCATTTGCTGTCGGTGGGTACCACGTTCTATTACTACATGTCACCAGTCTATCCGTTGTCCACATCTGTCTAGAGGTTCTATTGGTCACCTCTTCTAATTCTTTCCCTCGGGCTATACAAAACGGAAAAATCAGTTCAGCTGGTTTTCGTACTACTGGTGGAAGGGAGAACGTGGTCATTACATCATTTATTGAGGAGTTCAGCGCTCTGGGCATATTGTGTGGTCATTTGACAACGATGCAAGACCTCCGGCCATCTGCATGGCACAGTGAGCAAAGCACACCGTTACGTCTGGGCAGTCACCTATTTTACTTCCAGGGATAATCTGAAGGGCTGGCAATTTTTTAACGTTATAGCAGGCTATACAATCATCTTTAGGGAGCTTTTTGGCTTTGAACATTGCTTGGACAGAGTACTGAATCCATTGTTGAAACATATTGGTCTCCCAGTGTGCAGTCTTTAATTTGTCTAGATCTCTTTTCTGTCTTCTGTTTATTAGTTGTACCACTCTATGCGCTCTTTCTACTGTCATTACTTGTTCTGTTAGTGTGTTTTGGCATATGTTTATTTTGCATCTCACCTCAATGATCACCATCCCATCCCCACGGCAGTCCATGCTTCGTGGAATTCCAAGCCAATGTTTCCCCATTGACTTCCCAAAAATTTACATAATCATATCCTTTGATTTGCACATGCATTAGTGATATATTCTTCCCATCATTATTACTGATTACCCCTTGGTTAGTAGCTAGTGTTATCATTGCTAGTGCACATGTTTGTGTTTGTGTGTGACGCATTAAGTGTGTGTGTACATTGTTAGTAGTAACCTTAATAAGATCCCCCCTTGTTAACCCACAAAGGGTTAACACAACAAGAAGATTAGTCAGAGTCGGGAGAAGGCGCATTCGGGAGATGCCCAGACGGCGATGGGGTGGGCGGGACCGAGTCGATCGACGGCCCACTTGTCGCGGAGGAGGAAGGAGAAAGGGAGGGGAAGAAAGGGGAAGGTGCAGGTGAGGGATGTGAAGGGGACAGGACTTCACCAGCATCTGGTGGGTCAGAAGAAAGAAGTTCGTCCAGTGCCTGAACGACGGATGGATCTGGGTCAGACCCAGAAGAAGTCTCAGCGGCAGAAGGATCATTATCATTGCCACCAGAATCAGAAGGTGGATGGGAAGCATAAGAATGAACACTGTCATCCTCAGAGTCCCCTGACATTGGTGATTGGCGTGCGGCCAAGCGTGCCGAACGTCTTTGGACGCCGGACGTTGAGGGGAGTGGGGACGCATCAGTGCCCGACACCGGTGCAACATTCAAAGTTTGTGAGCTAGTGGAGGGGTACTGCGGAGGGAGACTCGTTGCTGCCCTGTCAGCATGTGCAGAGCCCGTCGGTCCTGGATCAAGGCCAGGTGGGTCTGGAGGCCGATGCCTGGTGCAGTGGTTTTTATGAAACCAGAAGGGCTTACCTTCAACTTTCAGGGCAGTGGGAGTGGTAAGCACAACTTTAAAAGGGCCTTCCCTACGAGGCTCGTTCCACTGACGTCTAAAGACTCGTATGAACACACTGTCACCAACTTGAATATCCCTGACGTCCACTGGAATGTGTGTCTCATCTCGGCTGTGAGCTGCTTTCACCTGTTGAAATATAAGCCTGTGAATGCGGGTTAAGGACCTGAGGTAATCCCCCAGTTCACGCTCAAGCTGTGCCAAGGAAACCTCCTGCAGCTGGGGGCTGCAGGAGGTTTCAGAGGCATTGGTCGACCTGTAATAATTTCATGAGGGGTAAGATGGGTTATTCGGTTAGTTTAAGAACGCATTGCCATCAATGCAACAGGAAAGGCGTCAACCCAAGTCAAACGGTTGTCGCTGTCAGCTATTATCTTAGCTATCTTCGATTTCAGCACTCCGTTAGCTCGTTCCACGGATGCCTGTGACTGGGGATGATACACACAACCAAACTTCTGTTTTATGCACAACAGTTTGAACATCAGCTGGATCACCTGTGAAACAAAATGAGGTCCGTTATCAGATGATATTGTATCAGGCATGCCAAATCTGGGAAAAACTTCTTTACACAAAAACCTTGCTGCTGCTTTGTGGTCATTCTTAGCAGTGGGACATGCCTCCACCCATCTGCCTAAACCTACAGACAACCACCAACATATACCTCTTTCCCTGAACCCGAGTTATCATGTCAACGTAGTCCATAATCAGATGGCGGAACGGACCGTCTGGCATGGGAATATGTGCTAAGGGCTGGGTAAACATCTTACGCACATTATACTTAGGGCAATGTGGGCATAAGGCCAGTTCTCTGTCTACCATAGGTGTCATATAAGGTGACCAGCAGACTGCCTGTAACTTTTGAACAACTTGGGCTCGTGAACAATGATCAGGTCCATGCATTATTTTAATCGCCGTTGGTAATAAGGACAACGGTAGTACAAAATGTCCTCGAGAACTACGCCACAACCCAGCATGGGGGTGTGTTAAGCGAGCCGCCCCCCTTTGTACCCACAGGCGTTTTTCCGCTTCAGATACGTTATTTTGGGCTTCTATTAATGAGGCTAGATTAGTAATGGGTTCACACTCAGCTACATGAACCATTGGTCCCTGCACTGCTGATCCTGTGGCTTCTTTAGCTGCCTCATCTGCCAAGTTGTTTCCTATAGCAACAGGTGTTTTTGCTGCCTGATGGGCAGCACATTTTACAATAGCTAATGCAGATGGAAGTTGCATAGCTGTTATTAATTCTACTACAGCTTGCCCATGTGTCACTGGGGTGCCATCTGTTCTAACGGACCCTTGTTGTTTCCAAATGCTTGCATTTATATGGCATACCCCATATCCATATGCACTGTCAGTATAGATTGTCACTCTTTTACCAGTAGCCAATTTACATGCTGCTGTTAATGCTTTTATCTCTGCCAACTGGGCAGAGCAAGGTTGATCTAGGCTCATTGATTGTACCTTGGTAAAGGTCCCATCGGGGTTAAGTTGGACTATTCCATATCCAGCTCTATTCCCTGTCTCACCTCTGACGCATGATCCGTCTACGAACAGCGTCAGATCGGATGGGATTGAATGATTGTATAAGTCCTCCCTTACCTTCATGAAGGTGTCCGTCTCCTGGAGACAATCATGGGGCTCACCTTCTGTGGGCAACACCATTCTTGTGGCTGGGTTAATCGTGGTTCAGCGTTGTATTGTTAAATCAGGTCCTGAAAGCAGAACTTCATAATCTGTTCGACGAGCTTGGGTTATCACAAAGCGTGGACTGGTGAGCAGTGCATGTAATTGATGTGAGGTGTACAAAATAACTGGGTGGCCCATAGTAATAACTGAGGCCTTTTTATATGCGAAGGCTGCTGCTGCCAAACCCTGGTAGCAGGGAGGCAGACCTTCCTCGACACCATCTAATTTTGTGCTGTAATAAGAAATTGGTTGTTTACCTATGGGAGTGTCTTGCATCAATACTGCACATGCATACCCTTGTCGCTCAGCCACATAGAGATGGAATGGTTTGCCATAATCTGGATTGGCCAGAGCAGGAGCAGTTTGGAGATCTTGTTTCAGCAGCTGGAACGCACCCTCTGCCTCATCTGTCCATTGTAATTGAGCTGACCTGCGGCTTTAATCAGTGCTCTCAGTGGAGCCGTTTTGATGGCATAATCACACACCCACGGTCTGCTGTAACCTGCCATGCCAAGGAAAGACAACATGTGACCAACAGTCCGAGGTTTGGGCATTTGAGTTATGGCTTCTAGTTGGGACCTCTTGTCCCCACTGAGTTGCCTGCCAATATACTCCACTGTTTGCTGGCAGAATTGCAATTTTTGTTTACTTACTTTGTGTCCTCCTTCTGCCAAAGCAGTCAACACTGTAATGGAGTCTCTTTCACACTGCTCTTTAGAAGCAGAACAAATCAAAATGTCATCAACATACATCAACATTGTAGATGGTATGTCAAGGTGATTTAAGTCATTTGCCAGTACACGATTGAAAATTGATGGCGAGTGTACAAAACCCTGTGGTAATCACGAATAAGTATATTGCAAACAATGCAATGCAAACAAATACTGGGAATCTGGATGGACCGGTACACTGAAAAATGCTGAACACAGATCTATCACAGTAAACCATTTGGTACCTGGGGGTATATTACTCAGTAGTGTGTGTGGGTCTGGTACTACTGGTATTTCTTCTGCTACAACAGCATTAATTAATCTTAGATCATGGACTAGTCTGTAGTCATTACTGTTGGGTTTTCTGATGGGAAAAATTGGTGTGTTACAGGGACTTACTGTTGGTTTAAGAACTCCTGCTGCTTCTAATCCTGTTATAATGGGCTGTATTCCTTCTACTGCTTCTCTTTTAAGTGGGTATTGTCTTTGGAAGGGCAATTTAGCATTTGGTTTGATGGTGAATTTGATGGGGTCTGCTGATTTCACTAACCCTACATCTGTTTTACTTTTAGACCATACTTACTCTGGGACTGTTCTGCAGCCACTGCCATTTGTCTTTTCCCAGGAACTTTAATGTGTTCTGCTATTACTTCATCAGCTTGTGAGAATGAGATTTTGAAGAACAGTCCATCTTTTGACATGCTAATGCAATCCCATGCTGTGTCATCCCATTCAGTGACTTGCTTGGCTTCTTGAACCATGGGTCCTAGGTCATGTGACTCATATTTGTCTGCAATCAGTAATGTGACATGTGGTGCTGAGTTGGTAACCTGGAACCATTCTGCTACCTCTTTATCAGGAAATGTGACAACAGCTGCAGCTCCTTGTGGTCCGACCACTATGTCAGCGTATTGGATGACAGTTGTTTTGTTGTTAATTTCTTCATCCCAGCTTTTCTCGTAGTCTTCGTGTGTTTTGCCTTTGTCATAAAACATGGTACAATGGAGAGGAAGAAAAGGTTCTCTAGATTTGTCGTAGTGATTCATTATCAGGGGTCTCCATGTCTCGCACTCTAGTTGGAGGAAGGAAATTGGTGATGTGAGTTTCAGCCAAAATACTTGGTCTTCTGGCTCATGACCCCCCAGATAACAATCTGGGGGGTCTTTTGCAGGCCTAGGGGCATCATGTAGGCTTCATTGTTGTCTATTGCTTCAAAAGAAATTTCATTAGGGGTACATTTGATTTTAGCATTAAGCTGGCACAGCACATCTCTACCCAGTAGATTGATTGGCGTATCTTTTGAGTAAAGCAGTGGTGCATACACAGTCTTTTACCTATGATCATGGGAACTGGCCCAGTAATGGGTATTATTTGGGTCTTCCCAGAGAAACCTACTGTTCGAATCTTTGATGCTGAGAGAGGCAGGCCAATTCCACTTTTTCCTATACAGGAGTAGGCCGCTCCTGTATCAATCATGAAGCGATGATGGCTGTCATATATAGTGACATCAATGGTGGGTTCTGTTTGTGGACGTTGGGTTAATACAGGTAGAATGGCCTCTCCATCAGGTTTCTCTGGGCACCTCTATAGCCAGTATGTGTCTTGTCCTGTTCCATAGGTGGCTGGTCCAGCAGTAGGGGGCTGGGGTCCCATCCATGGGTTAGTGGGGCAGTCTCTTTGCATGTGTCCAACTTGTCCACATCCCCAGCATTGCAGTCTCCCACGCTGTTGTCCCATATCTGGACCTGCCTGAGGCGTCTGCTGGTATTGGCCTTGAGGGGGCCTTCTTGGGGCTCCTTGTGGTCCCCTCCATCTTCCCTCATGGGTGGCCCCCCTTGTCCCCTTCCGAACGTTGCTTGTTGGGGACCTGCTCCTTGGTTTAGATGCACATGAATAGGAGGGACTGGTTGAGGTTGGGTCTGCTGTGGCAGGGCTCCTCCCATGGGTGGCGCTGCTGGATATTGCATCTGCTGTGTGGGCGGAGGGATGACAGGAGACACTACTGGTGCTTGTACAACTGCCTCCCCTGTTGGTGCACCCTCAGTTGGGGGTGTGGCTGCCACAGTCAGTGCTGCTTGATGTTTGGGCTTTTATTTTTCTTTCTTTGCCTTGGACAATTCCCCAATCCTCAGCTGGGTTAACTTGGTGGCCAGCATCTTGCTCTGGTCCTCAAAGGCCCGTTTTTCGGCCCGGTGCATGTTTACATAGTGTATAATATGCTCAGAGAACAGAGGCCAATCCATCTTCATGAGCCCCACAACTCCGTTCAGTTTGGCTTGTACTTCTTTGGGCATGGCCTCTCTGATGTAGGTTCTGAACAGGGGGCCAGATGTTTTCAGTTCACTCCCATCACTTCCAGTCTCTGTTTTCCATTTCTGTTGGAACCTGTGCAGAAACTGGGTGGGGCTTTCATCATCCCTTAGGCATTCTTGTCTCAGCTTAGTTGGGTCATTGCAGGTGGGGAATTTGTTCCTCAAGGCTGCCCACACCTTGGGTCTTACTTTGTTGAATGGTATCTTGTCATACTGGTGTGAGGTCATGACCCCTGGAAGCTGGGCTTCGTCAAACACCTCTCTGGCTGCTGAGTGTCCTGCTGTTTTGATTAGCAGTGCCTTGATGTCTCCAGCTGCCAGATTGATGCCTCCAGTAATTTCTTCCAGCTTTTCTATCCACCTGTCAGCACCATCTGCCAACGGGGTCAGCCTTCCAGCAAGTGTGATCATGTCCATAAATGACCATGGCACATATCTGTCTTCTTGAGGTCCTTTAGACAGCAAAGGAGCTATATAGACCTTTTCTTGATCTGGTTCTGTCTTCTGTTGTTTTGCTCGGTTCCTGGTCAACATCAGGTGAGGGCCTCCTTTTTCTATTTGCAGGTCCACGTCACATTCAGCTGCTTGTGGCTTCCGTTCTTTTGCCGCTGGCCTGCTTTTCTCCTTGAACCCCTTATGGAATGGGTTTGTTGACGGCAGTATGTCTAAGCCTTCATCCTCCGTTCCACCATGCGGCCAGTCAGCCCCATCACTCTCTATTAGGGCTTCCTCCTCACTTCCCCTCTCTTCTCCCTCTTTTATTTTTGCTTCTTCAATCAGGGTCTTAGTCCGTAGACTTGCTCGGTCTGGGTAGTCATTCTGGAACTCTAGTATAAGCTGCTCCGTTTCCATTCTTTTCCGTTTTTCTAATTCTTCGTCTCGCCTTTTCTTTTCCTCCTTTTGTTTTTTTATTGTCTCTTTTAAATTCTTTAGTTGTCTCATTTGTGCTTCTTCTTCCAACTTTTTCTCCCTGTCGACGAGTTGTACAAATGTTTCCGTCAGTTCCGTCAACTCCTTGTTTATTTGTTTTGTCAGTTCTGCCGGTTCATTCAAGAATAACTTGGTCCTGGGCTCTGAGTGGCACGTGGGGCCTCTTTGATACGGTGAACGCTTGCGTTCTGGGGGTAGGGAACGGCTATGGGGAGATTTTCTCCTTACTTCTGGGGTTCTATCCCATTCGCTGTCTTCAATGCTATAGTTACACTCTTTCTGCTGCGTGTTACTCATTTCTTTTTCTGTTTCTTCCTCTTCTTCTTCTTCTAATACTAATTTGAGTTGTCCTGTAATCTTTCCCTTGCTACCTGACTCTACTACTACTGGGTACTGGCCTGCTACTCTGGGGCGATAGGGTGGTGGCTTATGATCAGTGTAGTCAGGGGCTGTTGGGCTCTTTTGATGTTCAACTTTTAAAATATTGCAGGATGTCTCTCTGTTCAGCATGTTTCTGTTTTTTATGCAAGTGCATTCGGTCACGTTTCTTTTCCTTATTTCTCAATCTTTCTTCAACCTCGTCACAGCATGAAGGATCAAAGCTGCCCTCTTTAGGCCAACGATTTTTTCCAAATGTCATCTTATGCCATTCTGTCATGCATTTTTGAATTTTGCGCTTATTGGATGGGTGTGTCATTATTACCAGTTTAGCAGGCGTTAGCCCCTCAGTCTGTTTGCTCACATTGGCTCCCATGGCAATCAGCAGTCACTCAACCTTAGGGTCTGCGCTTATTCACTAACCTTTATAGTCTTTAATTAATTTTTACTTAACCGGTTCTGCTCTCTCCTATACAGATCGTGTTTTATTAATTTTTTTTTTTAGATCTCTACAATTTGAGTCAGGATCTCTTAAAGAACAGATTTATAATGTTATTTTGCACCGTCACTAATTATTGATACCTTATAATTTATTTTATGTATACTATAATTTGTAATAATATATGTTTATAATATCTTTTTATCTTATAATGCTTACAACTTTTTCAATCTTATTTTGGGACTTTGTTAATTTATTTCATTCTCTTAACTCTGTGTTTTTCAGTTACCAATTCTGTTTACCAATCCTTATTAATTTTCAGGTTATTCCTTTTAACTATATTTTGTAATAATTATTTCTGCTAATTTATTATTATATTTTAAGTCTTATCAATATTATAATCTTTTGTTATTATTATAGTTCACCCCTTATTCCCCCTTAGTTACTTAACTCTTTCACTCTTCACACTGACAAAGACACACAAGACAAATGATTATATATTTATAGTGCACTTCTACTTTTCCTCACTGTCTCCTACAGTGGCATAGGCGTTTTCCCTGCTGTCCGGATCTACTCAGATAACTGAAAATAGATAACGTTCCCGGTAGAGCGGTATTATTTCTCCGATTATCGCTTAATCGGTAATACTCTGGCTATCCCTTAGCCTGGCTATCGCTTAGCCTCTCAATACCTTAATACCTAATACAACACAAATTCTGGCTATCGCTTAGCCTTTCCATACCTAATACAATATAAGCTGGTTCATGGAGCACGCTGACTATCTTAGTCACCAATACCCTCACGTAACACGCGTACTTGTACAGGCTATGCTTCCACAGGCTATGTCAAACGCTTTGACCAATCTGTCCCTTTGCCAATCATCCGTTCAGAACATCACGTGTTAAGCTTAACTTATTCACAAAATAATTCAAACACAGAACAGTTCAAATACAGAATAACACAAACATTAATTAACACTTAAGCCATTCATACACATAAACACTCATACATACCTGGACCTTTCCTCAGCTTAGTCTGCCTTTTGTATATTCTTATAAAAATGCTTATCAAATTTGAACAATAATTATTAAATTTGGAATACTAGGTTCGTTTTAGGAGAGCCTGATGGCACCTGACAAACACAAGCAGTCGCCGGAGGCTGGTTCCCCACTAATTTAGAAAATTATAACAAATTAGCTCACCTGTAACCGGTGAATTTCTGGGCCCGTTTGGGGTTCCCCGCCTCCGACTGGTGTCTGCAGGTTGGTCCGACGCCTGGGGCTTGCTCCTCCTGGCTGGCTCTCCAAAAATGTCGTAGAAAAATCCCTTCAACGACTTAAAATTGGTACTAAGTTGGTACTAAGTTCTTAAAAGGCAGAAAAGTCTTCAAACAATGATCCAAAAAATCAGGCAGAAGCAGCTGAAGTCCAGGTCCAATGTGATTTATTGCAAAATACAAAGAATCACACACGAGTTGGCTGCCGGCAAACAACTGAACAAATGATGAAAATGGCCGTCTTTTTGTTGGGATCTGGAGAAGTTCCACCTTTCTCCAGCAGAGTGCGCCATTGATCCTCCTGAGCTGAGCCTTCTACACACCTGAGGCGCATCTCATCATCAGAGGATCCTTCAGTATATAACCGGCCTTCAGACCTTGCCTCAACGCCGCAGTGTTTATCCAGTTTGGAATCCAGTTTTTCCTTGTAAGCTCTGGATGAGCTTAACCTGCCGAGCCAGCCCTCTGAGCCAAACCTGAAGACCCTTCTCTGGATTCTCATGCAGCTCTGGACTGAGAGCTGGAAACCCAAAGCCAAGGTCTGCCCTCACGCTAGAAGTAAGACACTGAAGCGGTTATTGAACTCTGCTGAACTAAACAGTCTCTGGACCCAACAGTTCCTCTCTCAAAGCCAAACCCGGACACCTCAAGGTATAAATCTGAAACTCTCAAACTCAGACTCATCTGCTCCCAAGCTAACTGAACTGTCATCCTCACAGACTCCAGTGAACCTGCCCCCAGGCCTGAACCAGTTCCTGTGTTTATTCCATGTACTTGTGCTCAATAAAACTTGTTAAACTTTTCATCTGTTTCCGTGGTGTTCTGCATACTGGGCTTTTCTGAAACCCATCATGACAGAACACTGCGGCCACACACAAGGCCCAGCAGATCACCTCCGTCGTCGGTTGGAGGAGCAAGATGCTCAAATCCAGGGACAAACTCAAACCCTCCGTGAGTTGAATTGCATGGTTAATCACCATAATCAGATGCTTCAGAGCTATGCTAACTAAATGAGCAGTGCTAATGCCACGCCGGCAGCACAACCATTTCCGGGTCCAGTTCCGCCTCCGAGGTCACCGGCGGTGACGTCATCACCAGAGTTCCGCCCTAGTCTTCCTGAGAAATTTTCAGGTAATATGAAGGACTGTAAAGGATTTTTGTTTCAATGTCGTTTAATTTTCCAAAACTCTCCTGGCAGTTTCCCAACTGATCAAAAGAAAATAACTTTTATTCTGTCCCAACTGACTGGAAGAGCCCTTGAGTGGGCTGAGGCAAGGTTTGCCTCCGAAGAAAGCCTCAGCTGTCATTACACAGATTTTGTTTCTGAATTTTCCCTAGTATTTAACCAAGAAACAGATCAAACTATAGACTCTCGTGCTCTTTTGAACCTTAGACAGGGGAATTCTTCTGTAGCGGATTTCTCCATCAACTTCCGGGTCAAAGCCGCAGCTTCCGGATGGAATCAATGTGCTTTAAAAGGTGCTTATTTCAAGGCCTTAAACGAAAACATTAAAGATGAACTTGCAACCCTCGACAAACCTGCAACTCTAGAGGAATTGATCCGCCTGACTATTAGGCTGGACAACAGAATCCGAGCTAGAAACAGCTCAAAACCAAGGAATCAGGGTTTTTTTGAGTCTGCCCCTGCATCTAATAATGTAACTGTTTTTTCTGCTCCCACAGAGCTCGTTGCCAAGCCGAGGTCTAAGACCCAGTCTCTCCCTTTGCCAGTTCAGGCCTCTCATACAGTGGAGACTGAAGCCGAACCCATGCAGGTTGGACATACGAGGCTAACCCCTGAGGAAAGGCTAAGACGTTTCAGGGGAAAGCTATGTATCTACTGTGGTGAGAGTGGCCATTTCATCGCTTCATGCCCAGCTAAATCAAAAGCCGGGGCCCGTCAGAGGATCTGAGGAATCTGACGGGCCATTCTATCTCTGTGAAATCTCCTCGTCTTATGCTCCCAGCCACCTTGTTCTTCTCAGATCAGAATCTAACACTATCTGCCTTCATCGATTCAGGCTGTGAACGGAATTTGATTGACTCCAACTTGGTTCAGCAGCTACAAATTGAAACTATTCCTCTAAACCAGCCACTCTGTGTCTCCGCTATTGATGGGAAGAGACTCCACCAGGTTAACCACCAAACGCAACCCCTCGAGCTGTTAATCTCAGGTAACCATCGTGAAACCTTAACATTTTTTGTTCTTCCCTCTGCATGTTCTCCTCTGGTGCTTGGTTTTGAGTGGCTGGAACGACATAACCCCCATATTAACTGGAAAGATCCATATTGAATCTTGGTCGACCTCTTGTCATGAAACATGCCTCCATTCGGCAGCTCCCACCGTGAGGTCTCCTAGAGGCGGGGGGGAGATGGACTCTCCTGACCTTACTTCTGTCCCTTCCGAGTACCATGATCTAGCTCCCGTCTTCAGTAAGGTCAGTGCTACGTCCCTTCCACCTCACAGACCATATGATTGTGCGATTGAACTATTACCAGGAGCTCCCCTACCCAGCAGTAGACTATACAATATTTCCAAACCAGAACGTGAGACAATGGAGAAATATATTAACGAGTCATTAGCTGCTGGGATAATCTGTCCCTCTTCTTCTCCGCTGGGTGCTGGTTTCTTTTTTGTTGGCAAAAAGGATGGTTCACTAAGACCTTGTATCGACTACAGAGGCCTGAACCAAATAACTGTTAAGAATAAGTACCCACTTCCATTGCTAGCATCAGCCTTCGAACCAGTACAAGGGGCTACTGTCTTTACTAAGCTCGACTTAAGGAACGCTTATCACCTTCTCAGGATAAGAGATGGAGATGAATGGAAGACAGCCTTTAAGACTCCCTTAGGCCAGTTCGAATATCTAGACATGCCTTTTGGTCTCACTAACGCCCCTGCATGCTTTCAAGCCTTGGTAAACGATGTTCTCAGAGACTTTTTAAATGTATTTGTTATCGTCTACATCGATGACATCCTGATTTATTCTAAAGATCTTTCTGAACATAAGAAACATGTCCGCCTGGTCCTGCAAAGATTATTAGAAAACAAACTTTTTGTTAAAGCCGAAAAATGCGAGTTTCATCAACAATCAGTCACCTTTTTGGGGTTTGTGCTCGAGGGCGGGCAGGTTAAGCCTTCTGAAGAAAAGATAAAAGCAGTTTTGGAGTGGCCGGTACCTGAAAACCGTAAACAGCTGCAGAGATTCCTGGGTTTCGCCAATTTCTACCCAAGATTTATCAGAAATTACAGTCAGACAGCTCTTCCTCTAACTTCTCAACTTCAGTCAAAAAGACCTTCCAGTGGACCCCCGATGCACAAAATGCATTTGACAAACTTAAGACTTTGTTTTCCAGAGCCCCTGTGTTAATCCAGCCCGATCCAACCAAGCAATTCATCCTTGAAGTGGACGCTTCCGACTCTAGTGTAGGAGCAGTATTATCCCAAAGACTCGACACAGATCAAAGAGTTCACCCATGTGCCTTCTTTTCTCGTAGACTTTCCCCTGCTGAGCAAAACTACGACGTTGGTGACCGCGAACTCTAGGCCATCAAACTGGCATTGGAGGAGTGGAGACACTGGCTTGAGGGAGCTGAGCACCCGGCTCTTGTATGGACTGATCACAAGAACCTAGCCTACATCCAGTCTGCCAAACAAGCCAATCCTCGTCAGTCAAGGTGGTCTCTTTTCTTCTCTCGCTTCAATCTCATAATCTCTTACAGACCCAGATCCAAGAACATCAAACCCGATTCTCTCTCTCGTCTTTATTCCGTTGATCAATCCGAGACGCCTGAACCTGTTCTCCCCGCTTCCTGCACCGTTGGAGTGGTTACCTTGGAAATCACCGACCTCATCAATTCTGCCCTGGCTTCTGAACCTGACCCAGGTAACGGTCCTCCAAACAGAACTTATGTCCCTTCCTCAGTCAGATCCCGCCTGATACAATGGATGCACAAAGCCAAATTTTCCACTCATCCGGGGGTGAGCAGAACCATCGCCTTAATTTCTAGACGTTTCTGGTGGCCTACCATGCACAAGGACGTCAAGGAATATGTTTTGGCTTGCTCAACCTGCGCCAGAAACAAAACCTCATATCAACCACCCTCAGGTCTGTTGCATCCTCTTCCAGTTCCCTCTCGTCCCTGGTCTCACATCGCTATCGACTTCGTCACTGGTCTCCCCATCTTTCGGGGTATGTCTACAATACTCACCATCGTCGACAGATTCTCGAAGTCTTGCCATTTGATCCCCCTCAGGAAACTACCCACGGCCTTCCAGACCGCCCAGCTCCTGATTAAACACGTTTTTCGTCTCCATGGAATCCCCCAGGAAATCCTTTCAGACCGCGGACCCCAGTTCATTTCTCAAGTCTGGAAGGCCTTCTGCGCAGCACTCAACTGTAAGTCTTCACTCACCTCAGGTTATCATCCACAGTCAAACGGACAAACCGAAAGAATGAATCAGCAGCTCGAGTCTACTCTCCGTTGTCTAACTTCCAATAACCCCACCGACTGGAGCCAATACCTCACATGGATTGAATACGCCCACAACTCTCTCAAATCCGCTTCCACCGGCCAGTCACCTTTCCAGGTTAGTCTCGGATATCAACCCCCTTTTCCCAGCAGACGAGAGAGAGATTTCGGTTCAATCAGTCAACCACCACATCCGCCGATGTCAACGCATCTGGAGAGACACCATCGCCACTCTCAACCGCTCCTCTGAAACAACCAAACGCTTCGCCGACTCAAGGAGACGTCCTGCCCCAGAGTTCACCGTTGGTCAGGAGGTATGGCTCTCCACTCGGGACATCCCCCTCAAGGGGATGTCTCGCAAACTATCTCCTAGGTACATCGGTCCATACAAGATTACCCAAGTGATTAATCCTTCAGCCATACGCCTGCAACTTCCCCCAACTCTTCGCATCCATCCCACGTTTCACGTCTCCCAGGTCAAGCCAGTGGTCTCTAGCTCTTTGTGCCCTCCATCCGACTCCCCTCCACCCGCCCTGGAAGTCGATGGACATCCAGCCTTCACCGTCCGCCGGATCGTGGACTCCCGTCGGCGAGGTCGCGGTTGGCAGTACCTCGTCGGTTGGGAGGGCTACGGTCCGGAGGATCGCCAGTGGGTTCCTGGCTCCTACATCCTCGACCCGTCTTTGATCAAGGAGTATGAGCTCTCCCTTCCGTCGAGCTCTTCTGGACCGCCAAGAGGCGGTCGTTGAGAGGGGGGTACTGTTGGGATCTGGAGAAGTTCCACCTTTCTCCAGCAGAGTGCGCCATGGATCCTCCTGAGCTGAGCCTTCTACACACCTGAGGCGCATCTCATCATCAGAGGATCCTTCAGTATATAACCGGCCTTCAGACCTTGCCTCAACGCCGCAGTGTTTATCCAGTTTGGAATCCAGTTTTTCCTTGTAAGCTCTGGATGAGCTTAACCTGCCGAGCCAGCCCTCTGAGCCAAACCTGAAGACCCTTCTCTGGATTCTTCTGCAGCTCTTGACTGAGAGCTGGAAACCCAAAGCCAAGGTCTGCCCTCACGCTAGAAGTAAGACGCTGAAGCGGTTATTGAACTCTGCTGAACTAAACAGTCTCTGGACCCAACAGTTCCTCTCTCAAAGCCAAACCCGGCCACCTCAAGGTATAAATCTGAAACTCTCAAACTCAGACTCATCTGCTCCCAAGCTAACTGAACTGTCATCCTCACAGACTCCAGTGAACCTGCCCCCAGGCCTGAACCAGTTCCTGTGTTTATTCCATGTGCTTGTGCTCAATAAAACTTTTTATTGAGCAGTTAAACAAAAGTTTACAGTTAAACTTTTCATCTGTTTCCGTGGTGTTCTGCATACTGGGCTTTTCTGAAACCCATCATGACACTTTTATACACTTCTTGGGGCCTGTTGACTCCTCCCACAGGCCCCCTCCTTTTTTTCATTATTCTAGGTACTTTTTCTTCGGGTAAAACCAATTATTTTTATCTTACCGGTGGAAAACCCCTTTCAAAGCATATTATTTATATATTTAATCAACAGTCTTTGTTACAGGTTACGGTAACATTTCTTTGCCAATCATGATGACATACACTATATTGCCAAAAGTATTTGCTCACCTGCCTTGACTCACATATGAGCTTAAGTGACATCCCGTTCCTAATCCATAGGGTTCAATATGACGTCGGTCCACCCTTTGCAGCTAGAACAGCTTCAACTCTTCTGGGAAGGCTGTCCACAAGGTTTAGGAGTGTGTTTATGGGAATTTTTGACCATTCTTCCAGAAGCGCATTTGTGAGGTCGCACACTGATGTTGGACGAGAAGGCCTGGCTCTCAGTCTCCGCTCTAATTCATCCCAAAGGTGTTCTATCGGGTTGAGGTCAGGACTCTGTGCAGGCCAGTCAAGTTCATCCACACCAGACTCTGTCATCCATGTCTTTATGGACCTTGCTTTGTGCACTGGTGCACAGTCATGTTGGAAGAGGAAGGGGCCAGCTCCAAACTGTTCCCACAAAGTTGGGAGCATGGAATTGTCCAAAATGTCTTGGTATGCTGAAGCATTCAGAGTTCCTTTCACTGGAACTAAGGGGCCAAGCCCAGCTCCTGAAAAACAACCCCACACCATAATCCCCCCTCCACCAAACTTTACACTTGGCACAATGCAGTCAGACAAGTACCGTTCTCCTGGCAACCGCCAAACCCAGACCCGTCCATCAGATTGCCAGATGGAGAAGCGCGATTCGTCACTCCAGAGAACGCGTCTCCACTGCTCTAGAGTCCAGTGGCGGCGTGCTTTACACCACCGCATCCGACGCTTTGCATTGCACTTGGTTATGTATGGCTTGGATGCAGCTGCTCGACCATGGAAACCCATTCCATGAAGCTCTCTGCGCACTGTTCTTGAGCTAATCTGAAGGCCACATGAAGTTTGGAGGTCTGTAGTGATTGACTCTGCAGAAAGTTGGCGACCTCTTCGCACTATGCGCTTCAGCATCCGCTGACCCCGCTCCGTCAGTTTACGTGGCCTACCACTTCGTGGCTGAGTTGCTGTCGTTCCCAAACACTTCCATTTTCTTATAATACAGCTGACAGTTGACTGTGGAATATTTAGGAGCGAGGAAATTTCACGACTGGATTTGTTGCACAGGTGGCATCCTATCACAGTTCCACGCTGGAATTCACTGAGCTCCTGAGAGCGACCCATTCTTTCACAAATGTTTGTAAAAACAGTCTGCATGCCTAGGTGCTTGAATTTATACACCTGTGGCCATGGAAGTGATTGGAACACCTGATTCCAATAATTTGGATGGGTGAGCAAATACTTTTGGCAATATAGTGTATATTGTCATTAAATCAAAAACACATCATTTTCTTAATTATTAATCTTTCAAAACGAAGCTTTCATCCAATGTAACTTAGGATTATAACATTTCTTTGAGAACAGTCTTACAGGTCATGATGACATCTGGTGCACTTAAATCAGAAACATGACAATTGCAATCAATAATATGTCAAAACTAAGCCTTTCTTCCAATGTGATCTAAGATTATAATATTACTTCAAACCAGGTCAGCATAACCCTGGTGTTCCATGTCCCAGTAAAACATCATCCTTTCTTTGACCAATACTGCACAGTGTGTTTTGAAGATGACAACTCAATTCATCACAATTGGTTTAGCTGAGCTTAGCTGAGCTGTGCAACCTTGATATGACAAATAACTCATTTTTAATGAGTGTGCTTCTTTTACTACAAAGGCTTATCCATGTATTCTGCAGCATTTCCCAATCTTGGATTCAACCCAATACCTGCTTTTGTCTGGATCCCAAACTTCAAAAGGCCAGGTGCAGAATCATACACACACTGCTTCTCTATTTCTCCCTTTGGCCTCCATAAATGTATTTACGAAAACAACTCTTTAAACATTTATAAACATTTAATTCTGTTTTATTCTAATCATTGGTGCAGATTAATACACTACAGTGGGACCTGCCTGGAAGAAAGGTGCTGAAGGGACATCCAAAACAGATTTCCAAGCCACCTCCGCTGACTCCTCTCGATTAGGAGGAGATGAGGCTTTAATCCAAGTCTATCGTGGATGGCCAGACTCCTCATCTCTATAGAGGTTCCTGGCCACCTTGCAGAAAAGGGCTCATTTAAGCTGCTTGTTCTTTCAGTCAATATTTCCATGTTCGTTTACACTGAGCCAATACTGACGGGTGATTTGGGAGCTTAGCCTTTTGGCTAAGCTGACCTCCGGCAGGCCACAAATGTGGATGTGTTCTCACAAATGGTTAGAAACCGACTCCATGAGGATGGTATGAGGGCCCGACGTCCACAGTTGGGGGTTGTGCTCCCAGCCAAACACTGTGCAGGAGACCTGGCATATGACAGGGAACACCAGGATTGGCAAAATCATCACTGGCGCCGGGTGTGCTTCACAGATGAAAGCAGGTTCCCACTGAGCACATGTGACCATTTCAATTCAGTTTCAATTCAGTTTATTTATATAGCGCCAAATTCACAACACATGTCATCTCAAGGCACTTTACAGCTCAACCAGATCATACAGTCAAATTGATACAAAGTTTTCTATCTAAGGAAAACCAGTTGATTGCATTGACTCATTGACTCAAATAAAATCCCTCACACTAAGCACGCTTGTAGCGACAGTGGAGAGGAAAAACTCCCTTTTAACAGGAAGAAACCTCCAGCAGAACCAGGCTCAGTGTGAGCGGCCATCTGCCGAGGCCGACTGGGGTTCAAGGAGACAGAAGCAGAGATACAAAAAGCAGCTGTAAAAGGCGGCCCCGTCCAGGAAAGACACAGCCAGGCAGACGAGCTCCAAGGCAGCTCCCATGCCAGAGGGTGAAGAGAGCACATCCACCCAGCCACGGCCAGAGAAACAGGACCACACTGGAAAACAGGCCGATCTCCAACATCTACAAACAAGGGTGTTGATGGAAGCAGCTCAGCTGATGTTTCTTTCCTGGATGACGTCACAGCCAAACAGGAACAGACGAGGCAAAGCTACTCTGAGGAAAAGCAGAGAGAGCAGAAGGTTAGAGATTGAACAAACAGATTCTGCAGAATAGGAGAACAGAGAGAGAATGAAGCAGAATGATAAAATGGGGGTCCCTATGTCCTCCAAAAGTCTAAGCCTATAGCAGCATAACTTTAAAGACAGCTCAGGATAACCTGAGCCACCCTAACTATAAGCTTTATCAAAAAGGAAAGTTTTAACAGTCCGGATACACAGTGGAAATGATTGGTTGCCTGCAACATCCTTCAGCATGTGTGGTAGTGGTTCAGTATTGATGTGGGGTGGCATTTCTTTGAAGGGCGGTATAAGCCTTCATGTTCTCGACAGAGGTGGCATGACTGCTATTAGGAGCCGAGATGAGATCCTCTACCCATTGTGAGAAGACCACCTGCTGGCATGATTAGCCTTGGGTTCCTCCTAATGCAAGGCAATACAATACCTCATGTGGCTGGCATGTGCCAGCATTTCCTGCAAGATGAAGGCACTGAAGCTATGGACTGACCCGCCTGTTCCCAGGTTGAGCACTTCTGGGACATCATATCTCTATCTATCTACCAACACTTTGCACCACAGACTGTTCAGGGGTTGGCAGATGCTTTAGTTCAGATCTGGGAGGAGATCCCTCAGAAGCTCCTCATCAGGAGCATGCCTAGGTGTTTTAGGGATGTCATACAGGCACATGGAGGCCACACACAATAGTGAGCCTCATTTTAAGCTGTTTTATCAAACATCAGCCTGTAATGTGGTTTTCTACTTTCATTTTGTGTGTGACTCCAAATCCAGGTCTGCATTGGTTAATTAATTTGATTAACATTAATAATTCTTGTGTGATTTTTTTGTCAACCCATTGAACTTTGTAAAAAACTAATTATTAAATGAGAATATTTCATCATTCAGATCTAGGAAGTATTATTATGTATATTTTAGTATCAATCCACATACCACATTATCTCCATGCACCTGTTTAAGTGGAAAGAATTACAGTTGGAGTGTGTCAGCGTGTGCTCTTAATGAAATGCATGTTTAACACTGTCAATGCGTCAGCGTTTATTATTGATTTCTGATTTGGGCAAAATCTTTCTTTAAAATATTATTTTACCATAATACATCAATGCATTATCCTATTAACATGGTTTCCCTTGATTTTCATTTTCTCTTCTCATATATATAAATATACTTAATCATTTAGTACAGATTCACAAGCTTACTTGTGCGATTTTAACTGAAATATCCAGATTAGCCTGGAATTCAATGATGTTTTCAAATTCATATTTTTTCAATGAAAGTTGTTGTGAATATACTCCCTCTGTGTGCAGAGATAACAGCCTGTGATACAAGAAACACTTTCAGCTGTTTTCCTAACACAAAGCAAGTTTTTTTTTTTTTTTATAGATCAACACTCAACCAAACTTTGAAAATGACATTTCATTTTTCTTATACTAAATTGTTCCACTGCACTTTGTGCTAATGTCTTGTGTATCATGTGATCGTTACTGTAGAGAGGTTAAATATTTTTACAAGACTCTATACATAAATATGTAACACATACATGTTATTCTGCTTTACTGAAAATGTGAAAGTGTGTCCTGACATTTGCTTGACATATAGACTACGATATTTGTCTGTAATATCTCTTCACAGCTTGAGTGTAATCATTGATAGATCTGGAAGTTATTAAGAAGTCCAAGATGACAATTTAGATGCTGTTCCAGTTGAGTTCCTGTCCTTATTCTGGCCAAAAAAAAAAAAAAAAGGAATCTGGAGTTTGCTGTTGGTCTCCATAGTAATTGTGTTTCCCAATGATCTTCTGTTTAAGGATCCTAAAAGCATAAATAACTATTTTAAGATTAGACAAGTTTATTTTTTCAAATAAGTGTAGTTATGACAACTTTGTTTTTATCAAATTCATTTTGACTCTGTAAATCTTGCTTTTCACTTATATTTAAACACATCCATCCATCCATCCATCCATCCATCCATCCATCCATCCATCCATCCATCCATCCATCCATCATTCATTCATCTATCCATCATCCATCCATCCATCCATCCATCCATCCATCCATCCATCCATCCATCCATCCATCCATCCATCCATCATCCATCCATCCATCCATCCATCCATCCATCCATCCATCCATCCATCCATCCATCATTCATTCATCTATCCATCATCCATCCATCCATCCATCCATCCATCCATCCATCCATCCATCCATCATTCATTCATCCATCCATCCATCCATCCATCCATCCATCCATCCATCCATCCATCCATCCATCATTCATTCATCTATCCATCATCCATCCATCCATCCATCCATCCATCCATCCATCCATCCATCCATCCATCCATCCATCCATCATTCATTCATCTATCCATCATCCATCCATCCATCCATCCATCCATCCATCCATCCATCCATCCATCCATCAGCCAGACACTGGCCTGGTGGCTTTAATTTACAGCTTAGTTTGCTCTCATGCTATTACCATGGTGTAACAACCAGATTCTTTCCCAGACTGACAGCTCTAGTGTAGATGCTACAGTAGCTGGGTATAGAATGCTGACGTTTAGTTCATCATTGCTTGGGTGAAAAACTTTGATTTATGGAATTATTATAAACTTTTTTATGAATTAATGCACTACTTTATAGAAAACTGTTTCACAAAAGCTGTGAAAATAGCAGATCTTTTTTTTTTCAGTTCAGTAGCTTTTATTTGTCCCAGTATAGGCAATTTTGTGCAGTAGTAGTACACCTTTAACACACATGTTCACATTTCACAAATCACAGATAAAAAATAAAAGAAGCACAAGAGACACATAAATATTTAAAAAGATAAAAGTAAGGTGGATAAAAGAGACAGAAATGTAAAAAATAATAAAAAGTAAATAAATATGTGCAAATGAGAGCATAGACCTGAATGCATGCAACATATGGCTAGAATTTTTTGATAAATTGCTAAGAAAATAAGGTTCTTTTAATGTTGCAATAAACAAAAATGTTAAAGACAAAATAAAAGATAACTTTTCTTTTTGGGGAGCAGAAAGGCAGTTCAGGTTTTGTTCCACCTGTGAACCAAAAGACCTCGCATAGGAACGTGAGGCTCTCGCTAAGAGTGAGAGGAAGGTTGTAGGTGCCACCAGAAGGCGTTTAATTTTACTGAGACATCGGTAATCTAGAGTGGGATCCCCCCCAGGTATCCAGGTTGGCACCATAGGATTGGTGTATATCGGGCAGAGTTAAATGTTTTTAATATTCTTTTTTGTTTCTGCATTTTTTTTTTTATTTTTACTTTTTTTTTTATTCATTTTTTCCCTACTTGCTTTGATTCTGTTTTATCTTCCTGTATTTTAATCATGTAAAGCACTTTGCATTGTCTTTGTACTGAATTGTGCTATACAAATAAATTTGCCTTGCCTTGCCAATCTGCTTTTCCTGGTAGAGTTTAGCAGCTGAAGAGCAGAGGGAATAAAGGAGTGTTTGTAATCTAGTTCAACACATCATATTGGTTAATATAGCAGACAGACAAGCTAACAAAGTGTACAATAAAGGAATGGTTTCAGACATACAGAGCAAACACTTCCTGAATTACTATGAATTATGCATTACACACAGGTTAATAAAATCTTTAATGATCCAAAAAACAAAGAACAAAAACATTCTTCTTTCTACTTTGGCCATTTTGGCTTTATTTCTTTAATTCACCGCTCGGTTACTGCTGAAATATTTCAAAGGAAACATAGAAAATGTTTTAATAACAATACAAGGAAACATTTACATCATATTTGAATACATAGAAATGAGAACAATGAGAGAGAAATATTCAAAGATCTATCTACCTTTTCATCTGGATCTTTATCCAGGAATAAAATATTTAATTTGGATATAATTTAGGGATTCCTTTTGGTAAAATTACAGAATGTTTAGCATAATCTCTTGTGAGCTGGAAGAAATATATCTTGATAGTTAAACAAAGGGATTTTTACCCCTGGCAGAGGATGATCAGCCACATATAGTTTATTGAGTAGCAAGAGCAGGACGAGCCATACTGCTGAGAGTGAACCATCAGAGTGGAAGCGCAGACTCGGAGATACGCGCGAAAAGACGCATTTCTGCACAAGCACAGCTGGAAGATCAGAGTTTGTCAGAGTGGAGAGCGCAGTACTGAGCGATTCCGGGTTATTTGCCATGGTCCTTCTGTTGTCATGCAGAATGTATAGCGCTTCTCGTAAGTTGGGCGCGACCAAACAAGACGCAGAAGCACAGTTTAGCTTGTCTTATAGATTACAGCACAAGGATGCATTTTAAATTTCTGACTATTACCCACTAATTTTTATTTAGTGTTGTCTCGTTGATGAAAACTCAAACCCATGACTAGTCATGTTTTAGTCATCAAAGATCCATGTTTAGCTCCTCAGATTTCATTACCGTCATGAAAAAAAGGAGCGTCAATGAAATAATTTCGTCATCGTTGATGAAAACAACACTGTTCACCAGGGGCGGATCTAGGATTGTAGGAGATCAGGGGCTTAGCCTTGAGGGTGCAGATGTTGACTCCTTTTTTCCGTCTTTTTTTTTTTGCCGCCTCGCACACAAAACCAAAGTTTTTGTGTGCTTCAATTTACGCAAGCAGAGAGGCGCTGAGAACCTTCTCATCCAACCCAATCAACTTTATTTATATAGCAGATTTAAAACAGAAACATGTTGACCAAGTGTTGCACATATAAAATACATAATAAAATAAAAAATAATAAAATAATATAAGAGAACAATTAAAAAAATATAATAAATACAATGAAATGAAATGGAAAAATCTGCTAAAACATTAAACAGCACACAGTTCCTTAACTGTGCTTATTCCTCTCTTCACCAACAACAAATCATGTGGATTTGTTGACATGTGTGCATTATTTGCCAAAATTAAAGGAGGGGAACCATATATTTTAGCTGACTGAATTCATCTGTTCCCTCTTTTATGATCTTTATCAAATGTATTTTCTGTTTAAATATTTATCTAACAATTTACAAAAAAAGTTCAAACTAAAACCACCGGACTATGTTTTCCTCCAGAAATTTTAAATTAAGAATTAAAATACATTTCATAAAGATCATCAAACCAACAGTGAGATTTATTTGAACTATTTTGGATTTCAAAATATAAAATAAATGTTTCAAACATAATATATGAAAAATAATGGAGGATTTGTTTCTTTTTTTCCCATGGGGGAATGGATTATATCAGGTGGCTAAAATATTTCCCTCTCATAACTCTGGCAAAAAATGATCAAATGTATCCAAAATCCACAGAGTTTGTTGTTGATGAAGAGAGGAATACACACAGTTAAAGACCTGCAGGTGAATTAACACCCCCCCCCCCCCCCATAAATAAAGAGCAACTGTTTCCAAATTCCCAAAAATTGTTATGTGTGATATCATGTCATATACTAAAAATTCCATTAATCCAGTAATCTCTCATATTTCACATTGCCCTTTAAAAACAAAACAGCGTAAGAAGACCTCGTCTACTTATTTATTTTACAATTTTTTAAACAACAGCGGTCGCTTAAACTTGATGCTACAACCTTTACATGATTGTGAGTTATTTTTTTACCAAGAAATGGATCAGAAGCGCAGATCCGCCAGATGCGCCTATCTGGCTTCGATGCGCGCTCCCAGTACAGGGATACCTGGGACATCAGTCTGTTTAGCAACAACTGGTGGTGGTGCTGGTGGTCCAGCTGTCTGCTTTTTAAAAAAGCTTCTGATATCCATTGATATCCGCCACTGGCCTATCCCTGTTTAAATTTGCTGCGCGGAGATGCTCGACTCCTGAAGCTGGCAACGACGAGAGGTAAACACTTCTTCTTCTGCGTGGTAATGCTACAGGCTGCTTTCCTGCACATGCTGCCACTATCTGGTGAATTCCATTACTCCACATTTTACTCAGATCAGCTCAAAAGCGAAGATCCGGGGCTTTTGGGGAAACATCAGGGGCTGAAGCCCAAGTAGCCACCCCCTAGATCCGCCTCTGCTGTTCACAAACAGGTTTTATTAATATCTTTTGTACTGGTGCTTTAACTCCAGCAGTTAGTAGGAAAGAGATTCGACCTGATCCAGACAAATGAAAAGCAGTTTCAGTGCCAACTTATATAACAAACAAACAGCAAGACCCACATTCATAGGTTAACTGCACTGCAAAATCACCATTTAAGCTGTCATGTAAGTTTGTGGACTGGAACAAAACTTTGGTATCCTGAGAAAAATCACACATGTGAAAGAAGAACATGGATGCTCTGTAGATAGAGTCCCTGGGCAGTGATTGAACCAAGGACATTCTAACTGCTATAAGGGTGTTAAGTGAAGCCAACGTAGAATATAAATGTGTTGTTTTTGACTGAAAAGAACCACAGAAACATGCAAACTACATTTTTCTAATACAAAAGAATCAAAAGAATTGTTTGTTTAGCTGAGCCTTTCCCACAGTCTAACAGGCACGTCACTCAAGCCAGTCATGTTCCCAAAACCACATCAGTTGGACGCCTGCTTTTATGACAGCGGACAGAATGGTGTGAGATGTTTTAAGCTCTTTCAGATGGCTGATTTGCAGAGCTTCTTCGAAACTCTCCTGATGATCAATGGGGCAGCCTGTCTTTATCCTGTTTTATACTGTTGCAAGGCTGACAGCTTGACATTTAAGGTTATTTAATGCAGATATTCACCGCAATCTAAAGAGGAAAGAATCTAACTGGGTTCATCTCTGGTTCCCAGTTTTCAGTCTTTCATAACAGTTTGTTGCATGCCTTATTTCAGCAGCAAATCTGGGAATTAGGTTAAGAAAAAAATGCAGTAAAAAAAAATGTTGCACAGCTTTAAGTTACAGTGCAAATCAGATTTGCTTTGCATCTACAAGGAGTCTGTTGTCTATAATTTACTTTGCAACCAATTTGATGGTTAACCTGGGGTCATTTAGATAGATACCCTTACCTACATTCTTCCCTCGTGAATATAAGCACCAGTCCCTGAACTTTGATGCTGCCTTTTACATCAGAACCAAGGGCAGGACACGTCTTCAAAATTTTAGATCTTTGCCATTTGCAAACTGAAATTTGTCTACAGTTTTTTGGAGTAATGGCCTCTTCTTCACTGACTGAATTTCAATTCAATTCAGTTTATTTCTATAGCTCCAATTCACATCATGTCATCTCAAGGCACTTTCCAGTTCACCAGATCATCCAGTCAGATTGATTCAAAGTTTTCTATCTAAGGAAAACCAGCTGATTGCATCGACTCATTGACTCTTCAGCAATCCCTCACACTAAGCATGCTTGTAGCGACAGTGGAGAGGTAAAACTCCCTTTGAACAGGAAGAAACCTCCAGCAGAACCAGGCTCAGTGTGAGCGGCCATCTGCTGAGGCCGACTGGAAGTCTACTTGCATAACACAGGTTGGAGAACCTGTCCATGATGAGCAAGCATGAAGCGATAGTGGAGAGGAAAAACTCCACCATTGGGAAGTAACCTCTGGCAGAACCAGGCTTCGGGAGGAATGAAACTGATAACATTTTAGCTACAATGGTGGAGGAGGGGATGGAGGTGGGTTGAAACAGGGTCATCTAAATGAAGTCAGACATACCGCAACCACCACCTGCGCACTAGGAGCAGAAGGGTTGCGGATCGGAGGCCTTTAAAAATCAACTTTGGATGCTGATTGGCTTTCATGGAGGCGTGGTTTAAGCTGATTGGGTGTCATAGGCGGATAAAAGTGAGCAATCAGTTTATTCAGTTGAACTTCCTGAAATCAGAGAGCTGTTGAAAGAGTGACGGCCAACGTTTCCATAGTGGTTATGTTTGGACACTATTTCCTGAAAAGATTGATGTGGCACCTTCAGGCAGCTAGAAATTTGACCCATTTAGAAATAAGAGGTTTGGAGTTGCAAAGAAACCTGTTGCTTGATTTTTATTCTTTATTTTCTTTCTTTATTTATTGTTTTGCTGTATTTCTTTTTTTCCTAGAAAGTCAGAGAAGCAGTTTGATTTATTGCATTAAATTGGCATTTAGCTCAGACACTGAGGATTAATAAGAAGTTTACAAAGTCTTTATTTGGGTTTCCCCTAAAGAGAACAGCAACCTTAGTTTAAGCAAATTAATTTGAAGAATGTAAAAAAAATCCTCTGGTTTTCATTATTCCTGCATTAAGAAAACAGAAAATGTTTTGTTGATCCTACCTGGCAGAAAGTTTGCTCTGATTTATTTTATTGATTTGTCTCATTATTCAACAATAAGGTTCTGTGCCTTTATGTATTGTATATAAATATCTGGTTAAACCAAATACCACATTTATTAGACCTGATGTTTCCAGGTCACTTTACCCCTACGGCATTTACTGTTTCAGGCCTAGCTGATGTCATTACATCGTTTCCTTCTTCCATATAGTACCCCAGAGTACAATATTTTATACCCACGTAAATTAACCATTAGGAATTAGCTTATGTTAAAGTTTTTGTTTAAATATTGTTAATATAAATATAGCCATATCTTCCATTATATTGTGAATTAATTGATTTCTATATATTTTTAGTGATTATTGTTTTGGTTGTGGTTTTAATCTTGTTTTGACTGTAAAAAGATATGACTTTAAAAAAAAAAAAAAAGTTCTGCTGAACTTTCTGCTGGTTGATAATGTTAATTAGTCACAGAGCCATGTTTATTTATTGCAGAGCTTCTTAGAAGATTCTAGAAAAGTACCTAAAAGTCTTTAAAATGTTTAAAAAATGAAGCATCTTTGGTAAAAAAGAAAAAAACATGCCACCCCCCACTTGCTCTATTGTTTAATCCAAAAAAAAAGTAAGAAAGGGGCCAAATTGTAAAGTTAAAGATGATTGAAAAGAGGATGCAGCATCTTGCACGTCCTGCTTTCTGAAATAAAAAAGACTTTTGATGGAGGATACGTCAATATTCCAGCCAGGATCAATAATGCAGGATCCAGTGCCCGGTTCAAATTATATCGATTTCATCCCTCATTCCTTCATCTTTCAGGTTGATCCGATTAGAAGCGTGGCTATCCGATGTTGGTAGGGCCTCTTCATTTATCTATTGTCCCACAGGAATGACTACATGACAGGTTTATGTTTCAGAGACCACTAGTCTCCCCCTCTTTTTATTTCTGACATCCACCGACATGAAAGCAGAACATAAAGTAAATGAACAGCAGATGTAAGATTTGTCAGACCTCAGAAAACACACAGATACACACATTTGCTATGACATGTAATTTACAATATTTACGGGTCCATCTTTCACCGTTTACACTCTCCCTCTCTGCATCTGAAAGTAGTTATCTCCTCATATTATAATGCCAGCGTCTTTTACAACACACAGCAATTCGTAAAACACTCATCTTTGTGTGTGTAACATGATTCTGACTGTAAAATTCTTTGCTTCATCAAATATGAAGTTACTCATCAGCAAAGGAAGACAAAGAGTGCTTGAATGCAAAAGAAGCAGCAGGAAAACATTTGAGAGCAGGAGTGAAACTTTTTACTGCAAACCAAGGTGTGTTTACATTATGAGAAGGAGATTAGCATGTATGGTTGAACGATATCACCAGCAATGTGCTCCATGTGGTCTGTGGTGCTAACCTGTGACTGCCTGACACCTCCTGTGGGATCTTACTGCTGACTCTGACACAATCGCTAAGCCTCCAAGACATGTGTAAGGGTGCATATTGACCTACAGCTGAAAAACAACACATGAGATCATTGTGACTCCCTCTCTGAGCTTTTTATCACTCATAAGCAAAGAACAAAACACAGACCCTCTAAGGGAGGCTGCATGGATGGATTACTTTCCTCATTAAAGGAAAAGTCCGCTATATTCAGGATACAAGCTTCTGAAAGTACTTTAAATATTAAATTATTAAACTGTTCAATAAATGATCAGTTTTTTTAATCAGAGTAATTTTCATGTGAATGTGCTTTACTGGAGGCATCCATGTTTGTCAAAGAACACTACTGCCACCTACTGGTTTGTGACGTCACGGTGCGGTATCGGCTGTTGATCAAGTCCCAGTGCTGTATCTGGTGTTTGTCACAACGCGCTATTATCCAAGTCATCTTGAAAACATTCTTCTTCCAAATGTTGGCTACATATTACGTGTTTTTTCTCTGGCCAGAAGTTCGATGGCAAATCCTCCCTCTTCAAGTTGGCGATCCAACGACCAACCCGTCCGTGGAGGATCAGGAATCAGAAAGGTGGAATAAAGCGGGGAGAATGGCGCTAGGCTTACCGCACTGTGACGTCACTGCTGGAAGATGGCAGGAGGGAGGGGTTACTATATTTAGGCAAAAATATCCGCTCCCAGACTCAGCGACGAAAATTATTGTTTTTTTATTTTTTTTACTGATTAACATTAAATTCATTAAATAACCGTAAACATATTAGTTTTAGGTATAAATAATGATCTATTGGACTTTTCCTTTAAATGTGACCAAAACCAGGTTTTGTGAAATAAAGATAAGCATTTGGAATCATATTTAATTGTGATTGTTTTGCAACAAGGAAGAAATTAACTGTTTATTCAGTGTTTGCAAAAAAGAACATAACATCCCTATGCAAATAGTGTGGGTAAGAGTGGTGAAGTAGCCTAATCCCCCCTCTACGAGAAGAGAATGGTTTCCGCTGAAGTTGAAAAATCTGAACTTTTGTGTAAAAAATTCTTTGTGGCAACCAATCAGGAATTGGTTTATGGTTGTGATGTAGGTTTAAGCAGGGTGGCAGGGATGATGTCACAGTCTTGGTTATGTTATGTTTATTTAGAGTATTCAGCTTTACTTTGCTTCTTGTTTTAGTGTTTAATTATTATTTTGTTGTTTTCTTGTTAGTTCCTGTCTTCCAGGTTTTCCATTTGTTGTCCTCTGCTGCCCTCTTGTGTCCTCTTTCCCTAGCTCTGTTTTCTGCTCTGTCCTCACCTGTTTTCAATCCTCTCGTTAGCCCTCTCTTTGTCTCTGTCCCCTTTAAAAGCCCTCCCTCTTCAGTTCCTGTTGGCTGGATCCCAGTCTAACGTCTGTCTGCTTACCTCGTCTCTCCCTGGCTCCTAGAGTTTGGTTTCCGATGATGTCTCCTTGGTTCTGGTTTGTTTGTTATTTTTGTTGGATTTTTGATTCCTGCCTCCGTACCTGAGAACCTCATTAAACCCACCTAAATTCACCTCTGCCTACTTGCCTCTGCTTTTGGGTCCTCAATCCACACCAAATCCTGACAGATGAAGCCTTTTTCAGTCAAAAATAAGGAATGCAATTACAGTAAAACGTTTTTTGAGTGGCATTTAAAGACATCTTAATATAACCCTAGATCAGGGGTTGGCAACCCAAATTGCTCAAGGAGCCATATTGCACCAAAAAAACAAAAACAAGTCTGTCTGGAGCCGCAAAAATGTAAAAGTGTTCTATCAGCCTTGTATGGCAACACAGGCTTATTTTTTATCCCACTATAAAAAATAAGTACGTGGGCTTAAATATATAATAAGCATTGATGATTAAATGCAAATGTCACATAGTAGCAGGAGGTGATGGAGGAGCAGTGAATGCTCTCACCGAGCGCCGCTTCGCCGCCCTTCACCGCGCGGTTTAGGTTCTGTTGCATCGATGAAATGATAGAAACAGGATAAAGGAATCTTTCTATAGTGGACGTGTTTCTGTTGGGAGGAGCTGATGGAGTCATGAGGAACCAAGCAGGAAGTGACATCATCAGAGCAGAGCTCTCTAACCCTGAAATCCCACATCCTCCATCACCAGTGCTCCTTGGTCTTATTTTTATTTTGAAGATTTGGGAAAAAAATTCAAGAAAGTTCACATACCTGTATGACATCTTAGTTAGTTCCCATCCAGGAAGCTTTTTCAATTAAAAATGTCAGAAATAGCGTTGAGTTCCAGGCTATATAGAGTGGACTAAAGCAAAGCCTTGTTTTGGTTTAGAAAATATGCAAATTGGACTGAGGGTCGTTTTATTTCTTTGTTAGCCTGCAATGCCCCATACCTGTCTATGTCTCTGAAAGGGGGTCATTAGAGGTAATTGTTGGCCTGGCTGAAGAGGCGAGGTCTCCTGTTCCCCTGTAATGCGGTGGGGGTTGTGATGATAGCTGGAAGGGATCAACCGACTGAATTGTAGGTTTCTGAAAGCTGAAATCTGAGTCCACCCTCTCTGTTTAAGGTTGTTTTCTTTCTTTCTTAACAAAGATGGCTTCTTTCACGCCCCTCTCAAAAACCACCTATTTTCTTTGTCCAAAATGTAAACATTCTGGTTCCCGAAATAAAAATGTCCTTTGTCCATAAGGTGTAGATGTACCGCAGAGTCTTGTCTGGAGGAGGTGGCTCTTCTGCTTTGGGACATGCGTCTGTGGAGATGTTATTTAGTTTAGTCAGATTTCCTCACTGCATTGAACTGTAGACACCACTCTGCTCTGATTGGGTCTGGGGGTTTTGTCTTTAGGATGCACTAGTCTCTCTTTAAGGGTCTGTTTGGTTTGAAATGTTCTGGGATTTTGTCTTTGGAGAAAGAATTGTTTCAGAGACTCCAGCAACATATGGAATGGCGATGTTTTTACGTTTAATCTTCTCACTGTTATGTTCTAAAATCTTCATCAACTAAAAGCACAATTTAAAATATTTCCTTTTTGTACAGATTAGTCTAAAACTGTCTTCAGTCTTCAGCTTAGAAGACGTGTTTGTCATAAACCAGCAGTGTCGTGCTCAGGTCTGGCTGTCTGTGTGTCTGTTGGTGTAATCACAATCTTTGGCTGCACCTGCACTGCTCCGCCAGCAGCTCAGTCAGGCCAATTTCTCTACACCTGTTCATCTGCCTCCATATACTTTGCCTCCACAGTCAGTTCCAGCTCATTAGATTTTTTTTAGATGTGCAGGGTTCTTTAGCCGTCCTTGCCTGTTTATGACCACATTGTAACCCTTTGGATTGTCTTGCCAAATCTTGCCATTGTCTAACACCTCATTGACCTTCTGTTTTTTTGGACCCTCTCTAGCAGAATATTTACTTTAACAAAAAGCTGCTTTCCAGTTAAAGCAACCACACCAACTGTGAAGCATGGTAGTGGAAGCATCATGCTTTTGGGGTGTTTTATATATATCCACATAAATTTCAGATGGTAAAAAAAGTATAGCATTAGATCTGATGTATAAAAACAAACAGGCTGAAGTTGACCAAGACCCTGCAACAAAACAATGACACAAAAAGATGCCAGAAAAAGTGAAATGCTGTATTGTAACATAGAAATGGCTAAACATGAAAAAAAATATATATATATATCAAACATTTGTGGCTACAGAGTTGTCTTAATGTTTCCCCTTATTTAGAAACAGAATTATTTTCTGTCTATAGTTATGCTGCTATAGGCTTAGACTGCGGGAGGACATAGGGACTCCTTTTTCATCATTCTGCTTCATTCTATCTCTATTCTCCCACTCTGCAGAATCTGTTAGTTCAATCTCTAACGTTCTGCTCTCTATGCTTTTTCTCATAGTAGCTTCATCTGGTCTGTTCCTGTTTGGCTGTGACTCCATCCTGGAGAGAAATATCAGCTGTGCTGCTGCCATCAACACCTTTGTTTCTAGATGTTGGAGCTTGGCCTGTTTTCCAGTGTAGTCCTGTTTCTCTGACTGTGACTAACTGGATGTGCTCTCTTCATCCTCTGACATGGGAGCTGGCTCGGAGCTCGTCTGCCTGGCTGTGTGTTTCCTGGACGGGGCCGCCCGCCTGTGGAGCTGGTTGACAGTTGCCTTTTGTATCTATGCTTCTTTTTCTATGTCTGCTTCTGTCTCCTTGAACCCCAGTGGGCCTCAGCAGATGGCCGCTCACACTGAGCCTGGTTCTGCTGGAGGTTTCTTCCTGTTCAAAGGGAGTTTTTCCTCTCCACTGTCACTACAAGCATGCTTAGTGTGATGGATTGCTGAAGAGTCAATGAGTCGATGCAATCAGCTGGTTTTCCTTAGATAGAAAACTTTGAATCAATCTGACTGGATGATCTGGTTGAACTGTGAAGTACCTTGAGATGACATGATTTGAATTGGCGCTATAGAAATAAACTGAATTGAATTGTTTAATTGTTAAACAAGGTTCTTGTTGTCTGTAAATAAAACAAAAAAATATTTCTGAACATTTTTGAAAAGGAACTGGATGCTTTTGCTCACTTCTCCACACAAAACTGCAGTCCTGCAAACTTCCATCTGCATGTTGATCCATCCACTTCCCCTCAAAACCAGCCTGACACACACAGCCTTTGAGGCATCAGGATATGACCTCTCCAGGTTCCAAAGCCCTGCTTTGTTTTTCTTGGCAACAGACACGGCAACACAGCGAGGTCTGCTGGGGGAACATGCTGTAGCTCAGTGGCTAAACAGAACCAATCCATCTTTACATCTGAAATGTCAAAGTTGGAACTTTGAATATGTGCAGGCAGAGCATGGAGAGGAAGGACAGTGAACAGTGAAAGTACAAGGCCGCTCAGACAGTCTGGCCTGAATGACCTTGTCAGTTTACAATGGTTAATTCCTGTGTAGTGTGTGCAGCTAGATCTGGCACATCACTGCATGATGGTAGGAAACATATGGACAGTAGGACAATAGACAATTACAAAATACTTTGTTCAATCAAATAAAAACCCAGTAAAAGTTTGTGGTTAAAGGGGACAAAATCCACAAATGTTATCTGGGTATGGATGCATTTGAAATCAAAAGCACTTTGATTTGTTTTGTTGGTGAAATGTGCTATACAAATAAACTTTTACTGCCTTTATAGAAATAAACCAGTCTAAATGAACGTAAACTGTTTATTTTTTTCTCTTCAGGTCCTTAAATTAGTGGATATATGCTGAGATTGGTGAAGTGTAAGGCTGTGTTGCAGATTTTAATAGCTTACAGGCCTGTGCAGCTCGTGGCCTTCATGAAAATGTTTATTTTGATGGATAAGCCAAGAGCGAGCAGCTGGTTTGAGTTGGGAAACAATACTTGAGATTAAGCCAGCATATGGTTTTGATTTATCCCTCCCTCTTCCTCCGAACCTCAGTCCCTTTTCTCCATCATCTGCCTCTCTATCCCCTCAGTCGCTGTCAGCTGTCTTCATTTCCTGGGGATTCAGCGTCCCCCTCTTACCTCTCACCTCACTATGACCATCTCTTTTTAAACATCAAACTATATTGAGCTTCAGCTAATTAAAATATAAAAGAGTTATTTTAGAGCATTTTGTTTTATTATTTGAGGTTATTGGAAAATATGGTTAATCCCTGAGTTATTGGTCCCTTCCCTCTTTGGTGAACTCTGTGGGAGCGCAGCAGTGATCACTGGTCCAAGGAGCTTATAAGACCTCCCTACATTTATTGGAGCTGGCAAATAAATTCAAACACACAGACACACATATATATATACATATATATATATATATATAATAAAGATATAAGGATTAGTAACACATTTTCTGTGTTTCAAGGTTGTATCTGGTCAGGCTGCACAACTGAAGAGGGTAAATATCAACCAGATGGAGGCCCTCGCTATTTGCTTATAACTCTGCAGGTACATGAACAGTACCAAATATGCATCTATGTGCATGGTAAACATGATCCATGTTGTTTTTCTGGTCTTTGGCTTGATGATTTCTGAATGCATAAGCAGCTCTGAATTATTGAGCAACTCTGCATGCTGAATGAACACTAAAACTGCTCGCAAAGGTTGTTATATGCAGTCACTTTACAAATGGGAGGTGAAGATAGTTCTAGGACCACTACGCTTACGAAAGGTGTGTCATTACGAGTGTTTATGCAGCTCAAATGTCATTAAAGTCAAGCATGAGATCATCAAGATATTTCTAATTATATGTTTGGATATTTAAGAATTTGATAAAACACTTTAGACGGTAATGGTTGTCACTGAATAGATCCAAATATCTCCCCAGAAATCTTGACATCTCCATTAAAGTGAAAGGAAGATAGTTACATCTGTTGAAAAGTGATTTGTCATAACAGAAAACTGGCAGCTGACTCTGACAACTTCAGATTAAAGGAATTTAAACCATCATCTGGGTCAACATTTGGTTGCAATGTTTCCTTTCATCCATAAATCAGTGAATCCATTCTCCCATGGCTGCGTTTCGTTTATGACATAGAATGTTATTACATGCAAACACTCCCAGTTAGAAATATAAAAATAAATTCAAACCCCAAAATACTTTATTATCCCAAATGGAAATTACATTTTGCAGTAACTGGTTTTTGTTTTATTTTTTCTTCTGTAGTGGTCTGTGTTGCACCAGCTCTGGTGAAGCCTCTGACTGAAGACACTTTGCTGTTGTTTAAAATCTTCTGAAGAGGAGGCTCACTGTTGTCCACTTTATGAATTTTTCTTCTTTGTATAATCCTCTCCAGAGGTTCAACAGGAGTTCCTAGAACAGAGCTGGCCTTCTTTATTAGCTGGTTGAGCTTTTTGAAGTCATCTTCTCTCATGCTGTTACCCCAGCAGAGGATGGAGGAGGAGATCAGACTCTCCACAACTGACTTATGCAAATTATGCAGCATGTTGCTGCAAACACTGAAGGATGTAAGCTTCTTTAGAAATTCCAGGCTGCTCTGTACCTTTTGTAGATGACTTCACAGTTGTGTCTCCAGTCTAGTTTGTTGACCAGGTGAGCGCCAATGTATTTATACTCCTTAAAAAAACTCCACCTCTTCTCCCATGATGTTAATAGGATTCAATTTGTTCCTCTTTCTTCTCAAATGTATTTAGATGGCCTGGCAGCCATCTAAAGTGTTGCATTTTCTAAATTTGATTTGAAAAAAAATGGGATAACATTTCCCTGGTTATAAAAGAGAAGAAATTTAAATTTTTATTTTTAACCTATCTATGTTTTGTAAAAACATCTGAGATATTTTTTACCAGAGCAAGTTCCAAGTAGATTTGATTCTGTTTAAGTTTTATCTCTGAGTTTTCATTAGTTTTATTTCCATTTTGTGTTATTCTATTTATTTTTGATTGTTTTTGAGTTCTTAGCTATTTCTTGTTTGCCCTCTGCTGCCCTCTTGTGTCAGTCTTCTTTTCTCTAGCTCCCTTCTAGACTCCTCTATTCACACCTGCTCCCAATCTGCTGAATAGCCATGTCTTTGTTTCTCTCTCCCATTTATTCTCCTCCTGCTCACTCACTGTTTGTAGGTTTGTCATCATTTCTTTGCCCCCTTGTTGTGAGTTTTCCTGGTTTTTGTGTTTTTGTGGATTTAATTTTTGGATTTTTGCTTCTGTTACCATTTTTGTTAATCTGCAAGTAACCACCTTCAGCTTCAGTGTCTGCATTTGGGTCCTGTTAAACCTCTACCCAACTTGACACATGTATCCTGAAAACCATTCATTGCACAAACTAAGCAGGGCTGACTTGTTTCAAAATCCAAACGCCATCAAAACATTTCTCTGTGTGCCGCCTGGCTCTGGGTTACTTTCCCTTTTTGCTCATTCTCACCCACCTTATAGTCCTCACACGTTTTCTCACTAATCAGGTGTGTTCTGTTCCTGTAAACAATCTGTTTTCTACCATCAGATAGTTTCTTCTATTTTTTGATTAATTAATTAGTAATTAACATAAAGATACAAAGACTGTAGTTGCTCAAATCTAATGTGGGATCTATTTGCAAACTATTTAAATTTTGATTCCAGTTTACTCTGAAGGATACGACTTCTTATTGAAACAAAATAACTAACCCAGACAGATAGATTTATTTCAATGCTTTGCCTTTATTTGAGAGTATGTGAACAGGAAATGGGGTTGAGAAAGACATGCAGAAAAAGTTCACTAAGTGGGATTCAAACCCTTGACATTGAGGTTTAAGTTGTTTCAATCTTGGACACACTCTACCTCTGCACCAATGATGCATCCAGTACAAATACGGTAGAATACAGAAATGTGTACAGAAATCTCTGGTCCTCAAATGACAGGTTTTATCTCTTGGGCAACTCCTGGTGAGTGAGGAATATCCAGTGGCAAAAAGCTACACTTATTAGCTGTGAAACAAAAGTAGTACAAAACAAATCGGAAAATGGCCACAAAGGATGTAGGTTTCCAAACAGATGTTATGTTTTTCCTTTGCAAACATTATTAAAAAAATAAAAATAAGACACATGACGGCTGAGTCTTAGGCATTTTTAGCAGCCGATGCCAGGATTTCAGCTGCTTTCCAATAACTCAATTCAATTAAATTTACTTTATTTCTATAGCGCCAATTCACAACATGTCATCTCAAGACACTTTACAGTTCAACCAGATTATCCAGTCAGATTGATTCAAAGTTTTCTAAAGAAAACCAGTTAATTGCATTGACTCATCGACTCATCGACTCTTCAGCAATCCCTCACACTAAGCATGCTTGTAGTGACAGTGGAGAGGAAAAACTCCCTTTGAACCGGAAGAAACCTCCAGCAGAACTAGGCTCAGTGTGAGCGGCCAACTGCTGAGGCCCACTGGGGTTCAAGGAGACAGAAGCAGACATAGAAAAAGAAGCATAGATACAAAAGGCAACTGTCAACTGCCTCCACAGGCTGGAAACACACAGCCAGGCAGACGAGCTCCGAGCCAGCTCCCATGTCAGAGGATGAAGAGAGCACATCCAGTTAGTCACAGTCAGAGAAACAGGACTACACTGGAAAACAGGCCAAGCTCCAACATCTAGAAACAAAGGTGTTGGTGGCAGCAGCACAGCTGATATTTCTCTCCAGGATGGAGTCACAGCCAAACAGGAACAGACCAGATGAAGCTACTATGAGAAAAAGCATAGAGAGCAGAACGTTAGAGATTGAACTAACAGATTCTGCAGAGTGGGAGGATAGAGATAGAATGAAGCAGAATGATGAAAAAGGGGTCCCTATGTCCTCCAGCAGTCTAAGCCTATAACAGCAGAACTATAGAGATAGATCAGGATAACCTGAGCCACTCTAACTAGAAGCTTTATCAAAAAGGAAAGTTTTAAGCCTAGCCTTAAAAGTACAGAAATCTATTCAAATTTCTTGTCGTCAGATGAAAGTTTTTTTTCTCTTGGGCAACTCCTGGTGAGAGGGAAATATCCAGTGGCAACAAGCTATGCTTTTTAGCTGTGAAAAAGGAGTACAAAACAAAACCTAAAATATCAGAAAATGGAGACAAATGATGTAGGTTTCAACCAGAAGTTGTGTTTTTCCTTAGCAAACAAGATAAAAAGATGAATAAATAACAGAAATGACAGCTGAGTCTTATGCATTCTTTAGCAGCTGATGCCAGGATTTCAGCTGCTTTCCAATAATGGACTAAACCAGAGGCCAGGAGCAGCATTTCAGCTCTCACACGTTTCTAAAGGTGCTCTCCAACTGTACCGTCACTGCAGGGATAACAGCAGTAGTTTGCATTGGAGCCGTATCTGCGTCCTGAAATGATTGTTCGATTGTTTCAAATTAAATTAAGGTCGGGTCAAAGTCCTGATAAATTAAAATAGTTGAATGCACTGTGGGTCCTAGTCCCCCCCACACATGCAGAGACACCCCCACACATACACCCTGAAATAAAGATTAAGAAAACAAAGGCCTGTCAGTTTGCTCAATCTGTGTTGAATAAGGTGAACATATTTCATCAAATCCAGCGTCCAACTAAGTGAGGGGGTCTGGAGGAGGAAGAAAAAGGAGGAGGTGTGTGGTGAGTGCACCTCTGCTCTGTTTTCCTGAGAAGTTAATATATTGTATCGCAAAACCCAACTTGATCCTCTACAGCATGTATTTCTGTTCTAAGCTGTGTCTTTCCAAACCAACACCAGAAACCTGCTTAAAAAATACACATCATTTACACACATGCTCATGCAAATTATTCCGTTTTCCTTTGGCGTCTGTTTCTTTCTATTAATAAGAGGCCAGATGGAGTTTTAATTTTAGCGTGCAAGCAAACAGTAATTTCTTTCTAATTAAATCCAGATCCCACAAGGATTTCATTTCTCTGACAAATTTGTTTCAGTTATGTTTTCCAATCTATGGCTTTTACAGCTATACTAAGTAAGATATCAAAGTGCATGTGAGTGTCTCGATATTTTTGCAGCATTTTGTGGAAAAATAAACTGCACACATGTAGAGAAAGACAACGGAATACTGAGGTTTACTGTAGTGCTATTTAAATTTGATCATTAGTGCATTAATGTGGTTATGTAATTCTATTAGCTTTATATTCCATTGGTTGTTTTCTCTTTCAGGCCTGCAGGGCTGCACAAAGAAATCTTTGTGTTATTAATGTAGAAGTGTTCGGTGTGTTGAGAGAAGCTGGGATAGTTTTACAATGCTGTCTGCTTTATCTATTGAAATCCCCGCTGCCAGCAGGATCCAGCGGGTGATTTTCATATTTTTCACTAAAAACCTTCCTAATGTTTCTACCAGTTTAGCTAAATATACTTCTGAACAGGCTTTTAGATACATTTTTGAAGTACATCATAAAAATGAACTTTATTGATCTGGAGAAATTTCCCTCGGCATTTAACCCATCACCTTGGGGAGCAGTGGGCTGCCATTGTGTGGCTCCCGTGGAGTATTGTGAGCTAAAGGGTCTTGCTCATGGACCCAGAGTGCAGGCTGTGGGGATCCAACCAGGTACTTGCAACCTTCTCAGAGCAACACTGCAAAAATGATTTAGAAATAAGTTCAAAAGTCCTAAATCAAGTGTATTTACCCTTAATTTTAGTAGTTAATTGGGATGACTAGCCAATGGAATGAGTATTTTACTCTTAAAATAAGATAATTAGAAAATATGCACTTGTAATAAGACAATACAATTGCGTCTTCTTATTCTAAATCTAAATTGTCTTGTTCAATTGGCAAAGTGTCTCACTCAGCTCCTCAATTCAAGACAAACAGCACCTATTTGAAGAAAAAAATTACTTATTTAGATTTCTATTATTTGTAGTGAAAAGCTCACTCCTCTAACCACTAGGCCATCACTCTTCCCCGTGATGAGGCTTTAAATGTATGTATTTAAATAATGAGAGCACTTATTGGCCAAAGCTTTATTATGATGGCTTTTAGTCGCCAATATAAATATAACATGCTGAGTAAGACCAATACATAATACTACTCAGCTTACTCACTGTACTAATAGTCTCAATTAGTTACTATAACAACGAAACCAACAAAATTATCTTAAAAAGAAATAATACCTTACTTTAAAACAAAGGGTCAGAGTATAATAGATGTGAGATGTTTAGTATTTTCTTGCGTTGATGTAACTGCTGTTGAGTTATGATGTCAGTTTTCCCAGGTTACCTCCTGGGAATCCTTTCAACTTCAGAGTAAAAACTACTATCTTGTTTAGTAAGCTTCCTTAAATCACCTCGTCTCCCATTTCGCCTGGAGGAGCTAAACAAAATATAAACAATACATTTGCATTTTAGACCTTTATCTTGAGCCCGGCCCAGAGGCACAACCCTGCAAAAAAAAGAACATCAATTAAAGGCAACCTTACCTTATAATCTCACCTGAGGCGACCTCCCTTTTCCAACCGAAACTGGTGATCAAGTTACTAAAACCCAACTCTTGAACATTTGCACTTCAGGAATATTTGTTTAAACAAAGCCTTTAAGTTAACTTATAAATCAGCTGTGAAGTAAAATGTAGGAAAAATGGACGTTTAGTTCCTGTTGTGTGTTTTTCTGTTGTCTTTACAGTATATATGACGGCACCTTCTGTTTATAAGAAAATAGTCGGTTAAATTGGTCTTTATGCGGCACCAAAAGAGGGGCTGAAATATAGAAAATGAAGCACAACCTCTGGAATGACCTGAAATAACCTTTGGATCCAAAAACAGTGATAGTACCTAATCTTATCCACCTCATTCGGTAACCAGCTAATTTTTAAAGCTGATATTCATCAAACATAATAGTGCCTCTCATTTAGACATGTGTAATTAATAATAATAATAATGAATTTTATTTGTAAGGCACTTTACATTTGAATTAAAATCTCAAAGTGCCACAGTTCAAAAAGGGAAAATTAAAAGAGAGGTTAAAAGACCATAACATTAAAAACAGAGTAAAAGACAATCATTAAAATCAATACATTTGATGGCATTTAAAAAAAATAATCTAAAAATCAGCAATTAAAAGCATTATGCTTTGTTCCAAAGTTTGGACACACCTTCTCATTCAAAGAGTTCTTTATTTTCAGTTGTTTCACACTTTTTTGTGAAGTATATATTTCCACATGTCTTAATTCATAGTTTTGAAGCCTTCAGTGTGAATCTTCAATTTTCAGAGTCATGAAAATAAGGAAAACTCTTTGAATGACAAGCTGTGTCCAAACTTTTGGTCTGTAGTCTATATATAAAAAAGAAGAGTTCAACATGGAATTCACTGCAAATCTAGAAGTTTCTTAAAATAAGTGTATTTATCCTTAATTTGAGCAGGTAAATAACAGCATCTGCCAATGGAATTAATATTTTAGCCATAAAATACGATAATTAGATAGTATGTACTTGAAATAAGAAACTGCAGTTTTATTTGTTAGTATTATAAATGTAAATTGTCTTAGTACATTAGCAAAGTGTCTCACCTGCTCAATTCAAGAAAAAAAATACTCGTATTTTAAGAGAAATTGACTTGCTTAGATTTCAATTTGTCCAGAATACTTTTGCAGCTCACTATACACTCACCGGCCACTTTATTAGGTACACCTGTCCAACTGCTCGTTAACACTTAATTTCTAAGCAGCCAATCACATGGCGGCAATCAGTGCATTTAGGCATGTAGACATGGTCAAGACAATCTCCTGCAGTTCAAACCGAGCATCAGTATGAGGAAGAAAGGTGATATGAGTGACTTTGAACGTGGCATGATTGTTGGTGCCAGAAGGGCTGGTCTGAGTATTTCAGAAACTGCTGATCTACTGGGATTTTCACGCACAACCATCTCTAGGGTTTACAGAGAATGGTCCGAAAAAGAAAAAACATCCAGTGAGCGGCAGTTCTGTGGGCGGAAATGCCTTGTTGATGCCAGAGGTCAGAGGAGAATGGCCAGACTGGTTCGAGCTGATAGAAGGGCAACAGTGACTCAAATAACCACCCGTTACAACCAAGGTGGGAAGAAGAGCATCTCTGAACGCACAGTACGTCGAACTTTGAGGCAGATGGGCTACAGCAGCAGAAGACCACACCGGGTGCCACTCCTTTCAGCTAAGAACAGGAAACGGAGGCTACAATTTGCACAAGCTCATCGAAATTGGACAATAGAAGATTGGAAAAACGTTGCCTGGTCTGATGAGTCTCGATTTCTGCTGCGACATTCGGATGGTAGGGTCAGAATTTGGCGTCTACAACATGAAAGCATGGATCCATCCTGCCTTGTATCAACGGTTCAGGCTGGTGGTGGTGGTGTCATGGTGTGGGGAATATTTTCTTGGCACTCTTTGGGCCCCTTGGTACCAATTGAGCATCGTTGCAACGCCACAGCCTACCTGAGTATTGTTGCTGACCATGTCCATCCCTTTATGACCACAATGTACCCAACTTCTGATGGCTACTTTCAGCAGGATAATGCGCCATGTCATAAAGCTGGAATCATCTCAGACTGGTTTCTTGAACATGACAATGAGTTCACTGTACTCAACTGGCCTCCACAGTCACCAGATCTCAATCCAATAGAGCATCTTTGGGATGTGGTGGAACGGGAGATTCGCATCATGGATGTGCAGCCGACAAATCTGCGGCAACTGTGTGATGCCATCATGTCAATATGGACCAAACTCCCTGAGGAATGCTTCCAGCACCTTGTTGAATCTATGCCACGAAGAATTGAGGCAGTTCTGAAGGCAAAAAGGGGTCCAACCCGTTACTAGCATGGGGTACCTAATAAAGTGGCCGGTGAGTGTATATTAACATTTTAATGTGATTTATAAAGATCTACTCTGAGTTTCTCATTAGAATAAGGTCAAAGGGGTTCTTGGAAAATACTGTGAAGTCTTATAAAACCCATTTAATGTGGCTTTCCTGGAAACTACCTTCAAATTTGGATATTTGATGTTAGTTTCCAACCTTTGCAATAAGAACAATGCGTGCAGGTGAAGTTTGTGCTGACCTGCTGATAAGATTCATTTGTTTTCTCCCACACTGTTTACCTTTAATTACTGCTGCACTTTATGAAATAGGGATTGGCGGTCTAGTGGTTAGGGAATAGAGCTTGGAATGCTGAGGTTCTGGTTCAAGCCCCACTCCCACAGACTGACACGTTGGGTCCCTGAGCAAGACCCTTAACCTCACACTGCTCCCCCTGCACAATGACAGCCCACTGCTCCCAAAGGGGAGGGGTTAAATGCAGATATTAATTTATCCATTTTGAGATCAATAAAGTTTAATTATTATCATTAAATGTCATTAAAACTGTACAAAATAAAATTTTGCTTCATGTACACTCTGTGTATAGAAAATGACAAAGAAGTTGTCTAAGTCTAAGTTTTGAGAGACAATAGTTGCTATTTGAAGCATGAATATTAAAGTCAGTTGGAAGTAATGAATTAAAACCTTATTTTGTGACTGAAAGTTGAGTGGAACATTTGAGATGAGATATGAACTCATAATCGCTGAGCTAGGTAAACATTTAGGATGAATTAAGCTCAGAGTGTTTGCTGGGTTCTGGGAGAAGGAGTTTTCCTGCAGGCTACTACGGTGTTTGTTTTTTGTTGAGAAAGCATCATTTGTGGCATTTTCGTTCTGCTTGGAGCTCAAAACAGAAACACATTGCAGTTAGCAGACAACATTGGGCATTTATTTAGGAAAGTAAACTGGTTAAACATCAGAACCTTCTGATCGGAGGTCAAGACAGGCAGCATTGAAAAATAAAACATACCTGCTGCTGGATATGAAACCAACAAAAACTGTGAATTATAGTGACCTAAAAACACAAACACCATCTATAGGCCACTTTTCCTTAACCCATTTTACAATAACGCGATTTGATGAGTCAATCTGTGTTAGTTTTATTTTTATTTTTGTCAGCATTTTTATATTTTGTTCTTGCTGCAGCTCTCCTGCCTGCATTACGTCAACACTTTGTGCAGCTTCAGGCTGGGTGGTTGCTCTTTGATCAAAAGCCTCTCCTCAGGAGCCAAACTGGAAATAATCCCACATTTAGTCTCCCATGAATGATAAAAGTTGTTAGGGGAAGCGTAAATATTTGAAAACAATTCACGAAAACAGAAATGGCTACAGAGGGCATTTTAAACCTTATTAAGAGATTTTCCCTCTGACAAAGTTTACAATCAGGGTTTCTGCAAAGATAACATACGCCTGTAGTAAAATCTTTTGGCTTACTTCATGCTCTTGGCTACAGCTTATTTCTCTGAATGACTCTAAAACTTTCAGTCTTTTAGAAATGTTACATCTAGTCCTTAATGGGACTCTGGGTCTGCCAGGTTAAAAAATGAAGAAATAGCTGTTTAAACCTTCATATATCTGTCTTATTGTTACCAAGGAATCGCTTGTTAGAAGACAAACTTTGTGATTCCCAACTATGTGATCCAACTTTCACCTCTTTTGTTTGATATTAGTTCAATCTTAAAAAGCAAAACTACTTCATGCAGGATTCCTTTTATTGCCCTTCTGTTTTCTATTTGGCTCAATGACTCAAAACGTCTCACATGACCTGAACTGAAACCCTTTCAAAATAACTACGTTTAAAAGTATCTGATGCATCTTTAAAGAGCTGTGCAGTACATCTGGTGAAAAACAGCCCTGGGCTATATGCTTTATAAAAAACACACATTTTTAAACACTGAGTTTGATGAAATGATACAGAATACACTATGTTGGCATTATGGATCGGGGGGTGGGGGTGGGGGGTGGTGGCTGGAAAATTATGTGGAGCTGGGACAGGGAAGCTGGATCGTTGTTGAGAAGATGAACAATGAGAGACAATGAACAAGGCCTAAAAAACAGTCAGAACAGTTTGGATCAAAGAATACTGATGTTTTAGAGAAGGCCATTCAAAGTTCAACCCTAAATCTGAGCATATGTGGCACGACTTGAAAATTGGTCTTAGATGCTCTGAATAGAATCTTCAACATTTGGAAAGACACAATCCAAAGGACTGAAATATGTTTTTTAAAGCTTTGCCTCCTAAGTAAAACAGCTAGGTTTTATTTCCAGGTTAACTTGCAAACTTCAATGTTTATAAATTCAATTTCCAATTCAGTTTATTTCTATAGCTCCAATTCAAATCATGTCATCTCAAGGCACTTTGCAGTTCACCAGATCATCCATGCAACCAGCTGATTGCATCGACTCATTGACTCTTCAGCAATCCCTCACAGTAAGCATGCTTGTAGCGACAGTGGAGAGGAAAAACTCCCTTTGAACAGGAAGAAACCTCCAGCAGAACCAGGCTCAGTGTGAGCGGCCATCTGCTGAGGCCCACTGGGGTTCAAGGAGACAGAAGCAGACATAGAAAAAGAAGCATAGATACAAAAGGCAACTGTCAACCAGCTCCACAGGCGGCCCCGTCCAGGAAACTCCCAGCCATGCAGACGAGCTCCGAGCCAGCTCCCATGTCAGAGGATGAAGAGAACTGTAGGTTGTTGTTGTGAATGCCACAAAATGCAAAAAGGTTAGTTGAGCATGAATAATTTACTGCCATTTATGTTTATCTTACCGATTGCATAAAGATTTATACCGCAAATAATAAAACATGAGTCATTTTACTCATATTGATAGCAGGAGGATTTGTGAGTCCAGTAAAAAAAATAATTTCAGTTTCTGTTTTTGACCTGTCATCTTGACTGCTGTTGTGGAGCTAACCTTTCATACAGAGAGCAAAATACAACTTTCCCAGGAAATTGATTTGGTGTATGTACTGGCTTCTTTAAACTAGAGATAGATTTATCTGACTACAATTAAACAGTCAGATTGCTGTCAGTGGGCAGCGGGTCTGGGAGCAAAGATGTGAAGCAGGTTCTGATCCATGTCTGTATGTGTTTCTCTGTGTTTCAGTTTGCTTTACAACACAGCGATCGAGAGAGAGGCAGAGAGAGAGTTATTATTGAGGTGGTTAACAAACACTAATTTTCCGCCCTGATAGCCAGGGCAGTGGGAACTTCCTGCAGACAGCACACTCACAGAGCTACTGAAGCCCAAGCAACACATGGCCCCACAAAGGACCAATTTCATGCCAGGGGAACCACAACAGCTAACTCTTCCATCACTTTGCATACGGTTTCTGGTAATAATTAAAGAAGTTATAAGTCTTAATAAAAGAAACACATCTAAATGTGGGGCAGTTCACCACAATATGACCACTCCAGGAGTGCTGAAATGTTACAAGGAACAAGTGGAAGAACTGATTTTTCTATATAAGAGTAGTTGGACACCTGCAGATAATATTTCCCCAAGGCTAGGCTTAAAACTTTCCTTTTTGATAAAGCTTCTAGTTAGAGTGGCTCAGGTTATCCTGAGCTATCTCTATAGTTCTGCTGCTATAGGCTTAGACTGCTGGAGGACATAGGGACCCCTTTTTCATCATTCTGCTTCATTCTATCTCTATTCTCCCACTCTGCAGAATCTGTTAGTTCAATCTCTAACGTTCTGCTCTCTCTGCTTTTTCTCATAGTAGCTTCATCTGGTCTGTTCCTGTTTGGCTGTGACTCCATCCTGGAGAGAAATATCAGCTGTGCTGCTGCCATCAACACCTTTGTTTCTAGATGTTGGAGCTTGGCCTGTTTTCCAGTGTAGTCCTGTTTCTCTGACTGTGACTTAAGCCCCATTTCCACTAACCTTCTGAAACCGTGCCGAGATCGATCTGAGCACGGTAACCGAGATAACTGTTGAGTGTAAATGGTACGCACAACTGACCCGGACCGTGCCATATACAACCGAACCGCACTAAACTGGTACTAGTTAATCAGCAGGGTTCGGAGGGTAGTGGAAATAGGGCTTAACTGGAGGTGCTCTCTTTCCTCCTCTGAAATAGGAGCTAGCTCAGCGCTTGTCTCTCTGGCTGTGTGTTTCCTGGACGAGGACGCCTCTGAAGCTGGTTGACTGCTGCCTTTCGTATCTCTTTGGCAGATGGCCGCTCACACTGAGCCTGGTTCTGCTGGAGGTTTCTTCCTGTTCAAAGGGAGTTTTTCCTCTCCACTGTCGCTACAATCATGCTTAATGTGAGGGATTGCTGAAGAGTCAATGAGTCGATGCAATCAGCTGGTTTTCCTTAGACAGAAAACTATACAAATAACCTGGATTTAATTGAATTCAACTCTCATGATTTTAGACTATTATTGATTTTAAATATGGCATCAAGTGGCACATCAATAAATATTAAAACATCTAAATTGTGATAAATTAGTATTGATATAGATGCTAATTCCAGATAGAGCCATATCCCCTAATACTAATACAACCAATGACAATAGGGTTCAAAAAGTGAGACAAATTTCCAAAGGAGGTTCCAGTGGTGACTGTGCCACTAAGCTCTTACCGGAGCCATGCCAGTTGGTGGCATACTGTGCAGCTGAACCAAGTGATATTACAATATGGTTTCCTTATGATATTGAAATTGTGGTGAACACACATCTTTCCAACATCTGGATGACTGAGCGTGTTGAAAAAATTCTTTTTTTTTCAATAAATAAATTGAACTTAACATGTAAATTCCCCTAACCAGCAGTTTGGAAGGGTAGCAAGTTTGATGGAAAAGCTGTGGCCTGCAGCCTTTTAGTTGTGTCTCTGCTTTAACACATCTGAATGAACTAATTAGGTAATTTGCAGGAACCTGACTGCATACTGAGGCTTGCTGGACCAGGGCCATATCTAAAAGTTGGAGGATGCCTGCGCTCGAGGACTTGAGTTTGACACCTCTGCTCTACATAGTTAAGGTGGATCTGAAACACAAACACAACAAAAAGAAGATGACATCAGCAGAGAATATTTACATTTAGCATAAGTGGGATCAATTCCAAGAGGAAAATCTCATTATCCCCCATGTGCATTCAATTCATGCAATGCAGTTTGGTTTTCATGCAAATTCCTTACATCTATATATATATTTTTTATATGGATAGAGCATATGTTAATTAAACATGCAGCATGATTTTGGTTGGAAATCCATGGAAGTATTTAGAAATGAAGCTTTTGCTTTTCATTCAGCTCTTACTGATCTTATTTCATATCCTTGATGGTTTCTCGCATCCTTTGCCAGGGCTTAGTTTTTTTCTTATTTCCATTTTTGTCAGGACTGGGAGCTGAAAATGCAGAAACAATGATGCATCGGCTGTTTTAGTCACAGATTTTGAGAGCAACCAAGGTAGAAAAAAGAGTTATGGTGGTAGGGAACCACACTAGATTAGGTTTAGCAATTCACAAGTACATTTCAATGAAGCTATAAACCAACAGAACAAACCGGAAAAACAGAGTTGTTACCAAAGAGATTGCAATTCACCCAAATACACAACTATCTCAATCACTGAGGGAGGTATTGTGTAAGTTTGGCTGAAATGCAGATGGTGCCTTAAATCTTCAGCTGTCACTGTGTGATGGAGCAAGGTGACGGCTTCCTGGATTAAGAAAAGCTGGTTGAGAAAGGAAAGTAAACAGTGTCTTGATGCAATGATTCCATCACTGTTTCTAAAGAGCTAGAAATGAATAAAAATCCTCCCCTTTTCATACATGTCTCATAGCGTGCCTGTAAAAAATTATTTATACCCCTTGAGGTGTTACACTCTTTGTCACATCTAACCTTACTGTATTTTATGTACAAACCGGATTCCAAAAAAGATGGGACACTAAACAAATTGTGAATAAAAACTGAATGCAATGATTTGCAGGTGTCAAAAACAAATATTTTATTCAGAATAGAACACAAATCGCAGATCAAAAGTTTAAACTGAGAGAAGGTATCATTTTAAGGAAAAAATATTTTATTTCCAAATTTCATGGCGTCAACAAATTCCGAAAAAGTTGGTACAAGGCCATTTTTACCACTGTGTGGCATCCCCCCCTTCTTTTAACAACACTCAACAGACGTCTGGGGACGGAGGAGACCAGTTTCTCCAGTTTATGTCTAATACAGGCCTCTAACTGTTCAATCGTCTTGGGCCTTCTTTGTTGCACCTTCCTCTTTATGATGCGCCAAATTTTCTCTATAGGTGAAAGATCTGGACTGCAGGCTGTCATTTCAGGACCCGGATCCTTCTCCTACTTAGCCATGATGTTGTGATTGCTGCAGAATGTGGTCTGGCATTATCTTGTTGAAAAATGCAGGGTCTTCCCTGAAACAGATGACATCTAGATGGAAGCATATGTTGTTCTAGAACCTAAAGATAGGTCTCTGCATTTATGGTGCCTTTCCAGACATGCAAGCTGCCCATGCCACAAGCACTCATGCAACCCCATACCATCAGTGAGGCAGGTTTCTGAACGGAGCGTTGATAACAGCTTGGGTTATCCTTATCCTCTCTGGTCCAGATGACACGGCGTCCCAGTGTTCCATAAAGAACTTCAAATCGTGACTCATCTGACCACAGAACAGTCTTCCATTTTGCCTCACTCCATTTTAGATGATCCCTGGCCCAGTGCAAACGGCTGAGCTTGCGGAGCTTGCTTAGACATGACTTCCTCTTTGCACTGTAGAGTTTCAGCTGGCAACCGCGGATTGTGTTCACTGACAATGCTTTCTGGAAGTATTCCTCAGCCCATTCTGTTATTTGCTTGACAGTAGCATTCCTGTTTGAGGTGCAGAGACATTTAAGGGCCCGGAGATCACGAGCATCCAGTAAAGTTTTACAGCCTTGACCCTTACGCATTGTTCCAGATTCTCTGAATCTTTTGATGATGTTATGCAGGCTGATGATGATAACTTAAAAGTCTTTGCTATTTTACGCTGGGCAACACCATTCTAGTATTGCTGCACTATCTTTCTGCGCAACAATGGTGGAATAGGTGATGCTCTTACCATCTTGGCTTAAGAGAGACACTGACACTCTGAGAGGCTCTTTTTATACCCAATCCTGTTGTCAACTGACCTAATTAGTGTTAGTTGGTCTTCCAGCTGTTCGTTATATGCTCAATATCCTTTTCCCAGCCACTTATTGCTACTCGTCCCAACTTTTTTGGCATCTGTAGACACATATTTTTCCTTTAAAATGTTACATTTACTCAGATTAAACTTTTGAGCTGTCATCTATGTTCTATTACGAATAAAATATAGACATTTGCCATCTTCACATCATTGCATTCAGTTTTTATTCACAATTTGTTTAGTGTCCCAACTTTTTTGGAATCCGGTTTGTAATTTAACAACATGAAGTACTGCATAATTGTAGATCAGAAGGAAAACAATTTTATAGAAATATCAGCTGTGCTGCTGCCATCAACACCTTTGTTTATAGATTTTCCAGATCGGCCTGTTTTCCAGTGTAGTCCTGTTTCTCTGACTGCGAATAACTGGATGTGCTCTCTTCATCCTCTGACATGGGAGCTGGCTCGGATCTCGTCTGTCGGGCTGTGTGCTTACTGGACGGGGCCCCTGTCTCCGTTCTCCACTGTTGCTACAAGCATGCTTAGTGTGAGGGATTGCTGAAGAGTCAATGAGGCGATGCAATCAGCTGGTTTTCCTTAGATAGAAAACTTTGAATTGATCTGACTGGATGATCTGGTGAACTGGAAAGAGTCTTGAGATGACATGTTGTGAATTGGCGCTATAGAAATAAACTGAATTTAATTGAATTGAAAACATATCTAAAACCTTATTCCCTACCTGTTCCTTAGTACTTATTAATATTCTTTTTCAAACTACTGATGCCTTCACATAACAACTGTATCTATAATTGGAAAAAAAAAATGCACATGATTGGATTTGTTTGGGTGTTAGGTGTTAGTTGGGTGTTAGTTGCACTGAAGTTCCATTAAGTTGTCTTAAAATAAAAGGTGGAATATCCATTTAAAAGCCTGAATATTTAAGTTCTGTTTGAACTGTTTGCTTCTGGTTTGGAGAAAATGTAAGAAAAATCAACAGGGTTGAATACCTTTCTAAAACACAGTATCTGTTTGCTGCACTATAGCAATGTAGTGTATTACAACCTTAGATCTCTCTAAAAAAAAAAAGCTGAACGGAATAAATCTCTTTATCACATTGTCTCCCACAGATTTCTCATTGTTTACGTTCTGGTTTGCCCCTCAGCCAGAGGGAAAAGCCAGGTCAATGTTTTAGCTTTCTGAGATATCAAACACAATACAGGAACATATCACGGTCCAGTACTTCTCATGATCCCAAACTTCTCATCAGCTGCTGAATCACTGCTTCTCCAGTCCAAGATCCTCCGCTCCTCCAGAGCCTCAGCTGTCTCAGGAGAAAATTACAACCTCATATTTTATACCTGCCTTAAAAGCAGTCTGCTGGGAGTCATGTTTTCTGCCAAAATGCACTCAGATGCGTTCCTGTCAGACTCTGTTCTGGTTCCTTATATTACGCCACTGGGACAAGGGTCTGTGTTTAGCTGCAGAGTTTCATTGTCATTTAGCTCCGAGTTTGTGACATTCTTTCCATCGTCTTAAGAGCACAGCTCTCTTTCACACAAAGAGGCCAATAACATAAGAAAATGTTAGAGATGAAAAATAAGAAGGAAATTGAAGGGGATGTGGTAAATATAAAAAAAAAAAAAAAAAAAACAGAAAAAAGAAATCAGAAATATGAGTTTCTTGATATGACCTGCTCTCCCCAATTTCAAGACGAAATCCCAAAATGGGAAATGACTTTTTGTTATGGAAAGAGTTCCAGGTATTTTCCACTCCAGCTCACGGCTGATCCAGCTCTGCCTGCTGGATGGCCTAATAGAAAACACTTTGACCTACAGAGAAATAACTCATAGCTGTTTCTGGATCATATCTTATTTCTAAGTGCCATTAAAATAATTTACATTACAGTAAGGCATATTGTAGATCAAAATATTTATATACATTTTCAAAAGCAAAAATACTAATTGCCAAGAACGATTTATTGGGATTTTCTGGGTCAGAAAGTGGCACATATTAGTGAAGTGCAACAATAATAATAAATAGAGTTGAATTCAAAAACAGAGCTGTGGGTGGAGCTTCTGTATTCATCCTCATGAACTTTAAGAGCCTTCCCCATCATCCTGAAAACGGCATGCCCTCTGTGACACGTGGTGGAAAGGAACTAAATACAGAGCAGTCCTGGAATAAAACCTGCTAGAAGCAGTAAAAGACTTCAGTTTAAGGTGGAGGTCAATCATCTACCAGAACAACAAGCCAGGACAAACAGTGTAGAATGTGAGGCTGATTCTGGATCTGAACTCAACTGAGAATCAGTGCCAAGACTTGAAAACATATGTTCCTTTTTAACGCTACCCAGCTGAATCATTCTCTTTATTTAGCTTTGAATAATGTGCAAACCTTCCAGTTGCTAAAAGAGCAAAAACATTTGATAAAGAAAAGGAACTTCATATCTGTGCAGCCACTGCATTGCAAATATTAATAAAAATAATCCAAAAAGACCCTGAAGTAGATCTAATGTTGAGCAAAATCACCCACTAGGGAATGTGAACCTCTGGTATAAATAATAACTGAACTTTATTGATCTCACAATTCATTTCTGCATCTTGACCCATCCCCTTGGGGAGCAGTGGGCTGCCATTGTGCGGTGCCTGGGGAGCAATCAGGGGTTAAGGGTCATTCTCAGGGACCCAGAGTGCAGGCTGTGGGAATCGAACGGGGTACTTGCAACCTTCTCAGAGTAAAACCTCACTGCGCTAACCTCTAGTCCAACACTCCCCTGTTAGGAATCCAGTTTGTGTGGGTTGTGTTTTTGTTTGTTTTCCTTCCACCACCAGGTGGCGCCTGGTTCTCGTTGGCCTTCTCACACACGTGCGGATGGTTGCCTCATTACCGGAGGACTCTTGAGCTGCTGACTGCCACCGCCTTGAGGCCAGAGTGTTTGCCAGTTTTGGGTACTCTAGCCAAGCTGAGTTTTGTCACCTGAGTCTTAATCTTGTTGTTTTTTTGTCTTTGCCTCTCGGCAGGAAGTCACCCAGCAAACTGGATGTTTTGGACCTTCTCCCTCTGGAAGGATTGTCTGAGTGTCAAACTGAGCTGAGGATTTAAACTGGTGGTTTGGATCAATTTTTCCCCAAGGATTATTTCGGCTTCTCACTGAGCAGGGGATTCATCTCCACAAGAAACCGTTCAAGTTCCATAGGAAATCTAATTGGCAGTCAGCTCCTCCATTCCTTAAGGAAACACCTCAACCTGGGTAAACCCTGTCTGCCCTCCAACGAACAAGTCTGTTACTGGAACAACCCACACCGACTAGATTCACAGAAAGACATCTTTTCTGGAAACGTGAGTCCTGTTGCCTTTATTCCCTTTTACAAATCGAAACACAAATTTCCCACTGAGCCTGAACTAACCGCAGGATCTTCCCCTTCACCTTTCAGTCCCAGTTCGCCAGTGTTCAGAGCAGCAGTGGACCCTCCTCTACCAACTCACAATAAACCTGTTTAACCTTTCCCTGGTTTCTCTGTTTGGTTTTCTGCATGTGGGTCAGATCTTTGGATAAAATCATGACATCCCCCATTGAAGATAAACAAAATGTTTAGTCATGACAAAGTTGTTGGTAATATTGCTTGGAGGTAATGATGATGTATATGTACGTATAATGTATTCTTCCGATTGTGTTTATTCTAGATGCAAATGGATGAAAACGGTTTATTATCAAAGCAACAAGGTGTTGCTCTTGATATTTTACAGCTTAAAAAGCTATGTTTAATTTGAATTCAGTTTTATATTCCTTTATCCCAACTTTCTTTATATCTGATATTTTTATTTTAGATTTTTTGGAAGAGAAATCTTATTACTAACATTAGATTTCACAATAATAAAAACCAGAAGAACCCACTGAAGACCAGCTTATTATTGCGTTCTGTTTTGCATTGCTTCACTTATTTGGCCACATTTATTCCTTTCTCTTTATTTCACATTGACTAACTTTTTCTGGTCACAGATTTTCATAGAAAAGTAGACCACCTCTATGTAGCTATTTCTTAACGCCTCTCCCTGGACTCCTCTTGGATTTGCCCACTGATTACTGGCCTCCTCACTGGTAAGCCCTGAGGATATTTTCCTCCCTTGCTCTGTGGGTTCAAATGAACACATGGCATCTTCTTTTCCCTTTGCCATTTTATATCATCAGTTGCTTTCCTGTTCTCCAGGATTGAAAGTGAACGTATTTGTGAGTAGCGGCAGTTTAACGAGTGTAAACACTGCTGTTGGTTTAGATTTATGAGCCCTACATATTTGAGGTCTGAACTATAGCCATCCACCGGCCATTACATACTAGAGCTGTGTTCATTCACCAAATTCATTACCTTAATAAACATCCAACCTTGAGCATTTAATTAGGCCAATGAGACTACGGATTACTATGGTAATAAGTCAACAAGAAACAGGTTAACTTAAGAACAGGCAACATGGAAGAGTAGAAAATAAATACCCAACGAGTCGTTAAATATAGTCACTCCAAACTGTTTAAATTAGAATACCTGTTCTGTCATTAAATCAGTTTAGTGAATGGCCAATGGCTGGAGATGAGAAAACAAAGTAAAATCCTTCCTCATGACCACGCCGGTCATAAAGTCACAGAGGAGCGGTTATATCCCCTCATGGACATACCTCAGGAAATGTGATTTAAGGTTATTAGTTAATACATATCATGGGACAAAGTTTACTGCAAATATGGAAGGCAGTAGGTCAAGTGTGGCTAAAAGAACAAAAATAAGAAGGAAAACACCATGACTGAAGGTATCATAATTTTTAAAGTGATACAGCGGGTATGCGCAGACAAAAAGCAGCTGTGATTGGTCTTTGGTATGCCTTTCCGGCTGTCTGTGTGGACGTCCTTCTCGATTTGGTACATTTTTAAAAACGGAGGAGTAATAACAACAATGGATAACCCCAACGAAATGTTGATCGAGGAGGTTCGGAAGTACAACCACTTGTACGATGCCTCAGACATACATTGTTTTGGAAGATAAACACTCCCGCCGGCGCCGCCGAAGAAGTTCTCGTGACCGTCCGCCGAAGTTCTCGTTAGTTCTCGAATAGGCTCCCTCTTGCGCTTTGCCGGGAAACTGCTGTGCGTCCCTAGAAATTCCAGAAGCATAATAGCAAAACTGGTTTGTGACCAGACCCAAGCGACATTTGATGTGTGCAGTTGCAGAAGTATAATCCGCCCTTAAAGCTGTAATATAGAAGCGGCATCCTTCAAAGGCTGTATTTGGAGGCTGATTACCTCACATTAGTGGTAAAGGCCTGTCCCAAATCAGACCTTCTTCATCTCGCTGATTGATGTGTCAATATTTGAAAGGTCTGGTATACCTTGTCTGGCCCAGCCTATCCCACGATTTATTGTGGGCCACAACAGATTGGTCAAGCTGGGGGAGCAATGGTGGTCAATGGCTCCAGAATTGTGATTTAAAATACATATATTAAAGTTTCTGCGACTGAAATTAAACTTTTAGGATAATTTTACCGGAAAATTCTTTACGTTAAACATATGCTTCATGCAGGTTTCACAAAGGAACATAATTTCTTATGTGTCATCTCCCCTCTTTATTTCTATCAGAAACATATCACTTTATCTAAATAAAGAGCTAAACATAATGCCTTAAAGTTCGGTTAGATACTGTTGACATAATTCGTTTTGATGTTTTATTCTTACAACTTTAGAATCTCCCCGTTTTGAATTAGCTATTTGCTTTAACTTCCAATACCTGTCATTGTCTTGGGGTTGATGGTTGGCATTTTCATTTACTCCTCTCATCCGTCTAATTGGCCCGGTGGCTCAATACTCTCATCTTTTTCATCTGGTTCCTGCTGCTATTTATGCTGCCTGTTAGCCTACCATCAGCGCCAGAATATTGGAGCTGTTTAGTGAGAGTAAGTCTACTGATCTTTGTTCTGTAATTCTGATTCTGACCGGTTTTCTGCCTTTGCCTTGCCCTTGTCTGCTCTGTCAGTTTTGTTTATTCTGGACTGATTCCTGGTTTCTGCTGGTTAACCGAACTTGGACTCTGCTACTGAGCTCCACTTGGATTCTCCTCCGGTTCCTCTTCGGCTCTCTGATCTTCTAATGTGTAAACCTGGTTATGATTTGACTTTGGCTCTAGATATTCCCTCACGGGCACTGTTGCTCCTCGGCGCCAGCTGGCATCAGCTCGCTTAATCACTCTGAACTCTGGAAGCGGGACCAGCCGCAAGTGGTGGACGATCTCCCTTTCGGGTTCTTCCCCTTCTCTGGGATGGGACTGTACTCAGAACCAGGTCAGTGACTATTGCTCATAGTCGTGATCAGACCTTTATTCTTAGTCACTGACCTGAGTTTTCTATCCCTGCAGAGAATCTGGTAATCCACCGCCGCTGACGACCAGCCCTACGCTGTATATTGAGTTTAATCAAGGCTTGTTTAAAAATCGTCCTGATCTGTCTGCTTCGAATATTGGGTCCAAGGTTCCGTAGTCATGACAATACCAAATAATATGGGTTAATTTTGAAATAAAGCAACCAGTAAGCCAGTCTCATGCAGAAAAGATATCCAATCTTATCCCTCAGTGGCTGTACACCTTCCACCGATGGGTCAGTTTATACTGATATAGTAAATGATGGATGCCATAACCCCAAAGAGGTCCTTTTTTTGGCGATGTTAAAGAAAATACTTCTCCCGGTGGCTTTCTTGATTTTCAGGCAATGAAAGAAAAGCTGTTTCTTTCTGACTTGCAAAGTTGCTCTCATAGTGTTGGTTGAACAACTGAGCGTTAGACTGAAAGTGAAAGATTAAAGGGGGGTCATATTCCTCCAGAGTTTATGGGAAACTGTTTTCACTGTATTCTGCTTAAGAGCCTCAGTCCCACAATCTTATCTGGACCCTCTTCTCTGACCGATTAGGCATGGTCGAACGTGACCTTGTTATTTAAAAACAACTCCCACACGCCCACAGCGAGAAAAACATTTCAGATCTTAATGGAAAATACAATCTTAATGTCTAGAAAGAGAAAACAGACTTCTCTCTCTGCCGATGAGTTGCATAACAGCTCTCAATAGTCGGTCATCTGTGGGTTCTCCAATCAAGTTAAAGGAAGGGAATTGTACAGGAACTTATGAAATCATCTTCTCAATTTATTGTGACATCTAAGGAGACTTTCTCTGTTTTTCTCTCCTCAACTCACAAAGCCCTTTGTTGTTTCTCATCTTTGAGAAATTTGTTTCAGCATCGTTGCTGGTTTGAGTCCCGTCTGGCCTCTATATACAGCCACAACAATACGCACATTATTTAGCCACTAAACCGCTGACCTCTGGCTTTATAGACAGCACAGAACCTCTGATATGCCTGGGGAGAGCTTACAGGATGAGAGTGGGAAGATAGCACACTAGAAGCTTTGTGTGATGAAACAAAAGCTGTGTTCAGTTAAAGAATTTCTGCTGATGTCTCACAGCAGGTCTGCCGGAGTAATGTCCTCCTGGGATGGAAGGAAACAGCCTGGTAGGTTTTCAAGGATAGTTTCTTTGTCCTGCTAAAATGATATATTTGATCAGATCTAATTAAGAGCTGAATAAAACTGTCATGGTTTTGGTTCTGTTCAAGTTTTATCTCTGTTGTCTTGTTTCCATTTTTGTGTTCTAGATATTTTTTATTGTATTTGAGCTCTAAGATATTTCCTGTTTGCCCTCTTGTGTCAGTCTCCTTTTCTCTAGCTCCCTTCTTGCCTCCTCTCTTCACACCTGCTCCCAATCTGATAATTAGCCTGGTCTTTGTTTCTCTCTCCCATTTATTCTCCTCCTGCTCACTCACTGTTGCTGGCTTGTCATCATTTCTTTGCCCCCTTGTTGTAAATATTTCTGCTTCTCTATTTTTGTGGATTCGAAAGATTTATATTTTTGGATTTTTGCTTCTGTTACCAGTTTGTTATTAAATCTTCAAGTAACCACCTCAAGCTTCTGGACAGTACAAACCAGCAAAGAGTGAATGAACATGAGGAGAATAAACAGGAGAGAGAAACAAAGACAATCAGCAGATTGGAAGCAGGTGTGAATAGAGGAATCTAGAGGGGAGCTAGGGAAATGGAGACTGACACATGAGGGCAAACAAGAAATATCTAAGAACTCAAATACAATCAAAAATAACAAGATCATAAAAATGGAAATATAACCAACGAAAACCTAGAGATAAAACTTGAACAGAACCAAAACCATGACAAAAAGTAGTAAACCTTCAGAAACCCCTGGTCACCTTCTTGAAAAAAAAAAACAAGTGACCTTGATGAGCCACAGACCATAGGATTGTGATGATTACAGTTTTATCATCTGTGCTCCTGATATGCGCTTTGGTCAAAGAGCATCAGGTCAGGGGTGAAGGGTGAAAAGGTTGCAACCTTTGCTATGGGAGCCATTTTCCTGTTACTATAGAAACTGCAGAAACTCAGAAGTGGAAGGATTTCCTGTTTGCTGGGAGAGTGAAAAAAAGCAAGGCAGATATTAATGATTTTATTTTGAAACTGCCTTCCCTTCCTCTGTATCAGCAACCATGTTTTTCACCAGAGCTGAAAAATGTGTTTCAGAAAGTCCAATATAGAATAAGCCTGGATTTAAAGTCCTCCAGACTAAGCATAAGCATGGCATATTCTTTTAGTGCAAAAACATTTCTGATGCTGCTTAACTTATAATTTCAGAACTGTTTTCCCTTCTGTTTTTTTTAGGAGTTTCTAAGTTGAAAGCCTTACCATGTCGTCCCAAAACATCTTAGAATTTGGTATCTAAACCAGCGGTCCCCAACCTTTTGCATCACGGACCGCTATATGCCAGACAATATTTTTACGGGGGGGGGGATGATACGACTGGCATTAAATCAAATACAAACACCATAAAAATAAAGCAACAAGTCGGTCCCATCTAGGCATAATCGGAGAAAATTGACAGACGCTCCTGATGTCCATGCTGCTCTGTAGTTTTGATTTGGTCGCTGTAACCGCAGAAAATCCCGCTTCACAAAGATAGGATGTTATAGACAGGATGAGTCTTGAACTGAATTAACCTGTGTCAAGAGGAACAGATGCACCGACTGACCGCATTTTTTTTTATTTTTCAAAATAAAACATCACTCAGTCTCGTGTGACCCGGTACCAAATGACCCATGGACCGGTACCGGTCCGCGGCCCGGTGGTTGGGGACCCCTGATCTAAACAACAGAGTCATGATCTGGCTGATGTTTCTTAATCACTCGTATTCCTGTTCCTCCTCATCATTAAATTCCAAAAAAGTAAAAAAAAAAACAATCCACTGGACTTTGTTTCCAAGTTTGAAGACATTTCTCTTCCCAGCCAGGAAGCTTTTTCTATTCAAAATGTCAGAAATAGCGTCCAGTTCCACCCCTTTCGAATAGGGGTCAATTGTGTTCTTTGTTAGCCCATAATACCCTTGTGATTGAGAAAAAGTACTCAATCCAGAGCCTTCTATGAGTTCACTGCAGATAGATGACAAGGGAAATTAGGAAAAACTGAAGGCCCCTGAAAAAAACACACTTTTCAATGCTTGAATTTCAGTGTTCGATCTCTGTATTTTTTCTTTCTGTTTTTTCTTTCCATTCAAACATGCATGTTTCCAAGCAATACAAGGCCTTTTGTATATAAGACTCAAACTCACTGCAGATCCATACATTTGAATTGAGAAAGCTTCCTGGAGAGGTGGCGAAGCTTCTTCAAATGTTGGAAACCAAGTCCAGTGGATATTTTTTTGAACTTTTACGGAATGACTATGAGCTGAATGACTGAGAATCTTCATCAACATCTCTTTATTTTACAAGGCCAAATCTAATTTTCAATGTGAATGCAAACTGGTTTAATTCCGTACAATTAAACCAAAGATAAGTACTAAATTATAATAAACACAATTTAATTTCTACAGATGTTTTTCTTTTATTGGTTCCACCAGTAAACAGCTTGACATGAGAAATATTTTCTTGTCTAAACGTTTGCAGTTTATTTGGCAGAATTTGAGCATTTGAACAGTTTATCAGTTTAACAGAGTTTATTCTCACTTGGTACTGGAGCTGATGATTATATAAAGACTGCTCTAATAACTTGTATTTTCTCATTAAAGAGCTTGGCAAAGTTTTCGCAGACCGTTTTAGATTGGAAGTCATCTACCACAGAGATAGTAGGCTGGATTTGTTAAATGACTTTTACACTACATTTATGAAAAATATTAGCTCAGGAATGAACTACATTTAAAGTGCAGCAAAGACCAGAGCTTGCTGTTTTGGTTGTTCTAGCAGCAGCGTGAGGTAATGCTAACAATAGGCAGAACACCAACCTGTCATCACATACAAACTGAACATTAAGTAACCAAACATTTGAGCTCCAAAACTTTGATTTGCTTACTACAGTCTGTGTTTTCTTGTTAGAAAACTAAGGGGCATATTTGTTTTTCTAGAGTGAGTCACGTGAGTCAAATGGTAACAGAAGACAAAACCTCAGCATGGAGGTCTTCAAAAGCAAAAGAGACATTTCAGCGTAGGCTGTTTAATTGTATATTGTAAAATCTACAGTGTTTTTTCCAAATGTCCTGAGATTTTGCAACAGAACTGATGGATTCTGTTTTAGAAGCAGCAATATTGCTGCACGATCTTTATGGACTGTGTTTAGAAAATGAGTTATTTTTTGTCAAACTAATAAAAAAGGTTCTGCTCATAGTTTTGCTAAACCATACAAACATTTGAGGAAAAACAAAATGAGCTGGATGGATGATGGATGGATGGTTGGATGTATGTATGGATGGATGGATGGATGGATGGATGGATGGATGGATGGATGGATGGATGGATGGATGGATGGATGGATGGATGGTGGATGGATGGATGGATGGATGGATGGATGGATGGATTGATGGATGGATGATGGATGGATGGATGGATGATGGATGGTTGGATGATAGATGGATGGTTGGATGATGTATGGATGGATGGATGGATAGACAGATGGATGCTGGATGGATGATGATGGATGAATGGATGACAGACGGATGATGGATGGATGGTTGGATAGATGGATGGATGCTGGATGGATGGATGATGGATGGATGCTGGATGGATGGATGTTGGATGGATGGATGATGGATGGATGATGGATGGATAGACAGATGGACTCTGGATGGATGATGGATGGATGAGAGATGGATGATGGATGGATGGTTGGATAGATGGATGGATGCTGGATGGATGGATGGATGGATAGACAGATCGATGCTGGATGGATGATGGATGGATGAATGGATGACAGATGGATGATGGATGCATGGTTGGATGATGGATGGATGGATGGATGATGGATGGATGGATGAATGAATGGATGATGGATGGATGAATGGATGACAGATTGATGATGGATGCATGGTTTGATGATAGATGGATGGATGGATGGTTGGATGATGGATGATGGATGGATGGATGGATGGATAGATGGATGGATGATGGATGGATGGATGATGGATGGATGAATGATGGATGGATGGGTGGACGGATTATAGATGGATGGATGAATGGATGGATGATGGATGGATGGATGGATGAATGGATGGATGATGGATGGATGGATGGATGGATGAATGGATGGATGGTGGATGGATGAATGGATGACAGATGGATGGATGGTTGGATGGATGATTGATGGATGGATAGATGGATACTGGATGGATGGATGGATGCTGGATGGATGGATGGATGGATGATGATGGATGGATGGATCGATGGATGGATAGATGGATGGATGATGGATGGATGGATGGATGATGGATGGATGATGGATGGATCCTGGGTGGATGGATGGATGCTGGATGGATGGATGGATCCTGGATGGATGGATGGATGAATGGATGGATGATGGATGGACAGATCGATGCTGGATGGATGATGGATGGATGAATGGATGACAGATGGATGATGGATGGATGGTTGGATAGATGGATGGATGCTGGATGGATGGATGCTGGATGAATGGATGATGGATGGATGGTTGGATAGATGGATGGATGCTGGATGGATGGATGATGGATGGATGCTGGATGGATGGATGATGGATGGATGCTGGATGGATGGATGATGGATGGATGGATGGATGGATGGGTGGGTGGATGATGGATGGATGAATGGATGGATGATGGATGGATGGATGAATGGATGGATGATGGATGGATGAATGGATGACAGATGGATGGTGGATGATGATGGATGGATGGATGGATGGATGAATGGATGACAGATGGATGATGGATGGATGGTTGGATGATGGATGGATGGATGGATGGATAGATGGATGGATGGATGGTTGGATGATGGATGATGGATGGATGGATGGATGGATGGATAGATGGATGGATGATGGATGGATGGATGATGGATGGATGGATTATGGATGGATGAATGGATGACAGATGGATGATGGATGGAATGGTTGGAAAGATGGATGGATGCTGGATGGATGGATGATGGATGGATGGTTGGATAGATGGATGGATGCTGGATGGATGGATGATGGATGGGTGCTGGATGGATGGATGATGGATGGATGCTGGATGGATGGATGATGGATGGATGGATGATGGATGGATGGATGGATGGATGGGTGGGTGGATGATGGATGGATGAATGGATGGATGATGGATGGATGAATGGATGGATGATGGATTGATGAATGGATGACAGATGGATGGTGGATGATGATGGATGGATGGATGGATGGATGATGGATGGATGGATGGATGGATGAATGGATGACAGATGGATGATGGATGGATGGTCGGATGATGGATGGATGGATGGATAGATGGATGGATGGATGGTTGGATGATGGATGGATGGATGGATGGATAGATGGATGGATGATGGATGGATGGATGGGTGGACGGATGATGGATGGATGAATGGATGGATGATGGATGGATGGATGGATGAGTGGATGGATGATGGATGGATGAATGGATGACAGATGGATGGATGGATGGATGGATGGATGGATGGATCCTGGATGGATGGATGGATGCTGGATGGATGGATGGATGGATGATGATGGATGGATGGATGGATGGATGGATGGATGATGGATGGATGGATGGATGGATGGATCATGGATGGATGGATGATGGATGGATGCTGGATGGATGGATGGATGATGATGGATGATGATGGATGGATGGATGGATGATGGATGGATGGATGATGATGGATGGAGGATAGATGGATGGATGGATGGATGATGGATGATGGATGGATGGATGGATGATGATGGATGGATGATGATGGATGGATGGATGGATGATGGATGGATGGATGGTGCTGGATGGATGGATGGATGGATGGATGGATGGATGGATGATGGATGGATGATGATGGATGGATGATGATGGATGGGTGGATGGATGGATGAATGGATGGATGAATGGATGGATGGATGATGGAGGGCACCAACCATACATGAATGGTTGGTGCACATCAGCCAAACCAAGTGGAATACAACTTCCAGTCCAGCAGATGTCGCTGCGGATGTGTTGATGCCCGCTGCTTTGTGTCACAAGCATGTCCGGCCGCGGGATACTGAGACGAGTCATATGAAATAAACATGGAGGACACTATAAAAATTCGCTCCGCAGCTCCATCATATTTCAAGTCAGATGCTTGGATGCATTTTGGCTTTAAAAACAAAGAAGGTAAAAATGAAATTGATATGATGCACGTAATTTGCAAAAGGGGAAATATACATTTGAATGTTTTCGTTTCATTGGTTTAAAGGACCACTGAGGCCATGTAAACAGCACTGATTATCCTTATTTTGTTATTTTAAGTTTGATGTATCCTAAGATCTCTTTGTCAGTGTGTCCACGCCAGTAATATTAATATTTCTGTCCAGTATTTGTTTCCATGGCAACACCTCCAAAAGTCATTTCAATAAATACAGCTATGTATGAATTCAGTTGCTTTCAGTTATGTATCAATTGAAGACACGATCCAGATCACACTCAGCCAGTCAGCCACTGGTAAGGGCTGGATCTATATCGCAATGCATCGCAATATTTCAAGTATCATGATGCATCGTGATAGAATCGCATCGTGGCATGTGAATCGTGATTCGAATCGAATCATGACTTCTTTGCCAACACCTACCCCTATAACTAACTGCCCAGCTTTAAATTCTATTGGTTTAATATACAGTAGCAGCCATTCCAGCCAAAAGCCAGCCGAATGGCAGCAAAATCCCTTCCAACTTCCGTCCACTGGAGTGACCCCCCCCCCCCTGCATATCCACCCTTTCACTGAATTACAGAGTCTGACCAGGAGATGGCGCTTCTCTTTAGATCTTAATGTCCGTAAATCATGACAAAAAGAATATTTTTGGACGTTTAAAAAGGAATTGTAGGGGACCAGCCAAGGACCCATCAAGGGAAGTGGGGAAATTTTGAATGGCTACTACTGTAGGTAGTTATCATAGTTTTTTGACGTGTTAAATATCTGGAATGGTTACAAATCAGAATGTGTTTTGAATAAAAGCATATCCTCAAAAATAGACACTGACTTTATCACAAACATATGAAAATGATCATCAGGGGAGGAACAAAAAGCCAGAGAAGTGAAGAAAAGCCAAGTGAAGTCATGTTTTGAACTTCCTTGGCCATGAAATGCTCAGAGTCTAATTTAAGTACATAGATCAATTTCAGTCCAGCCTGACATATGTCATTGTGTACTTGTTATGTAGTTGCTTAAGCCCATCGGTTCATTTATTCACGTACTAAAACAGACAGCCTGATCGTATTTGGGTCAACCAGCAGACCTGGAACCAGACCCAGCATGCTGTGAAGACAGGTTGAGTACGTTCTGCATGGAGCCAATGTTTAACGCAGGATAAAGCTATGGAAACCGTCTAAGTAGATCCCTGCTGAGCCTTAGTAGGCCTTTATGAGTCACCTTGGCCTCTTCATCTGCTTTTCTTTTCTTTTACAAGCAGATTTCAGAAACAAGAGGATCATCTTGAAGTCCCTCTTTGTGCTTGAATTGCTCCTCGGAATATCTAACAGAGCAGGTCAAGGTTTTCTGGGAAGAAATGAATCTGAAACACTTTGGTGACCAGATTTTTTCAGCTATGCAGGCTTGGTCAGTGAATGACTGCGATTCCAGTAAGTATTTGGAAGCCACCTGCTCCTGCCAGATATTTCACTTCCAATGACAGCTGCCTGAATGCGTTTGCACATCTTTGGCTTTATGCATTTATGTGCACATGTGTGTGTGCATGGGTTGTTGTGCATGAGCCTCCAACACACACATTCCACTCCAATGGAATAAGTTCACTGGAGGAGAGTCTGCTGACTGGCCTAGTGAGTATGTCAAGACCATTAGGGAAACAAGAGAGGGAACAGGGAAAGTGATTGAGCTCGGCTTTCGGTGCTGCAGTTGGTAATATGCCACAAGACACACAAATAAGTCTTTTACGCTCCTAAGTGAACCTTTCTGGATTCACAAGGCGACTTTCTTCTCTCCGTCACTCAGAAATCCCTTTATAAACTCAGAGACAGCTGTTGTTTCTCTCTGCCACATGTAGGCAAGGTCACCCCCATCGAAGACCCCCAACGCCAAACCCCTGAGGAGGGATCTTGGAAGCTCCTGTTGGTCTCCCTCCCATCGAATGCTTCTCTGTGTGGGAGCTCTTATTACACAGCGGCTCAGAGGTGCATTAACAGCCGAATCCAATCCAATGCGTAGTCTTCTCTCTGTAAACCTGAAAACAATATTCTAGATTTACCAAGGGCTTAAGAGTTTTTTACATTAGCATCAGCTGTTATAAGTTTTACAATTCATATCCCGTTAGAGAACTTTCTCGTTGGTTTACAGGACTTAAATTCAAAGGCATATATTAATATGAAGTTGCTTCAAAGTTTGTATTAATTAAATCACCAGTAATCTTTTGCTTAAAATGAGCATGGAAATCACTTCTAATCTAGTATAGAAGTGGTGAAAAGAAAAGTATTCTATCAATCAAACTGAATATGAATTGGTTGTTTTTGTTGATTTATTATTATTATATTTATTTTAGATAATATCTTGGACCTTAAACCTCACATTTAGTTAATAGCACCTGTTTCAAACAGAAAGATTACTCAAAAAAAACATATATTTTACCTGTAAATCATCCTCTGTAATGTAATGAGAAGCTGCTCAACTGAAAGTAATGTTTGCATAAACTTTGTTCAGATTGTGGACTGTCAGCAAATTGAAATAAGGTTACCTAATGTTGTAGTCTCTTTTCTAACAAAGCTTTAAAAATCAATCCTTTTAATATTAATAGAATAGAAATAAACATATAGATTAATATTCGCCTATAATTTGAAACCATACATTAGAATTAGGAACCAGGCAAGTAGACAAAAAGGATATTTTTTATCCTGATTTGTAATGGACAGTCCTGAATTTCTCACTTCTGTCCCACAAATCGCAGCAGTAACATGCATTTGACTGGATAAGAAGTAAAAGAAAATTAAAAAAAACATTTGCCGGACACTTTTCCTAAATGAGAAGAAAACAGAGCTGCAGTCTTTGACACAGAGGTGTCCCACATCTTGACCAAGCTCCAAACAATGCTCTTAAAACAGAACAGCATTTAAAGGAAAAGTCCGATCAGCAAGAAATAATCAATGGATCATTATTTATACCTAAAACGAATGCAAACACGGTGATTTAATGAATTTAGTGTTAATCAGTAAAAAAATAAATTAAAAACAATAATTTTCGTAGCGATCACTGAGTCTGGGAGCGGCCATTTTTTCCCAAATATAGTAGCCCCTCCCTCCTGCCATCTTCCAGCAGTGACGTCACGGTGCGGTAAGCCTAGCGCCATTCTCCCCGCTTTACAAGCTAAATCAATGGGAACTACTAGACACATCTGCAATCAACAACAATTATTGAAGATTTCCAGAGGACTTCACCATTGAAATTCACCAGAGCTATAGTGAAACTGACAATGCCCACGTGCATGGCAGCTGGATGCTGGAATACATCGGGTAAAAGTGAAAAAAAGAGTTATTCCACCTTTCTGATTCCTGATCCTCCTCGGACGGGTTGGTCGTTGGATCGCCAACTTGAAGAGGGAGGATTTGCCATCGAACTTCTGGCCAGAGAAAAAACCCGTAATATGTAGCCAACATTTGGAAGAAGAATGTTTTCAAGATGACTTGGATAATAGCGCGTTGTGACAAACACCAGATACAGCACTGGGACTTGATCAACAGCCGATACCGCACCGTGACGTCACTAACCAGTAGGTGGCAGTAGTGTTCTTTGACAAACATGGATGCCTCCAGTAAAGCACATTCACATGAAAATTACTGAATTAATAACACTGATCATTTATTGAACAGTTTAATAATTTAATATTTAAAGTACTTTCAGAAGCTTGTATCCTAAATGTGCGGACGTTTCCTTTAAAAAAAAAGACGGCAACACCAACGACTGTGAAACGTTTCATAATCTGGTGAGGCCAGTGAAAAGTGATACTAAGTTATTTTTTTATTTGATATGAGGGGAGAGTGATGTAAAGCAAAACTCTAAAAGTGGGTCACAAAAAAAACGGACACGTGAAAATCCCCATCTGTCCTGCATTGACCCCCATAAGCCTTATTGTTTTTTCAAACCTGGTCACCCTTCATACAAGTCAAGCTTGCCATGGAAAAGGGCCAGCAAATACATCAACAACACCTTAAAAGTAAAAACTTTAGTTTTAGCCACGTTTTTTGCAACAGCTGAAGTATAATCTTTGATAGAAAATGCTAAAAATAAAAAACACCAAATCTTTAGTGTTAAAACTTTTAAGTTGCTGTCATATAAACAGGTTGCGTGAATTTTTTTTTGTTAAACTCCTTTATTTTAAAACTTAAGGTTATTAAAGTTTTAGTAGTTCACCAGATCATCCAGTCAAATTGATTCCAAGTGTTCTATCTTAGGAAAACCAGCTGATTGCATCGACTCATTGACTCTTCAGCAATCCCTCACACTAAGCATGCTTGTAGCGACAGTGGAGAGGAAAAACTCTCTTTGAACAGGAAGAAACCTCCAGCAGAACCAGGCTCAGTGTGAGCGGCCATCTGCTGAGGCCCACTGGGGTTCAAGGAGACAGAAGCAGACATAGAAAAAGAAGCATAGATACAAAAGGCAACTGTCAACCAGCTCCACAGGCGGCCCCGTCCAGGAAACACACAGCCAGGCAGACGAGCTCCGAGCCAGCTCCCATGTCAGAGGATGAAGAGAGCACATCCAGTTAGTCACAGTCAGAGAAACAGGACTACACTGGAAAACAGGCCAAGCTCCAACATCTAGAAACAAAGGTGTTGATGGCAGCAGCACAGCTGATATTTCTCTCCAGGATGGAGTCACAGCCAAACAGGAACAGACCAGATGAAGCTACTATGAGAAAAAGCAGATGGATGATATGGATTGTAAAATGGCAGCGCCCTTCCGATGGAGCATGGTTCTTTTGCTCGTGAATGTATATCTATTCACTGCATGTCATTTAGTCAAAACAGGTTTTCAAATGTTTATCCTGCTGTTTTTTTTTCCTTTCAACAAAAAAAACAATGTTTTGAATAGAAGCACCAACTCAGTTTTTTTCTCTTTTACTACTGTCATTAACACACTCACGAGCACGTAAATCAGTTTCCTACCTGCAGGTTGGCTCTCTCCAACATCAAACTAAACAGCCAAACCACAGAGCAGCAACAGATCCTTTTCCCAGGGGTGTCCAGCTTTGATCTGCAGGTTGTTGGTGATCTCGGGGGGGAAGACAGAACCCAGAACAACCTTTTGATTTACGTTTTTACTGCCCTGCAGAGACAGGGCAGTTTCAACAGAACTCTACAGCTTTCCCTTTAAATGTATATAAGCTGTATCCTATGTATGTCAACAGTGTCATTTACAGTGCTAGCATACAGTGTCACATCCAAGGAATTTTGTCACATTTGTTTTGTCCGTTTACACCGCAAACAAACTTTGCTTGCAAAGAAGATGGAACAAACATGTGATTGATGCTGGTAGAAATATAACCCATAAACATGCAAAGGTAGTTCTGCAGAGAATAGCTGCAGGGAGGCGGCATGCCAATGGATACCACATGTTTAACAAATCTCTGTCATCTTTATTACAACTTAGAATTTTTAGGCACTTTGTTTATCAAAAATACTCTTTCCCAGAGTACTATGCATGTAAAAAAAAATCCGAGCACTGTTTATTCTATCAAATCTACATTATAGAGAAAATATGTTTTATTCTGTTTTATTTTGATGCTTGTTTTTCACAGAGAAGAATAGATGTATGCCCTTTGTCCCTAAAGCAGGGCCAGATGAAGGGAAATGAAAGGCCTCACACGACATATTCTGAATACTTCAAGAGAACCCTAATGGTTGAAGGCTAGAAGGTCCTATGTTGTGCATTACATCACCTAATTAACTTGGCCAAAGCTATGCTGCGTGTTGGCTAGTGTGACAGCTTCATGGCTGTTTTCATGTGAGTTAGCCAAGCTACACTGGGTGTGCCGGGTAGACGGGTTCCAGCTGAGCCCCTCACTGCTATTTCATGTACTGTGTCATAAAACCATGTTACGGTGGTAATGTACTTATTCACATTATACAATTGCCGGAGTGTAGACTTCACTCAGAGAGAAATAAAAAGTCCCAAAACCCAATAAGGAGGAGAGACCATAATGTTCATGTGTTACAGTGGATGATTTATGCCGCAAAGATGGTTTTATTACGAAAGCTCATCATAAGGTTACAGTTACATTGAAAATAACTTCTACATGGATAGAAACCAGACTCCTGTTTCTTGGAAATCAATTATCCTGTACCCTTGTATTCTTGTTTGCTCTTAGAGAACCCATAACATGCTTTTTACACCCACAAACCTGCTATTTTTCAAATCTGCACTCTCTACCCCCTCATGTCTCAACAATCCAACGTTTGGTGAAGATTGCCACCATATGTTTAAGTGATGGATACTATAAAATGCTTAGATCCAGAGCCTCTGGCTGAGATATATGCGAGGCCTCTTAGGGCCCAGCAGTTGATAGGAGCTTTCTCCTCAACATGGCAGCGTGCCCACATCTCCTGGAGATCTCAGTTTTCTTTCTTTGACCTCATCCATCAACCCCACTCTATTCCTCTCCATCTGTAACCAATGCTTGATCCAACACTTCCATTCTAGTCACATTTTCACCTGACAGGCCCTCCAGCGCCTTATCCATCATTCTCATTACTGCTTCTCCTCCAAAAAAGACCGTCTTAAAGTAACAATGGCTGCCATCGAGTTTAAGTGAATGATTGCTTCATGTAAAATTCAAATGAAATAAATTCCATGAAATCCATGAAGGATTAGAGTCATGAAACACAGCTGTTGGTTCAGTGAGTGATCACATTAATGACATATTCATAAAACTGCTTAATATTTGCTTTGCTACTTGCAATGATGAAAATTCCCTCATTTTGTATGTCAGGGGCATGAAACAATATGCTACACTTCCCAATTCATTCACCAAATATCTATTTGACCACTTGGGGGCAATTGTAAAACTTTTTACTCAATTTTCCAGATGTGCAAACAAGAGATCCATCCCGATGCAGTGGAGCCATGTAAATTCCACATTAGGTTTAAGAAGCTAGGCTAATTTAATCTTTTTTTATCATTATTATTAAGGCTACCTTGGTACAGATCTTGCACTTATTCATCTTAACAGCTGTCATGATTTATCTAAAGCTCGGACCCACATGCAGTGAAACCAAACAGAGAGACACGGATGAAAAGTTTGACGGGTTTTATTGAAGATGTTAAGCTCGGTGCAAAGTTTCCCTGAACTCTGCTCAGCCGGAACTGGAAGGTGAGGGGAAGACAGACTGTTAGTTCAGGCTCAGAGGGAAATTTGATTCATTGATCTTGAGGGAGAGGATCTGATTGTTGACTCACGTTTCCAGAGAAGTGAAGGATCCTTGGATCCAATCTGTGTGTTGGTTTTCCAGTCTATGTCTGATTCGGTGGAGGGCGGAACAGGGTTTACCCAGAACTTGGACGGTGTAGGTGAACGGAGACGCTGATTGTAATGATTCCCTTGCTCAGAGAGTAATTTCAACATCCTCAAAAATGAGACTGGATCCAAACCTCCTGTTTGAATCCCTGGCTGAGTTTAAGACTCAGTTGATCCCTCCTGGGAGAGGAGGTCCGAAAAGGTCCAGTTTGCGGGAAGACTTCCTGCAGAGAGGTAAAGACAAAAACAAAGTTAAAACTGAGGGAGACAAGAACTCAGTCTAACTCAGAGCAATCTCAGCTTGGCTAGAGTACCAAAAACTGGCAAACACTCTGGCGTCGAGGTAGTGGCAATCAGCAGCTTAAGAGCACTCCGTTAATGAGATAACCGTCAGCAGGTGTGTGAGGAGGCGAACCGGAACCAGGCGCCTCCTGTTGGTGGAAGGGAGACAAACACAAAAACAAACACACAGACAGGAGCCCTGACAACACCATGCAAACAGAAACAAGTACTCCACCACAGGGGGCCGATGTACAGATGTACCCCCTTTTGGATTTTTGCTTCTGTTGCCCTTTTTAGTAAATTAAATCTTGCAAGTAATCACCTCAGCTTCAGTCTCTGCATTAAGGTCCCGTCAAACCTCCACCCAACTTGACAGACATGCAAAAACAGTATTTTGACACAATATATATTTATTTTTCTTTGCCATTTAAGCATGTAAAAAAATGTTGATTATTTATTTTCCATCATCCAAACCAGAAACTTCATTTTCTAGTCTTTGTTGTAGCAGCTCCTCCTAAGGAGTGTTCTCCCTTGTCCATTAACTATGAGCAAAGCATCAGTTATTTAGAAAACAAGCTGTAAATCCCCTAAGATGAGTCAGTGACAGTTGGGAGACTTTGTGCTTCTCGCTACTTTATGAGTCTCGCATTGTTTAGCAAGATGATGCTTACAAAAGTTATCTGCAAGATTCCATGTAAGTTAGTGTGCATGCTCCTGTGAGTATACAGCTGCTGGTTTGAATTAATGACTTCCCAAAACAATTAAGGCAATGCATGGCTCTCAGGCAAAAGAGTGCAGCATGCTTCTGCTCTTGATTTCTGGCAAAACAAAATCCCAGACATGGTACACTGGTTTTAAATTCAACAGCTGATTGCAGTTCCTTTTTTGTTCCTATACCCAAAAAGAACAAAGAGATAAAACTGAACCAAAGCGTCTTTTTCGGTTAACTTGGCATTTATAAAGAAGCTGAGTGAAGCCTTTCCCTTTTTCTACCCTTTAACAGATTGCTCTTACAATAACATCACTGCATAGTAATCATGATTTTATGCTAATTGTAAAAATTGTAGTACAACTTTTATTCCACTGTTGCTAAGGGAGGTGAGTGCGGATCATTAGAGATGCTTGTCAGTTTGTGTTTATGCAAAAACATTAGAAACATGTGTGCTTGCAATTGCACCTAACGTTCTTGTCCACCATTGGAAAAGCATATTTGCCCCACCCTTTAGTGGAAGCCCTGCACCCAGCCCTTAAAAACATCATCAAACCGCTGTTGAAGAAGAGAAACATAGACAAATTGATCCTGCAGAACTACAGGCCCATTTCATACCTCCCCTTCATCATAAGATTGTTAGAAAAAGTTGTATTTTAACAGTTAAATATCTTCTTAACAATAACCAGCTGTTTGGATGTCTTTCAGTCAGGTTTCCGATTAAACAGCAGTACTGAGGCCAGTGGCTCTAGGGGGGCTATAAATTCAAAATAGACGTATACCTAATACCAATCAAACGTATACTATGTCATCACACCAGTATATTTAGACTTAGACAACTTTTACTGTAATTTTGCATACACTGAGTGTATAAAAAAATAAATTTCTATTAGTACAGCTTTTCAGACTGTAAATGAACATTTCCATTCAATGCAAAAAATACGCATTGATATAGAAGTTCAGAGCATTAATATATATGATGCAAATTTGCAGTAATTTTGGTTTGGTGTTATCAGTTTGATGCAGAGTCAATGACATCATTTGGAGTTTTTTTTCAACAGTTCATCAGTCTGATGGCGGTGGGGAAGAAGCTGTTGCAGAACCTGCTGGTCCTGCATTGAATGCTGTGAAGCCTCTTCCCAGAGGGCAGCAGGGAGAACAGTCCATGGTGGGGGGTGAGGGGTCGTTGATGATGTAACGGGCTCGGGACACACAGCGCTGGGATGAAATGTCTTTAATGGAGGGAAGAGGAGCAACCCATGATCCTCTCTGCTGTTCTCACCACTCTTCATCAGAATCAGAAATACTTTAATAATCCCAGAGGGAAATTACTTTTGTTCTACACTCCAGTAATTTCCCTTCATCCTTATTCTTCTAATTAGCATGTTTGTCAAATGACTAACACTTGAATAAATAGATTGTATTTTGTGGCAGAGCTGCAAAAAAATGAAAAAGTTAGTAGAAGTCATTTATTACCTTTTTTGTTTACAACAAAAAGGGACAGATTCAAAGGCTGCTGTTTTCTCAGTGTCCCTTCTTTCTTTTATTGACCACAACTCTCTTGATGGTACCAGCAATTGTGTTAGTTCTCAGAAAACATTTAAAACCACGAAAACAACTAAAAAAAAGAAGAAAAAAAAGAAAACCACACTCTGAAACTGCCTTTTAAAAACAACCCAATCTGTTTTATCAAAATTCCTCATTATAATTTTGAAACATGACATCAGCCAGAGCATAAATGCATTATTTGTTGTGGTTTATTTTGAAGTCTGTTGTTTTGTTATTTGTTACTCTGATTGCCAGTTTCTTTATGTTCACAGTGTTCCTATGCTTACTTGATTAAGTTCAAATTGTCTAATAATGGTTTTCTATACATAGCGGATCTAAACGTAGATAATTAACTCCACAGTGATGAGCTTTAAGTATGTTAATCATGCTACATTAAAAAATAGATAAAAATTAGTTCCTGAGAGAATGTATGATCTGACTAAATTTCTCTGTAAAGTGCCTTGATGTGGTATCTGTTGTGAATTGGCACTATATAAATAGTGCTGATAAAACCCCACTGAATTAATGTTATTAAGAATGTAGGTGGTTCTGATAGGAAAAAGAGCCCTTTGGAGCCCTTTGCACTTTGGACTTTTAGATTTTTGCCTCAGTTTCCTTATTAAAGCAAACCACCAAACCGTGACACTCTCATGATGTTAATGGCTTTTGACTTGTTCCTGTTTCAGGATCAGATAACTCTTTATATTTAATGCCACAAAGAGGTTCACCAGCTCCATGTACTCAGCTTCTTATCTTTTGTAATCCAGTTGATTCGATTCTCTTTTCCATTTTCTTTTTCCATTATAACAATCAGGGAATCATCAGGCAGTTGGTAAGTGCTGCTGCTTGAGCAACTTTTGAGCTTTTGTGTAGGAGACCAGGAAACAATGGTAAACAAACCACCACAGTCTGATAAACCCATATAACGACACATAAGGAACTGTTGATGCAGCTTTTCTTCATCAGAGTGCAAATAAAGGACCAAACAGACTCTTAAGTCAGCTCACATTTGGAGAAATGTCTTCATGATGCTAAAATATAAAATTCAACCTAAATTCAAACACTAAAGCCAGAGCTATCCCACTAAAACCGCCGCTATAAAAAAAAGGTGAAGAGTTTAAAGCTGGGAACAAGCTATGAAACTACTTATCACTACCTGTGAAGAAGCAGACTCACCTTTCAGATTTGCATGGTAGAAGCATATACATATGAAGTCTAAGACAGCAAACATGTAATATTTGGTGATAGCTGTGGGAAACATCTCTATATACCTCTGCAATGGAGCCCTACCTAGAGACATTTGAAGGAGTGGGCATACCTGCTTCCTCTATGTCAATCCATAAATCAGTAACAGCTAAACTCCACATTGATCAGTGTAATCAAGCTCTTACAAACAAACTCCCTCCCCCTTCCCAACCATCCCAATCACGTACATGCCACAGCCTCAGACCAACACATTTGTTCTCTCCATTATCATCTCCAGAATGTAACCCCTCCAAACCTTGAGAGATTGGACTGGTGGTTATGACAGCCAACTATCATCACTTCTATTTGTTTTATCTCCATCCACCTCTCATAGGGCCTCTCTGTCCCTCCTTCACCTCCCTTTCTTCTCTCCTAGGGCTCGATCTTTGACTTCTTTAGGGAGGTCTGTTCTTTTCCAGGGGACCTCGCTATTCTCTGCAAAGAAGACACATACAAAAAGACACAAAACAAAACAATATGCACAAAAACACTCATAAATTTCCAAAACACATGTGCAGAAGTATGGAGACGCTTTCAGAGATTTCAGGATGTTTTGCTTTTCCAACTGAGAGTTTGTTTATGCTCTGGAATGGTCCGCAGTTTTGAAACAGCCAGGCTGCATTTCTTTATAGTGGAGTACCAAAAGTGACTAAATCACAGCAGAATTTCATTATTTTCAATTATCCTTGTTTACAATCTCTAAACAAACTTGGATTATGCACAAGTCGATTACAAAACTCATTTTCTCATCAAGACTGTGTAATTTTGGGGAGCCTTTGGAAAATGATATGGCTATATCTGATATTGTCTATATTAACTTTGCCCTGAGGTGCAGAAACATTATCCAAACAGTGGGAACCTCCCTGATCCAGATGATTGGAAAAAAACAACGAGAATCTGCACAAGGAAGGTTTCACAGTACAGACATTAAATGGGACATCTGCAAAGGGCGTACTGGAGAAATTTACAATAAACAAAAAAGAGAGGGGTGATGCAAGTGGTTTGTGGCAGCAGAGGAACCAGAACAATGGAGAAGTCAACAACATTAAGCTAAGTACATAATGCACTTCTGTAGAATACACAGGCACACCTCCACACATGCATTTTGCATAAATATTGTATATAGATATATGTGCTGACACAATGCCATAAATAAGCAGTTACTCAGCAGGAATGTGGTCTGCACTGTTTGAGTCTCCTCAGCTGGAGCCAAAGAGGCTCTGAGGTTTATTCCCAGTAGAGTTTGGTTCCTGGTAGTTAACATGGAGTCAAACCAAACACCCACAACATGACCACCCAGCTCAGTGCCCTACAACAGGACAGTGCATGTCTGTGACCCTTGATGAGATATGACTTACATGTTCCTGGCACTGGCTGTACTCAGCAGTGTTGTGGATGTACCACTGCGACAAATAAGGTACAACATGTGAACAGGCTGTCATCCAGACTGCCCCCTCTCCCCTGGAGGCTGTCCAGTCTGTCTGCCTGACAGAAACTGACACCAATGGTTCGTGAGACACGGAGGTGACACTTTAGTCAAACATCAGACTATTTTTATTGGCAATATCTCTGTTTGAGAGTGGGGAGTGTTGAACCGTCCATTCCCCCATCTCTTAGCAGTGATAACTTTATGCTATTCTTAAAAAGTAAGGTAGGTTGTCCTTTCTACTGTCACTGAAGTGTTAGGGCTTGCTGTAGAGTCAACAACATAAAAGCAAGTGAATATCTACTGTCATCACATCATCCTGGAAAGTCAATGACTCAATGCAATCAGCTGGATTTCCTTCGATAAAAAACTTTAAACCAATCTGACCACGATTTGATTGAATTCTCTCTGTCAGGTGCCTGTGTTTGAAATTGGCGCTATATAAATAAACTGGGGAACCCCTGTAGTTGCTTTTTATCCCTGGGAACCGACCAGTTGGTAACTGCACACATTTCATAGGGTTCATGGAGCTCTGATCAGGGGAGACCTCCTGCTCACCCACCTCCACCTCATCTCACACCTCGCAGACAGACACTCAAGTTCCCTTTATCTTCTGGCTTCACACCTGAGTGCCAAATCAATTATTTAATGCATTTTAATAAAATCTTTCTAATTCCATCTTTTTCTGTCTTAGTCTCTTCAAGTTGAGAAAACATTAATACAATATCCCAGAAAAACAATGTGATACTTAAGATGAAACCATATTACAGTGACGTCCAGAAACAATATAATTATTTGGCCTCATCCAATCAGATTGAACTTTAGCTCTTTTTTTTTTAATCTAAGCTTTTTGTTTAGGTCATGACAGATAACCCAACAAGGACTACATAGAATAGAATTTAATTCAGTTCAGTTTATTTCTATAGCGCCAATTCACAACACGTGTCAGCTCAAGTTCACCAGATCATCCAGTCAAATTAAAATAGAATAGAATAGAAAATCCCTTTATCGTCCCATAAAAGGGGAAATTCTGTATTACAGCAGCAAAAAGATTATAGAAAAAAATTGTCACACAAACGTGGACCTTAGAAAAATGTATAAGAATAAAATAGTTCTTGGGATCTGGAGGTCTTTCCACCTTTCTCCAGCAGAGGGCGTCCTAGGTCTCCTGGAGCTGAAGCTGACCACCACACCTGCGGCTCATGAGCTCATCAGGAGACCGGCATTTAAGGAGGGGCAGAGCAACACTCCGACGCCAGAGTGTTTGCCAGTTATGGTTAGCAAGCCTGAGCCAACCTGCTTGTCTGAATCTCTGACCCCCCTGAAGCCTGAATCTTCACCTAATCTGCTTTTTGTCCTCTCTGCTTCTCAGGAAGAACCTGCCTGGAACCTTGAAACCTGGAAGAGTTTCTCAAGCGTGAAACCAAGCTGTCTGTTCTCAGGAGAACCCTGGAAATCCAAATCAGTCAGATACCTGCATGCCCGCTCTCAGAAAGAGCTGAGAGAGAAGCTCTGAATCTGCTCCGTAAGATTAACAACTCAGCCCTGCCTCTGTCTAGCCCTCTGCCTGCCTTCAGCCTCTGGACCCTCCCGGTTCCCCCCTTCTACCGCTCTGCTCATTCTCTGATCAGGTATAGACCTGCAAACACACCATCTGCAAGTTCACTGGAAGACTGCTAATCAATCTGTCCCTCTCTGCAGTGAAACAAGTCGTGACCAGACCCGGACCCGATCAATCCCAGTATTCTATGTGCATTTATTGTGAATTGTGCAAATAAACATTGTGAACTTTTTCCCAGCCTCTGAGTGTTCTGCATGTGGGTTAGATCCCTGAAAACAAACATGACAGAACACTCTGGCCAACAAGCTAACCCAGCAGACACACTCCGGAGGGTATTGGATCAACAAGGAGCTCTCATCCAAGGCCATGACACCGCTCTCCGTGAGTTTAACATCCGTCTTGATCAAACAAACCAAACTTTGCAGGAGTTAGCCGGCTATCTCCGTGAAGCTACTCCCAGAGCGGAGCCAGCTCAACTTCCGGTCCCTGTGGCTAATCCGCCTATCAGATCAGAGCCCAGTCTGTCATTTCCGGAATTCCGCCCCTCACTTCCGGAAAAATTCTCTGGCTTACCAAGTAAGTGCAAAGGATTTCTTTTTCAATGTAAGCTGATTCTTGAACAATCTCCTACCAGTTTTCCAAACGACAAGAGAAAAATAGCCTTTATCATATCTCAGTTATCTGGAAAAGCCATTGATTGGGCAGAGGCCCGATTTCTCTCAGAATCCAGTTTTTCCTGCACTTTTGAGCAATTCTTAAAAGAATTCTCGCTAGTTTTCAACCATGACACTGACCAATGTTGTGAATCTCGTGGTTTATTAGACCTCAAAAAAGGAAATAGGTCTGCAGCCGATTTTTCGATTGACTTCCGGGTCAAGGCCGCTGCTTCCGGATGGAATGAACCCGCGCTTAAAAGCGCTTATTTCAAGGCTCTAGATGAGACAATTAAGGATGAACTTGCTATTATAGATGAACCAGCGACCTTGGAGGATTTGATAAGATTAACCATTCTTCTGGATAATAGGCTTTGAGCCAGACAAAGATCTAAAGTAAGAACTCACGTTTGCTCTGTATCTGCCCCTGCTAATAACTTTAATACCACGTCTGTTTGTTCCTTGTCTTCTGAACCTGACTCCAGATCAAGGAGCCAAAATCAGCCTGCTTCTGTTTCTGCTTCTAAAACTCATAACGTCTCTCCACCCACAGAGGTTTCCGAAGTCGAGCCCATGCAAATTGGTCACACCAGACTCTCGACAGAGGAGAGGCAAAGGAGAGTTAAGGGGAACCTGTGCATGTACTGTGGAGAACCCGGCCACTTCGTTTCTACCTGCCCAGCTAAGGTAAAAGCCGGGGTCCGCCAGAGGATATGAGGAGTCTGGCGGACCACCTGCAGTCTGAAAAATCTCCTCATCTGCTGTTACCTGCTACTCTTTTTACCTCGGATCAATCTCTCACCTTATCCGCCTTCATTGACTCTGGTTGTGAGAGAACCTTAATTGACTCTAACCTGGTTCAACAACTAAACATCAAGATCACTCCGTTGAAAAGTCCTCTCAGAGTTTCAGCCCTTGATAGGAAGAGATTACCTCAAGTAACTCATCAGATGCAGCCACTCGAACTGCTGATCTCCGGTAACCACAGAGAAACAGTTTCATTTTTAGTTTTTCCATCTGCCTGTTCTCCTTTAGTTCTCGGGTATGAGTGGCTGGAGCATCACAACCCACACATTAATTGGGCTAAGAAAGACATTGAGTCCTGGTCTGCCTCCTGCCATGTATCATGTCTCCGCTCTGCAGCTCCATCTATTCACTCCCCAGCCAGTCATCAGGAAGCTGATCCGCCTGATTTATTCAATGTACCTCCTGACTACCATGATCTGGCACCTGTCTTCAGTTAGGTCAGTGCTTTGTCACTTCCTCCTCACAGACCATACGATTGTGTCATTGACCTTTTACCTGGGGCTCCACTTTCCAGTAGTCGACTCTTTAATATCTCCAAGCCTGAAAGAGAAACCATGGAGAAGTATATTAATGAGTCTTTAGCCGCCGGTATTATTCGGCCCTCCTCATCTCCTCTTGGTGCCGGTTTTTTCTTCGTAGGCAAGAAGGATGGATTTCTCCGGCCCTGTATTGATTATAGAGGACTTAACCAAATTACCATTAAGAACAAATACCCCTTGCCTCTGCTCGCATCCGCCTTTGAACCTGTTCAAGGGGCCACCGTTTTTTCAAAATTGGATCTAAGAAATGCCTACCATCTCCTCAGAATCAGAGAGGGAGATGAGTGGAAGACGGCTTTTCAAACTCCTCTAGGCCAGTTCGAGTACCTGGTTATGCCTTTTGGTCTGACTAACACTCCTGCCTGTTTTCAAGCCCTGGTTAACAATGTTTTGAGAGATTTCCTCAACATTTTTGTCTTCCTCTATATTGACGATATCCTGATATATTCTAAGAATCTGTCTGACCATAAGAAACATGTTCGTTTGGTTTTCCAAAGGCTTCTGGAAAATAAGCTCTTCGTCAAGGCTGAAAAATGTGAGTTTCACCAACCCTCTGTTACCTTCCCAGGATTTGTGCTCGAGGGCAGGCAGGTGAAGCCATCCGAGGACAAGATTAAGGCGGTTTTGGACTGGCCTACCCCTGAGAATCGCAAGCAGCTACAGAGGTTTTTGGGTTTTGCTAATTTTTACAGACGTTTCATCAGGAATTACAGCCAGACAGCCCAGCCTCTCACAGCCCTGACAACCGTCAAAAGAACATTTCACTAGTCTGAAGAGGCTGAATCTGCATTTAATAAGCTCAAGGCTCTTTTTTCCAGCGCACCCATTCTCATCCAACCTGATCCCTCCAAACAATTTATATTGGAGGTGGATGCATCTGATTCTGGAGTGGGGGCAGTTTTATCTCAACTATCGGACTCTGATCAAAAAACTCACCCATGCGCCTTTTTCTTCTGCAGACTCTCTCCGGCTGAACAAAATTACGATGTCGGTGACAGAGAACTTCTGGCAATCAAACTCGCACTGGAAGAGTGGCGGCATTGGCTAGAGGGCGCAGAACATCCTGTATTGGTATGGGCCAATCACAAGAACCTGTCATACATACAATCAGCCAAGAGATCAAATCCCTGTCAGTCCCGTTGGTCTCTATTTTTCTCCCGCTTCAATCTGATTATTTCCTACAGACCTGGTTCAAAGAATGTCAAACCTGATTCTCTCTCTCGCCTGTACTCATCTGACAAGCCCGAAACACCTGAATCCATCCTACCTGCCAGCTGTACGGTGGCAACCGTTTCCTGGGAGATCACCGACCTGATTAAAGAGGCCCAAGCTTCAGAACTTGACCCTGGAAATGGACCGCCTAATCGGACGTACGTACCTACCTCCGTCAGATCTCGTCTGATCCACTGGATGCATTCTGCCAAGTTTTCTGTACATCCTGGTGTGAGCAGAAATATAGCCCTTATTACCCGTCGTTTCTGGTGGCCGTCCCTTCATAGGGACTTTAAAGAATATGTCCTAGCATGTCCAGTTTGTGCTAGAAACAAACCTTCTCATCAGCCTCCATCAGGTCTTCTGCATCCGTTGCCTGTTCCTTCTCGTCCCTGGTCCCACGTTGCTGTGGATTTTGTCACCGGCCTGCCAATCTCCAAGGGTATGACAACTATCCTCACCATTATAGACCGTTTCTCTAAAACCTGTCATCTTGTCCCTCTCAGGAAGCTCCCAACAGCTTTCCAAACGGCTCAACTGTTGGTCAAACATGTTTTCAGACTCCATGGCATCCCCCAGGAGATCCTTTCTGATAGAGGCCCTCAGTTCACCTCTCAGGTATGGAAACACTTCTGCTCAGCTCTGAACACCAAAGTGTCACTTTCTTCAGGTTACCATCCTCAGTCCAACGGGCAGACTGAATGTATGAACCAGGAAATGGAGTCCACCCTTTGCTGTCTGACGTCCACCAACCCTACCGGCTGGAGTCAATTCCTCCCCTGGGTAGAGTTTGCTCTCAACACTCAAATCTCATCCGCAACTGGTCTGTCTCCGTTTCAAGTATCCCTAGGCTATCAACCACCCCTGTTTCCAGCTGATGAAAGAGAAATCTCCGTACCCTCCGTTCACCATCACATCGCCGCTGCCAGAACCTCTGGAAGGAGACCATCTCAGCACTGAATCGAATATCAGCCCAAAATAAAAAATACTCCGATCGCAAGCGACGTCCAGCTCCCATCTACTCACCCGGTCAACAGGTCTGGTTATCTACTCGTGATATTCCTCTCAGATCCATGTCCCGTAAACTCTCCCCTAGGTTCATCAGTCCCTACAAGATTGCATCCGTCATCAACCCGTCTGCCGTCCGCCTGCATCTGCCATCCTCACTCCGTATCCACCCGACCTTCCATGTATCTCAGATCAAACCCGTTTTCACCAGTCCTTTGTGCCCTCTGTCCGACTCCCCTCCACCCGCCCGGGACATTGATGGTCACCCTGCCTTCACCGTTCGCCGGATCGTAGACTCCTGTCGTCGGGGCCGCGGTTGGCAGTACCTGGTCGACTGGGAGGGCTACAGTCCGGAGGATTGCACTTGGGTCCCTGGGTCCTTCATCGTGGACCCTACCTTGATTGACGACTACCGTGAGTCTCTGCCATCTACATCTTCTGGACCGCCAGGAGGCGGTCGTTGAAGGGGGAGGTACTGTTGGGATCTGGAGGTCTGTCCACCTTTCTCCAGCAGAGGGCATCCTAGGTCTCCTGGAGCTGAAGCTGACCACCACACCTGCGGCTCATGAGCTCATCAGGAGACCGGCATTTAAGGAGGGGCAGAGCAACACTCCGACGCCAGAGTGTTTGCCAGTTGTGGTTAGCAAGCCTGAGCCAACCTGCCTGTCTGAATCTCTGACCCCCCTGAAGCCTGAATCTGAACCTAATCTGCTTTTTGTCCTCTCTGCTTCTCAGGAAGAAACTGCCTGGAACCTTGAAACCTGGAAGAGTTTCTCAAGCGTGAAACCAAGCTGTCTGTTCTCAGGAGAACCCTGGAAATCCAAATCAGTCAGATACCTCTCTGCAGTGAAACAAGTCGTGACCAGACCCGGACCCGATCAATCCCAGTATTCTATGTGCATTTATTGTGAATTGTGCAAATAAACATTGTGAACTTTTTCCCAGCCTCTGAGTGTTCTGCATGTGGGTTAGATCCCTGAAAACAAACATGACAATAGTGGTGAAGAGTTAAATGATAAACAATAAAATGCTGTACTGCAAAGTGTTTTAACAATCTAAAACTGTGTCCCTCAAGAATAAATAACCAATATGCAGCTATGGACTATTTTACAGTAATGGATATTTGAAAATAGCAGCAACATCAGAGATGTGCAGAATGACAGCAGCATGTTATTAAACTGACTAACTACAAAATCAGCATGAATGGAACAACTGATTGAGGTTGTTGGGAACAGAGTCTTCCAGCTGCTGGGAGGAAGGATCTGTGATAACGCTCCCTGGTGCATTTAGGGTGCAGCAGTCTGTCCCTGAAGGAGCCCTCTAGTTCTGCAACAGCTTCATGAGACAACATTCTCACACACACTCTTGGACGTGCATAAGGTAGGAAACAATGTGATTTATGTGGCAGCCATTGATATAGGGCAAGGACACATGAAGTGTGACTGTGCTGCTTGTCCGGAAAAATTTTACGAGACATGTGGAGGAAGCTGTCTGCGATCAGGGAAACAAGAAGAGAAAGAGGATGTCCCCCCTGCCAGTCACCTGGCATGCCATCAGAGTAGCTCACAGTACCAGGAACAATGTCCAACGGTCATCTCAGGACCCCTGTCCCTGATCTCTATAAATAACCCTCTCCATGAGTCTTTTGTTCCTGGAAGGATATTCCCATGTAGACTTCCTCCTGCAAACTGTATCGACATCAAGAGGAAGATTACACTTTGCCTTCATTGACCAGTAATATATGAATGTGTGAGAGAAGCTCATAATGAGGGGGATTTAGGAGACAGACTGTGGGGGCAGGAGGGTCCCAGCAGGGATAGGTGGATGATATTACAGAGCACTGTTTACGGCTCAAACGAACCCCATCATGGCATAGCACTCTAACCGGAACCTCTCCAGCCTTTCATACAAACATCCTGCTCCTTAATGCTCATATCTCCTTTTTCCCTTTTGCAATTCTTGAATCCATATAGCACAGCTGCTTGCTTTTCTATGAAAGAGAATGCTGAGTTTGCAGCCGTTGTTCTCCCATTAGTCTTAATGACAGCCTTAGGAAAACATGTTGTCCATTTAGTATGTTTTAGCCCAGCTGGAACATTGTAATGGCCATTTGTTTAATCTTATTGAACACTGAACTTTCCACGTGTTCTAATTACCCTCCTCTCTGTTTTACTGCCAGAAGCCCCCTGGTATGCTTGGTGCAGTTTTCATTATCTCCACTAGATGGTGTGTTGTGGCCTTGTAGTTCCCTTGTTAAGGAAAACAATGTTTAGACGAGGTGAGGAGCTTTTGGAGTGATAATTCAACATTTATTTAGACACAAGAACAAGCAGGAACTAGAAAATTTCTAAAGAAATTTTGAGGGGGGCCACCTACTGCCCGTCTGGGGAACCGGGCCAATACGGCCCTGGCAAGTGACGTCGGGGCTCCCCAGACCAACTGCTTACGCCTTTGAGGGCTGCTGAGGGAAGGAAAGAGGGCAAGTTCATGGGTAAAGAGAGCTGTGTGCCACTTGTGCTGAAATCTGGGAAATAGACGTGCACAGCGTATGATGCACAAGGGTAATATGGGTTGTCCATATTGAAACACAGTGGGTAAAGCCCAGTTGGCGGGCTTCGCCCGCCTGCGAGGAGCCATCTCAGTGAAGAAAAAAATCACCAATGGCGGGCTCTGCCCGCCTTCTAAGAGCCATTGCAGTGATGAAATCACCAATGGCGGGCTCCGCCCGCCTGCTAAGAGCCATTGCAGTGATGTAATCACCTTTGGCGGGCTCCGCCCGCCTTCTAAGAGCCATTGCAGTGATGAAATCACCAATGGCAATGAGCAATATGCCAGAATGTATGAGTGTGTATAAGGAAGAGGCTTTTATTCTGTAGAGTCCTTGTAGTCTTATTTTGAAAGTCTATCATGAATGTGCATCAAAAGATGGGTCACGCCCAGCAGTGATATAGAATCCATTTCCAAATGTTAAATCACTGGTTTTCCATGTTATTAGGTGAATAGTTGCTGTATTACAGAGTAAATGGGAGACTTTTATTGTGAAATTTGCTCTGGGGTGTGTTTTGAAAAGGTCACTAGAGTCTAATAAAAACAACCTGGAAGAGTTTGGGTCATAATGTTGAGCCATTTGCATCAATTAATGCATTACTATAATCTAGAGGCTTTTATTTTGTAGGGTCCCTGGAGTCTTATTTTGAAAGTCCAACAGAGTTGTGTTTATAGAAAATGTTCAGACCCGTCAATGATAGTTGATTACTTTCCAATCGTTAAATCACTCTTTTTCCATGTTATTAGGGCAGTAGATGAAGCGGAAATGGGAGGCTTTTATTTTGAAATTTGCTATAGGGTGTGTTTTAAACAGTCTCCTAGAGTCTATTCTCTAAAACGGGGTTGAGTTTGGGTCATAATGTTGAGCCATATAGGGCAATAAATATATGTAAAAAATATAGAGGCTTTTATTTTGTAGGGTCCCTGGAGTCTTATTTTGAAAGTCTATCAGTGCTGAGTGGCAAGGGAAGTGTCATGGACAGCAGTCATATAGTATCCATTTCCCAATGTTAAATCAGTCCTTTCACCCTCCATTAGATTAATATGTGCTGTTTAAAACAGCAGAGGTAAAATCTGTTTGAAGCTTGGTAACCTTGACAACGCTTAACGAGCCTCTCACTGACACAGACAACAGCTGCACTCACTATTGGTTTCTTCTTCCCAGGCTTTTTTGTATGGGAAGAACGGCACCGAACAAACGACTACTGATCAAAAACCGTATGAGTTATTCAAAAAACATTTTCACCATGAGCATCAGCAATCCTTCGACTCCAACTATACCAACTTTGGTGTATGTGTGTCATTCAGAAAAATATTTATGACGAGTTGAAAACACATAGTCTGATTCGTTTCTCTCCCATCTTCAGCTCAAAAAGAATAGAGAAAGGCTGAAACTCTCATCGACTTTAGGTTGGTCTGGAGGGTTTTTAAGGAAAAGTATTAATCCTACCGTAATTCCGAAGACATTGTGTGAGTCCAGAGGTTTCAGTCTACAAACTGACCAAAAATGGTGACTGTAGCTCCAAATATGTGGCCGTGAGGGCGAGAATAAGATGTTTGATCTTAAAAAAATGGCCGCCTCACACTAAGATTTCAGCAGCTGCACTCTAGCAGGCTGCTGCAGAAGCTAACTGTCAGCTAGCTTCCAGGTGCTTACCCTCCGAACAAACGACTGCTGAGCAAAAACCGTAAAAGATATCTGAAAAATTCTTTCAGTGAAAGCAACATCTATCCTTTGTCTCAGACTGGGGTAACCTTCATGTCTGTAGGTCTTTCACAACCCAAAACGAAGCACAAACAAAATGGTTGGCCCACCTGCTCCTCCCTTTGTTTGAACTGCAGGACCTCACTCTCACTCACCTTTTAGCTGCTAAAGCACCCCTCCGAACAAACGACTGCTGAGTAAAAACCGTAAAAGGTATCTGAAAAATTCTTTTTATCTAAGCGACAGCTATATCTTGTCTTCAATTGGAGTAACTTTCATGGCTGTAGGTCATCTACAAACTGAATGGGAAGAGAAAGAAAAAGAAAAAACGTTTCATCACACCTAAGCTTCTAATTGAGCTAGCTGCAGCAGGTCACTGTCACTCAGCTTTCAGGTGCTTAAAATGTCCTCCGAACAAACGACTGCTGAGCAAAAACCGTATGAGTTATTCAAAAAATTTTTTCACCGTGAGCGTCAGTCATCCTTCGACTCCAACTATGCCAACTTTGGTGTATGTGTGTCATTCAGAAAAATATTTATGACGAGTTTAAAACACATAGTCTGATTCGTTTTTCTCCCCTCTTCTGCTCCAAAACCAATGAAAAACGGCTCTGATTTTCATCGACTTTAGGTCGGTCTGGAGGGTTTTTAAGGAAAAGTATTAATCCTACCGTAATTCCGAAGATATTGTGTGGGTCCAGAGATTTCAGTCTACAAACTGACCAAAAATGGTGACTCTAGCTATAAATATGTGGCCGTGAGGGCGAGTTTAAAATGTTTTTTTGTGTTTAAAAAACGCCTGCCTCACACTCTAGCTTTTCAGTTGCTCCACTCTAGCAGGCTGGATTTTGCTAAAACTTTGTGGCGCTTGAGGTCTGATTATACAAAAACCGTAGCAGTTATCAACATACCGTCTTCAGTTTTAAATAGACGAAGGATTTATCTACAAACTGAGCTTCAAACTGTTTTTCTAGGTGAATGTATGGCGACACAGTGAAGTGCTGTTTTTTATGCTTTTTTTTTCCTCTCCCCATTCATTTCCTATGGGATTTTTTTGCGACGTTTTCGCTAATAATTCGCAAACCTTCGGACTAATGAGAAAGTTTTATACAAGCACACATCACCCCATTGGTCCCGACGCGTGTGCCAACTTTGGGCCCGATCCGCCAAACCATGCGGGACTAGTTACGCGCCGAAGTTTTGGGTATACGGGAGAATTATAATAACTAGAAAATTTCTAAAGAAATTTTGAGGGGGGCCACCTACTGCCCGTCTGGGGAACCGGGCCAATACGGCCCTGGCAAGTGACGTCGGGGCTCCCCAGACCAACTGCTTACGCCTTTGAGGGCTGCTGAGGGAAGGAAAGAGGGCAAGTTCATGGGCAAAGAGAGCTGTGTGCCACTTGTGCTGAAATCTGGGAAATAGACGTGCACAGCGTATGATGCACAAGGGTAATATGGGTTGTCCATATTGAAACACAGTGGGTAAAGCCCAGTTGGCGGGCTTCGCCCGCCTGCTGGGAGCCATCTCAGTGAAGAAAAAAATCACCAATGGCGGGCTCTGCCCGCCTTCTAAGAGCCATTGCAGTGATGAAATCACCAATGGCGGGCTCCGCCCGCCTGCTAAGAGCCATTGCAGTGATGTAATCACCAATGGCAATGAGCAATATGCCAGAATGTATGAGTGTGTATAAGGAAGAGGCTTTTATTCTGTAGAGTCCTTGTAGTCTTATTTTGAAAGTCTATCATGAATGTGCATCAAAAGATGGGTCACGCCCAGCAGTGATATAGAATCCATTTCCAAATGTTAAATCACTGGTTTTCCATGTTATTAGGTGAATAGTTGCTGTATTACAGAGTAAATGGGAGACTTTTATTGTGAAATTTGCTCTGGGGTGTGTTTTGAAAAGGTCACTAGAGTGTAATAAAAACAACCTGGAAGAGTTTGGGTCATAATGTTGAGCCATTTGCATCAATTAATGCATTAGTATAATCTAGAGGCTTTTATTTTGTAGGGTCCCTGGAGTCTTATTTTGAAAGTCCAACAGAGTTGTGTTTATAGAAAATGTTCAGACCCGTCAATGATAGTTGATTACTTTCCAATCGTTAAATCACTCTTTTTCCATGTTATTAGGGCAGTAGATGAAGCGGAAATGGGAGGCTTTTATTTTGAAATTTGCTATAGGGTGTGTTTTAAACAGTCTCCTAGAGTCTATTCTCTAAAACGGGGTTGAGTTTGGGTCATAATGTTGAGCCATATAGAGCAATAAATATATGTAAAAAATATAGAGGCTTTTATTTTGTAGGGTCCCTGGAGTCTTATTTTGAAAGTCTATCAGTGCTGAGTGGCAAGGGAAGTGTCATGTACAGCAGTCATATAGTATCCATTTCCCAATGTTAAATCAGTCCTTTCACCCTCCATTAGATTAATATGTGCTGTTTAAAACAGCAGAGGTAAAATCTGTTTGAAGCTTGGTAACCTTGACAACGCTTAACGAGCCTCTCACTGACACAGACAACAGCTGCACTCACTATTGGTTTCTTCTTCCCAGGCTTTTTTGTATGGGAAGAACGGCACCGAACAAACGACTACTGATCAAAAACCGTATGAGTTATTCAAAAAACATTTTCACCATGAGCATCAGCAATCCTTCGACTCCAACTATACCAACTTTGGTGTATGTGTGTCATTCAGAAAAATATTTATGACGAGTTGAAAACACATAGTCTGATTCGTTTTTCTCCCATCTTCAGCTCAAAAAGAATGGAGAAAGGCTGAAACTCTCATCCACTTTAGGTTGGTCTGGAGGGTTTTTAAGGCAAAGTATTAATCCTACCGTAATTCCGAAGACATTGTGTGAGTCCAGAGGTTTCAGTCTACAAACTGACCAAAAATGGTGACTGTAGCTCCAAATATGTGGCCGTGAGGGCGAGAATAAGATGTTTGATCTTAAAAAATGGCCGCCTCACACTAAGATTTCAGCAGCTGCACTCTAGCAGGCTGCTGCAGAAGCTAACTGTCAGCTAGCTTCCAGGTGCTTACCCTCCGAACAAACGACTGCTGAGCAAAAACCGTAAAAGATATCTGAAAAATTCTTTCAGTGAAAGCAACATCTATCCTTTGTCTCAGACTGGGGTAACCTTCATGTCTGTAGGTCTTTCACAACCCAAAACGAAGCACAAACAAAATGGTTGGCCCACCTGCTCCTCCCTTTGTTTGAACTGCAGGACCTCACTCTCACTCACCTTTTAGCTGCTAAAGCACCCCTCCGAACAAACGACTGCTGAGTAAAAACCGTAAAAGGTATCTGAAAAATTCTTTTTATCTAAGCGACAGCTATATCTTGTCTTCAATTGGAGTAACTTTCATGGCTGTAGGTCATCTACAAACTGAATGGGAAGAGAAAGAAAAAGAAAAAACGTTTCATCACACCTAAGCTTCTAATTGAGCTAGCTGCAGCAGGTCACTGTCACTCAGCTTTCAGGTGCTTAAAATGTCCTCCGAACAAACGACTGCTGAGCAAAAACCGTATGAGTTATTCAAAAAATTTTTTCACCGTGAGCGTCAGTCATCCTTCGACTCCAACTATGCCAACTTTGGTGTATGTGTGTCATTCAGAAAAATATTTATGACGAGTTTAAAACACATAGTCGGATTCGTTTTTCTCCCCTCTTCTGCTCCAAAACCAATGAAAAACGGCTCTGATTTTCATCGACTTTAGGTCGGTCTGGAGGGTTTTTAAGGAAAAGTATTAATCCTACCGTAATTCCGAAGATATTGTGTGGGTCCAGAGATTTCAGTCTACAAACTGACCAAAAATGGTGACTCTAGCTATAAATATGTGGCCGTGAGGGCGAGTTTAAAATGTTTTTTTGTGTTTAAAAAACGCCTGCCTCACACTCTAGCTTTTCAGTTGCTCCACTCTAGCAGGCTGGATTTTGCTAAAACTTTGTGGCGCTTGAGGTCTGATTATACAAAAACCGTAGCAGTTATCAACATACCGTCTTCAGTTTTAAATAGACGAAGGATTTATCTACAAACTGAGCTTCAAACTGTTTTTCTAGGTGAATGTATGCCGACACAGTGAAGTGCTGTTTTTTATGCTTTTTTTTTCCTCTCCCCATTCATTTCCTATGGGATTTTTTTGCGACGTTTTCGCTAATAATTCGCAAACCTTCGGACTAATGAGAAAGTTTTATACAAGCACACATCACCCCATTGGTCCCGACGCGTGTGCCAACTTTGGGCCCGATCCGCCAAACCGTGCGGGACTAGTTACGCGCCGAAGTTTTGGGTATACGGGAGAATTATAATAATAACTAGAAAATTTCTAAAGAAATTTTGAGGGGGGCCACCTACTGCCCGTCTGGGGAACCGGGCCAATACGGCCCTGGCAAGTGACGTCGGGGCTCCCCAGACCAACTGCTTACGCCTTTGAGGGCTGCTGAGGGAAGGAAAGAGGGCAAGTTCATGGGCAAAGAGAGCTGTGTGCCACTTGTGCTGAAATCTGGGAAATAGACGTGCACAGCGTATGATGCACAAGGGTAATATGGGTTGTCCATATTGAAACACAGTGGGTAAAGCCCAGTTGGCGGGCTTCGCCCGCCTGCTAGGAGCCATCTCAGTGAAGAAAAAAATCACCAATGGCGGGCTCTGCCCGCCTTCTAAGAGCCATTGCAGTGATGAAATCACCAATGGCGGGCTCCGCCCGCCTGCTAAGAGCCATTGCAGTGATGTAATCACCTTTGGCGGGCTCCGCCCGCCTGTTACCATTGGCGGGCTCCGCCCGCCTTCTAAGAGCCATTGCAGTGATGAAATCACCAATGGCAATGAGCAATATGCCAGAATGTATGAGTGTGTATAAGGAAGAGGCTTTTATTCTGTAGAGTCCTTGTAGTCTTATTTTGAAAGTCTATCATGAATGTGCATCAAAAGATGGGTCACGCCCAGCAGTGATATAGAATCCATTTCCAAATGTTAAATCACTGGTTTTCCATGTTATTAGGTGAATAGTTGCTGTATTACAGAGTAAATGGGAGACTTTTATTGTGAAATTTGCTCTGGGTGTGTTTTGAAAAGGTCACTAGAGTCTAATAAAAACAACCTGGAAGAGTTTGGGTCATAATGTTGAGCCATTTGCATCAATTAATGCATTAGTATAATCTAGAGGCTTTTATTTTGTAGGGTCCCTGGAGTCTTATTTTGAAAGTCCAACAGAGTTGTGTTTATAGAAAATGTTCAGACCCGTCAATGATAGTTGATTACTTTCCAATCGTTAAAACACTCTTTTTCCATGTTATTAGGGCAGTAGATGAAGCGGAAATGGGAGGCTTTTATTTTGAAATTTGCTATAGGGTGTGTTTTAAACAGTCTCCTAGAGTCTATTCTCTAAAACGGGGTTGAGTTTGGGTCATAATGTTGAGCCATATAGGGCAATAAATATATGTAAAAAATATAGAGGCTTTTATTTTGTAGGGTCCCTGGAGTCTTATTTTGAAAGTCTATCAGTGCTGAGTGGCAAGGGAAGTGTCATGGACAGCAGTCATATAGTATCCATTTCCCAATGTTAAATCAGTCCTTTCACCCTCCATTAGATTAATATGTGCTGTTTAAAACAGCAGAGGTAAAATCTGTTTGAAGCTTGGTAACCTTGACAACGCTTAACGAGCCTCTCACTGACACAGACAACAGCTGCACTCACTATTGGTTTCTTCTTCCCAGGCTTTTTTGTATGGGAAGAACGGCACCGAACAAACGACTACTGATCAAAAACCGTATGAGTTATTCAAAAAACATTTTCACCATGAGCATCAGCAATCCTTCGACTCCAACTATACCAACTTTGGTGTATGTGTGTCATTCAGAAAAATATTTATGACGAGTTGAAAACACATAGTCTGATTCGTTTCTCTCCCATCTTCAGCTCAAAAAGAATAGAGAAAGGCTGAAACTCTCATCGACTTTAGGTTGGTCTGGAGGGTTTTTAAGGAAAAGTATTAATCCTACCGTAATTCCGAAGACATTGTGTGAGTCCAGAGGTTTCAGTCTACAAACTGACCAAAAATGGTGACTGTAGCTCCAAATATGTGGCCGTGAGGGCGAGAATAAGATGTTTGATCTTAAAAAAATGGCCGCCTCACACTAAGATTTCAGCAGCTGCACTCTAGCAGGCTGCTGCAGAAGCTAACTGTCAGCTAGCTTCCAGGTGCTTACCCTCCGAACAAACGACTGCTGAGCAAAAACCGTAAAAGATATCTGAAAAATTCTTTCAGTGAAAGCAACATCTATCCTTTGTCTCAGACTGGGGTAACCTTCATGTCTGTAGGTCTTTCACAACCCAAAACGAAGCACAAACAAAATGGTTGGCCCACCTGCTCCTCCCTTTGTTTGAACTGCAGGACCTCACTCTCACTCACCTTTTAGCTGCTAAAGCACCCCTCCGAACAAACGACTGCTGAGTAAAAACCGTAAAAGGTATCTGAAAAATTCTTTTTATCTAAGCGACAGCTATATCTTGTCTTCAATTGGAGTAACTTTCATGGCTGTAGGTCATCTACAAACTGAATGGGAAGAGAAAGAAAAAGAAAAAAACGTTTCATCACACCTAAGCTTCTAATTGAGCTAGCTGCAGCAGGTCACTGTCACTCAGCTTTCAGGTGCTTAAAATGTCCTCCGAACAAACGACTGCTGAGCAAAAACCGTATGAGTTATTCAAAAAATTTTTTCACCGTGAGCGTCAGTCATCCTTCGACTCCAACTATGCCAACTTTGGTGTATGTGTGTCATTCAGAAAAATATTTATGACGAGTTTAAAACACATAGTCGGATTCGTTTTTCTCCCCTCTTCTGCTCCAAAACCAATGAAAAACGGCTCTGATTTTCATCGACTTTAGGTCGGTCTGGAGGGTTTTTAAGGAAAAGTATTAATCCTACCGTAATTCCGAAGATATTGTGTGGGTCCAGAGATTTCAGTCTACAAACTGACCAAAAATGGTGACTCTAGCTATAAATATGTGGCCGTGAGGGCGAGTTTAAAATGTTTTTTTGTGTTTAAAAAACGCCTGCCTCACACTCTAGCTTTTCAGTTGCTCCACTCTAGCAGGCTGGATTTTGCTAAAACTTTGTGGCGCTTGAGGTCTGATTATACAAAAACCGTAGCAGTTATCAACATACCGTCTTCAGTTTTAAATAGACGAAGGATTTATCTACAAACTGAGCTTCAAACTGTTTTTCTAGGTGAATGTATGGCGACACAGTGAAGTGCTGTTTTTTATGCTTTTTTTTTCCTCTCCCCATTCATTTCCTATGGGATTTTTTTGCGACGTTTTCGCTAATAATTCGCAAACCTTCGGACTAATGAGAAAGTTTTATACAAGCACACATCACCCCATTGGTCCCGACGCGTGTGCCAACTTTGGGCCCGATCCGCCAAACCGTGCGGGACTAGTTACGCGCCGAAGTTTTGGGTATACGGGAGAATTATAATAATAACTAGAAAATTTCTAAAGAAATTTTGAGGGGGGCCACCTACTGCCCGTCTGGGGAACCGGGCCAATACGGCCCTGGCAAGTGACGTCGGGGCTCCCCAGACCAACTGCTTACGCCTTTGAGGGCTGCTGAGGGAAGGAAAGAGGGCAAGTTCATGGGCAAAGAGACCTGTGTGCCACTTGTGCTGAAATCTGGGAAATAGACGTGCACAGCGTATGATGCACAAGGGTAATATGGGTTGTCCATATTGAAACACAGTGGGTAAAGCCCAGTTGGCGGGCTTCGCCCGCCTGCTAGGAGCCATCTCAGTGAAGAAAAAAATCACCAATGGCGGGCTCTGCCCGCCTTCTAAGAGCCATTGCAGTGATGAAATCACCAATGGCGGGCTCCGCCCGCCTGCTAAGAGCCATTGCAGTGATGTAATCACCTTTGGCGGGCTCCGCCCGCCTGTTACCATTGGCGGGCTCCGCCCGCCTTCTAAGAGCCATTGCAGTGATGAAATCACCAATGGCAATGAGCAATATGCCAGAATGTATGAGTGTGTATAAGGAAGAGGCTTTTATTCTGTAGAGTCCTTGTAGTCTTATTTTGAAAGTCTATCATGAATGTGCATCAAAAGATGGGTCACGCCCAGCAGTGATATAGAATCCATTTCCAAATGTTAAATCACTGGTTTTCCATGTTATTAGGTGAATAGTTGCTGTATTACAGAGTAAATGGTAGACTTTTATTGTGAAATTTGCTCTGGGGTGTGTTTTGAAAAGGTCACTAGAGTCTAATAAAAACAACCTGGAAGAGTTTGGGTCATAATGTTGAGCCATTTGCATCAATTAATGCATTACTATAATCTAGAGGCTTTTATTTTGTAGGGTCCCTGGAGTCTTATTTTGAAAGTCCAACAGAGTTGTGTTTATAGAAAATGTTCAGACCCGTCAATGATAGTTGATTACTTTCCAATCGTTAAATCACTCTTTTTCCATGTTATTAGGGCAGTAGATGAAGCGGAAATGGGAGGCTTTTATTTTGAAATTTGCTATAGGGTGTGTTTTAAACAGTCTCCTAGAGTCTATTCTCTAAAACGGGGTTGAGTTTGGGTCATAATGTTGAGCCATATAGGGCAATAAATATATGTAAAAAATATAGAGGCTTTTATTTTGTAGGGTCCCTGGAGTCTTATTTTGAAAGTCTATCAGTGCTGAGTGGCAAGGGAAGTGTCATGTACAGCAGTCATATAGTATCCATTTCCCAATGTTAAATCAGTCCTTTCACCCTCCATTAGATTAATATGTGCTGTTTAAAACAGCAGAGGTAAAATCTGTTTGAAGCTTGGTAACCTTGACAACGCTTAACGAGCCTCTCACTGACACAGACAACAGCTGCACTCACTATTGGTTTCTTCTTCCCAGGCTTTTTTGTATGGGAAGAACGGCACCGAACAAACGACTACTGATCAAAAACCGTATGAGTTATTCAAAAAACATTTTCACCATGAGCATCAGCAATCCTTCGACTCCAACTATACCAACTTTGGTGTATGTGTGTCATTCAGAAAAATATTTATGACGAGTGAAAACACATAGTCTGATTCGTTTCTCTCCCATCTTCAGCTCAAAAAGAATAGAGAAAGGCTGAAACTCTCATCGACTTTAGGTTGGTCTGGAGGGTTTTTAAGGAAAAGTATTAATCCTACCGTAATTCCGAAGACATTGTGTGAGTCCAGAGGTTTCAGTCTACAAACTGACCAAAAATGGTGACTGTAGCTCCAAATATGTGGCCGTGAGGGCGAGAATAAGATGTTTGATCTGAAAAAAATGGCCGCCTCACACTAAGATTTCAGCAGCTGCACTCTAGCAGGCTGCTGCAGAAGCTAACTGTCAGCTAGCTTCCAGGTGCTTACCCTCCGAACAAACGACTGCTGAGCAAAAACCGTAAAAGATATCTGAAAAATTCTTTCAGTGAAAGCAACATCTATCCTTTGTCTCAGACTGGGGTAACCTTCATGTCTGTAGGTCTTTCACAACCCAAAACGAAGCACAAACAAAATGGTTGGCCCACCTGCTCCTCCCTTTCTTTTAACTGCAGGACCTCACTCTCACTCACCTTTTAGCTGCTAAAGCACCCCTCCGAACAAACGACTGCTGAGTAAAAACCGTAAAAGGTATCTGAAAAATTCTTTTTATCTAAGCGACAGCTATATCTTGTCTTCAATTGGAGTAACTTTCATGGCTGTAGATCATCTACAAACTGAATGGGAAGAGAAAGAAAAAGAAAAAACGTTTCATCACACCTAAGCTTCTAATTGAGCTAGCTGCAGCAGGTCACTGTCACTCAGCTTTCAGGTGCTTAAAATGTCCTCCGAACAAACGACTGCTGAGCAAAAACCGTATGAGTTATTCAAAAAATTTTTTCACCGTGAGCGTCAGTCATCCTTCGACTCCAACTATGCCAACTTTGGTGTATGTGTGTCATTCAGAAAAATATTTATGACGAGTTTAAAACACATAGTCTGATTCGTTTTTCTCCCCTCTTCTGCTCCAAAACCAATGAAAAACGGCTCTGATTTTCATCGACTTTAGGTCGGTCTGGAGGGTTTTTAAGGAAAAGTATTAATCCTACCGTAATTCCGAAGATATTGTGTGGGTCCAGAGATTTCAGTCTACAAACTGACCAAAAATGGTGACTCTAGCTATAAATATGTGGCCGTGAGGGCGAGTTTAAAATGTTTTTTTGTGTTTAAAAAACGCCTGCCTCACACTCTAGCTTTTCAGTTGCTCCACTCTAGCAGGCTGGATTTTGCTAAAACTTTGTGGCGCTTGAGGTCTGATTATACAAAAACCGTAGCAGTTATCAACATACCGTCTTCAGTTTTAAATAGACGAAGGATTTATCTACAAACTGAGCTTCAAACTGTTTTTCTAGGTGAATGTATGCCGACACAGTGAAGTGCTGTTTTTTATGCTTTTTTTTTCCTCTCCCCATTCATTTCCTATGGGATTTTTTTGCGACGTTTTCGCTAATAATTCGCAAACCTTCGGACTAATGAGAAAGTTTTATACAA